>CM053587.1:258010729-258029510 GCA_028646515.1 Pseudochirops corinnae | reverse complement strand
AAAATTTAATTCTTTTACAAAAAAAAAAAAAAAGACTTTACCCCTTGTGGCGAATCTTCAATAAATTTTGCTTTATTTTGCCTAAGAGGAAGTTTGAATTGTTGCATCTTGGTGTTTTTTTTCCTATTTATTTATTTATAGTTTTAAACATTCATTTCTACAAGATTTTGAGTTACAAATGTTTCTCCCCATTTTTCCTGTTCCTCTGACCCCAAAATAGCAAGCCTACTGAATTCCCCTCCCCCCTTCTGTTCTCCCTTATATCATCCCCTTTCCCTCCCCCCTAACTTTCTGGTAGGGCAAGATGGATTTCTATACTCCAGTGCCTGTATATCTTATTTCCCAGTTACATGTAAAAACCAATTTTTTTAAACATTTATTTTTGAAACTTTGAGTTCCAGAGTCTTTCCCTTCTTCCTTTCTCATCCACTCCCAATGGGAAGACAAGTGATTTAACAAAGGTTGTACATGTATAGTAATGCAAAGCATTTCCATAATAGTTATATTGTGAAAGATGAACTATATTTCCCTCCATCCTATCCCGGCCTCCACTTATTCTGTTTTCTGCTTTGACCCTGTCCCTTTTCAAAAGTGTTTGCTTCTAACTACCCTCTCCCTCAGTCTGCCCTCCCTTCTATCATCCCCCTTCTTATTTTCTTCCCATCCGCTTTCCTGTAGGGTAAGATATCCAATTGAATATGTATATTATTCCCTCCTTAAGCCAAATTCAATGACAGTAAGGTTGACCCATTCCATTTCACCTTCCTGCTCTTCCATTCCATTGTAACAGTGTTGTCCTGCCTCTTTTCTATGAGATAATTTACACTATTCTGTCTCTCTCTAACTCCTCTCATTATATTCCACTCTCACCTCTCAATTTTATTTTTTAGATATCATCCCTTCATTTTCAACTCATCCTGTGCTCCCTTTCTATGTATACATGTATACACATATGCATATACTCACATATATTTATACACATATACACATATACATACACACACATGCACATATACACATACATACATATACATATATACACACACATACATATTCTCTTCAATTATCCTCATATTGGTAAAAATCTGAATTGCAATTATTGTTTTTCCATGTAGGAATGTAAATAATTCAAGTTTAATAAATTCCTTATGATTTCTTTTTCCTATTTACCTTCTCATACTTCTCTTACTTCTTGTATTTGAAAGTCAAATTTTCTGTTCAGCTCTGGTTTTTTTCATCAAGAATGCTTGAAAATCCTCTATTTCGCTGAATGACTATATTTTCCCCTGAAGCATTATACAGAGTTTTGCTGGGTAGGTAGGTGATTTTTGGTTTTAGTCCTAGCTCCTTTGACCTCTGGAATATAATATTCCAAGCCCTGTGGTCCCTTATAATGTAGAAGCTGCTGGGTCATGTGTTATCTTGATTGTGTCTCTACAATACTCAAATTGTTTCTTCCTTACTGCTTGCAGTATTTTCTCCTTGACCTGGGAACTCTAGAATTTGTCTATAATATTTCTTAGGAGTTTCCTTTTTGGTATCTTTTTCAAGAGGCAATTGGTGAATTCTTTCAATTTCTATTTTGCTGTCTGCTTCTAAAATATCAGGGCAATTTTCCCTGAGAATTTCTTGAAAGATGCTGTCTAGGCTCTTTTTTTGATCATGGCTGTCAGGTAGTCCAATAATTTTTAAATTGTCTCTCTTGGACATATTTTCCAGGTCAGTGGTTTTTCCAATGAGATACTTCACATTGCCTTCAATTTTTTTTTCCTTTGTTTGGATCTGTTTTAGAGTATCTTGATTTATCATAAAGTCATTAGCTTCCAATTGCTTTAATCTAATTTTGGAGGAATTATTCTCTTCAGTGAGTTTTTGAAATTTCTTTTCTATCTGGCAAATCAACTTTTTAAGGCATTCTTTTCCTCATTGGCTTTTTCGGCCTTTTTTGCCATTTGAATTAGTCTACTTTTTAAGGTGTTATTTTCTTCAGCATTTTGAGGGGTCTCTTTTAGCAGGCTGTTGACTCACTTTTCCTGATTTTCTTGCATCATTCTCATTTCTCTTCTCAATTATTCCTCCACTTCTCTTACTTGATTTTCAAATTCCTTCTTGGACTCCTCCATGGCCTGTTACTAGATCATATTTTTCTTGGGAGCTTTTGATGCAGGAGTTCTGACTTCATTGTCCTCCTCCAGTTCCATGCTTTGATACTTTCCATCCCCCCCAAAAAAGATAGTATGGTCTGATTCTGCTTCCCTGCTTGCTCATCTTGCCAGCCAATTACTTGACTTTTGAGTTCTTTGCCATGGTAGAACTCTGCTTCCAGAATGGAGAGAGCTTTGTCTCAAATCACTGGGATTTTCACAGCTGCTAGAGCTATTAGGAGGGTGCCCTCCCTACAGCCCCCACAAGCTTGGCACACTAGCCACACACCCTAGGATCACCACCCAAGATGCAATCCAGATCCTAGCAGGTCAAAGCAAGAGCAATTACCCTCTGAGTGGTCGCTTGGGCCCCTTACAATGTGTAGGCCAGAAGCTCTGGAAGTAGCCACATGGCAGCAGCTGCAGCCACCACACCTCTCCTACTTTTTTGGTCTGGTGGAAGGGGCTGGACCATGCTCTTCTTTCACCCTTCCAACAGAGTTACCCACTGACTTTTTATTTTCTCTTTGGCATTTATAAGTCGAGATGTCTGGAAACCTCCACTGATGCTGGCAATTCACTCTCCTGAAGTTTGCTCTGGATAGTCTCAGCCACCCTGGGGCTGGAATCGTGCCTCAGGAGGTACTGCCCTCAGCTTCCAGCACTCTGTGATAGACAGCCTGCCAGACTGCCTTCAGTGGGAGATTTGTTTCTCTCTGTCACTCTTATAGCTATAAATTTGTTTAGAGTTATTTTTTTACAGGTATTAGAAGTGGTTGGAGCTGAGCCCATGCCAAGTTTGTGCTTTTACTCTGCCATCTTTGTTCCATCTCTGGCATGTTGGTATTTTGATGTCTTGTGCACCCTGTAGCACCATTACCATAATTACAGCACTCATAATCAACATAAAGACTGTGACTATAAGTATTGCATGACATTTGATTGCAAAATATGCCAAACTCTCCAGGTAGAGGATAGAACTGAAGAATTTATTTAGACATCAGAAGACCCAATCCCAAAATCAGTAAGCTGATTCCATCATAGTACCAAAGGTATTCAGAAGCCATAAATACACTGAGTGCCACAACATCCTTCAGCCTTCCCAGAAACCAATACAACATCAATATCTGCTCACAAACCTCTCTATGTCCTTGCCTAACCTCTTCTCTCCCCCATCATTTTGTTAGCTCTGACTAGCTTCCTGTGAGCTCTGCTGTACCCTTCAGCAAATTCCCTCAATCACTGGCTCCATGTGATTACATTCAGTCTATAAGGAGGCAGAGTGTACTTTCAAAGCAGGGGAGGTCTTCACATTCCCCCCTAGGTCTATTAAGGGGCAAGGGAAATCTTCAAATTCTGATTCCCATTACATACCCTTAAGCCCCTAAACCTCAATGGCACCTCTGAGTTGTTTAATTTGCATTTTTCTAATCAGTAATGATTTAGAACGTTTTTTTTTATATGACTGGTGATAGCTTTGTTTCTTTGTCTGAAAACTCTCTCTTCATATCCTTTGACCATTTATCAATTGGAGAATGACTTGTATTTTTAATAAATTTGACTCAGTTCTCTGTTGTTGTTATTGTTTTTACTTTATTCTCAAAGAGGACCGTGACATCAGGTATGTGATTCCATGACATGCAAGTGATTTGGTTTTAAGTAGGGGAGGGTTGTGAAAAGTCACCAACCTCACTTTCTTCTCTGGAGTTATCTGGGTCCAGTAGTGAGATATAGATCAGGACAACTAGATGTAGCAACTACTGGATGTAGTCTTTTTCAGGTAAGGTGTTTACCAGATCTAAGTTTGACTCGATTAAGAGTAGGTAAGAAATGAGGCAGAAAATGACTTCTTTTTCTAACTAAAAAATCCTTCTGGGAGGGGAAGACCCTCAGGGTTTCTGGCCCAAACAGAAACAAATGCTATTTATTTTCATTCTGAGCGAATCAGGGCCCAAGAAATAACAAAATTGGGTTTGGCCTGGAACCTACTATAAGCTAGTCAAAAAAAAAGCCAGAATGTTGGTTTTCCTGAAGAAAAAAAAAATCAAAGATCAAAATTTGCATTCCTTTGGGCAGAACACCCATGGGTAAGGGTAAGATACCCTGTGTTTACAGAGAAAAGAAAGAAAATAAATAAGAGAAAAGAAAAAAAAAAAGAAAAACAAAGCGAAGAAAAAAAAAAGGCGCTCTGCTGCCCAGTATACTAGTTCCATTTGAGTTCCCAGCAATGCAGCTCCTCTTTCTACTCACATGTGTTGTTGCTTATCCTTTTAGGAAGGTGATGCATTGATATGCAAGTGAATGGGATACAAGTGAGGAAGGGCTGTGCAAAGTCATCAGCTTCACTCTTTTCTCTGAAAGCTATCAGGGTTCAGTGGTGAGGTATAGATCAAGATGATTGGAGATGGCCTTGGATGCAATGGGAGATCTTGGCCTTATTAAACTAAGGTTTTTACTAGGCCTTAGTTTGACTGAGGCAGCACCCAATAAGTTAGGTAAATAGTGAGGCAAAGTATGTCCTCTTTATCTAGTAAAAAACAAAACAAAACAAAACAACAGTCTGGTGTTATGGGTGTTTTGGGGCAAAATCTTTAGGATTAATGGCCAAAATAGAAACACATGTTATTTGCATTCAGTCAGAGCTGATCAGGGCCCAAACAATGACCAAATGGGATGTGGCATGGAACTCAATCCCATGGGACTTGGGTTTTCAGAGATCAAATTTACAATCCTCTGAGCAGAGCACCCATGGGTAAGTATGTAAATAGAGAAAAGGAAAGGGAAGGGGAAGGGAAGGGAAGGGGAAGAGAACCTAAGAAGGGAAGGTGAAGGGAAGGGAAGGTGAAGGGAAGGGAAAGGGAACGGCAGGAAAAGGGAAGGGAAGGGAAGGGAAGGCAAAGGGAAGAGGAGGAGAAAGTGAAGGGGAGGAGGGGGAAGGGGAAGGGAGGGGTGGGAGGGAAGGGGAAGGGAAGGGAGGGGAAGGGAAGGGCATTTATTATAATATAATTTGTTTGATAGTTACCACTGTATCATACAGTTTGAGATCTGGTATGGCTAAGCAACATCATTTCACATTTTTTGTCACTGATTCTCTTGAGATCATTGAGCTTTTGTTCTTTCAGATGAATTTTGTTATTATTTTTCCTGGCTCTATAAAACAGTTTATTATAGTTTAATTAGTATGACACTAAATAAATAATTGTCATTTTATTCTTTTGGCTTAGCCTACCCATGAGCAATTATTATTTTTATAGTTATTTAGATCTTACTTTATTTGTTGAAAAATGTTTTATGGTTTTTTTCATATAGTTGCTGGGTGTGTCTTGACAGGTGGACTCCCAAGTATTTTACATTTTCTACAATTAATTTAAATTCAAATTCTCTTTCTACCTCTTGCTACTGGGCTTTGTTTGTAATATATAGGAATGCTAATAATTTATGTGTGTTTATTTCACATCCTGCAACTTTGCTAAAGTTGTTAATAATTTCAAGTCTTTTTTTAATTGATTTGCTAAGTATACCATTATGTTATCTGCAAAGAGAGATAGTTTTATTTCTTCATTGCCTATCTCAATTCCTTTAATTTATTTTTCTTCTCTTATTGTTGTAGCTAACATTTCTACTATAATATTAAATAATAGAGGTGATCATGGGAATCCTTGTTTCACTCCTGATTATATTGTGAAAGCTTCTGTCTTAAACCCATTACAGATGGTTTTAGATAAATATTACCATTTTAAACTAAGCTCCAATTAGTCCTATGCTCTTGAATATTTTTAATAGGAATTGTTTTGGATTTTATCAAAGACTCTTTTTGATGATTATGTTAGTTTGTTATTGATATGGTCAGTTGTGCTCATAGTTTTCCTAATATTGAACCAGCTCTACTTTCTTGCTATAAATCCCAAGTGGTCCTAGTATGTGATCCTTGTGATATATTGCTAAAATCTCTTTGCTAGTATTTTATTTAAAATTTTTTCATTCATATTAATTAGGGAAATTGGCCCACATTTTTCTTTCTCTGTTTTCTAGAAATTTAAAGAAATGTCCACCCAGAGGGAAAAAAAAAGACTTTAAAAATTGTTTTGGATTCAAGTGGCTTGTGTGCCATTTTAGAGAACATACTGCTGACAGCCTTAATTTTCAACTCATTATCAATTTTATACAGCCCAGCATGTCACTATCTAGTGACTATTTTCTAACTATGTAACTCTGTTCATAAGGAGAGAAGATAATTATAAATTCTTACAATATAAAGGGCTCTGTAATCACTTTATCCCTGGTGTCACATTAATAGGGTTTGTTTAGTAAATCAGGTTTATAGCCCATTATAAAACTACAATGCTGGGTTGCATTTGAGTTCCAGTTATATCTGTGTGGTGCAGTTTCACTCTTTGATGGCTGCCAGTTCTAAAGACATAAATAAAGATTAGGTAACGATGAAGCCTGGACCGTATGCCAGTTATTTTAAAATTGTAATTTTACTGCCTCTAAGTCAGCAATCTTTGGCATGGTTATTTGTGGTAAGTAGTATCCACTGGTGTTCAAAGCATAAAACTAGTATCTCTGTGATAAACTATTTATAATTATGGTTAGAGAAAAGGTTTGCTTTTAGGGGGGAAAAAAGTTCAATATGACTTAGCTTTTGTCGTTCTGGAAATGAGCCTGAACATAAACATTTTACTGAGCCTGGCACAAGACCAGAGACCCACAAGATATTTAGTCTTCTCTGCAGCAGCACCACCAGAAGCAGTGCGATGTGCCCAGGGAAGATTTCAACAAAGATGGTATGGGGTCTGTCTTAACGTGATTGGAATTAGAACAGCTTATTAAGCATTTGTCTTTTCCAGAAGAAAGAGCTATTTCTGAAGTCCTTTCCCTGGGGCACAAGACCTTCTTTTGATTGTGGGAAAGTTTGGATGGGTTAAAGGAGCTCAAAATCCAATAGTAATAATCTCAACTCGTTTTCTGAACTCTCTTAGCAGAAGGAGCTGAACGTTTACCAGACTCATCCTAAGGGGAATTTTAGGAAAGGCACACAGGGTCTCTAGGCTGCCAACAGGGCATCTGACAGAAAAACCCAGGAGGATAGAGGCTACATGTACCAACACTTTCTTAAAAGTTCCCTGAAGGGAAGAACCTCTGTGGTAGTAGATGAGATTCAGACTGTCTGTATTCCATTCATTTCACTGTGTTTGAACTTATTATTACTGTGAAGGTTTGTTTTGTGTTATATGCTTTCAGAAATATAAAAGATAACTGTTTTAATATCATTACCAGTCACTGACTTATACTTTCAATATCCTTATTAGGTATCTATCACTCATCAAGCATAAAAGTATCATGAATTAAGCACGTATTATTATTATTATTATGGCATAAATTACTCTGTAACATAAGTAGATAGTAATAAGTCAAGTACTTAGAAATTGAGGATTAAAAGACAAACAATAAATATTATTTTACTTTAAAGAGCTTATATGCTATCAAGAAATCAAATAATCATTAAACCAGAGATCCAAATATATCGAGTGGAACAGTCCTTTTATTTACTGAGTTTACGTTCTGACAGAGGAGATCAAGTTATCCATAAATAAGAAAAAGCAGAGGAAGACTGAAGGAAAGAAAGGATAATGGAAGAAATGGGAAAGGTACTGGATTTGCAATAGATATCATGGGTTTAAATCCTGGTTCTTCTACTTCCTGTATTAACTTGGGCAGGGGAGTTCACAACTTTGGTCTCAGTTTCTTCATGTATGAAATGAGGTGATTAGACTAGATGGACTCAAAGTTCCCTGTGAGCTCTCAACCTGTGATCTATCCTGTGTTCTTGATAAATTTATACCTAGGACCAAATTCACTTGAAATTGGGAAAGGGCTCTCAAATAAAATGCAGTCCTGCTGAAGTAGAGGTGAGGGGAAGGACTGACCTTACCTATATAGGAGTTGGAGAAATTACTCCCAGGGCCATGAGGTGAGTCAAGACCCTTGAAAACCGAAGGAAGAAAGTGTTCTCTTTCAGAATATTCCCCCACCATTAGTACCCTGGGGGGAATGCTCTTTATCGTTCTAATAATTAGTATTAGTTTATAAAATTAATCCACACCCAGAATGAATTTCAAGGTAATGATGACATTGACAAACACCATCCCCCCTAAGATTTTGTCATAATTTGACTATTGGAACAAGAACATCATCATGTCTGTGTCTTTTCATAATATTTAAAGATGATTGAATATGATAGCTTATTGAGAGTACTTTTTTTTTGTGCAACAACTGAAAGTAACAACTAATAATTACTGGTTGTTGACAGGGTTCCAGGAATGAAGGAAGGGGCAAAGGCAGTGGTCCTTGAGATCAGAACAGTGTCCAGGAGAAAGCCTAGGTAAGTCACAATTGTTGACACATTAAAGAGTCAGCTGACATAACGAAGACAGGGAATTTAAACTTAGAGAAGGAATCTAGAAGGAGAGATTAAAAAATAGCGAAAATCTTCACCACCGTCATTACTAACATTTTTAAAGTGCTCATGATGTATCAGGCACTATGCTAAGCTCTTGACAATTATTATCTCATTGGGAAATCATAACAGCCCTGAGAGGTACGTGCTATCTTCATTACCATTTTGCAGATGAAGCAACTGAGGCAAACAAAAGTCAAGGATTCTCCAACTCATGAATTTTTTGTACTATATTCTTGGTTTATTGTTCTATTTTGTTTGTCTGCAAAGTTCCAAAGATGTGTTCTGATTTTCTAATAAACATATTCCAATTCAAAGGAAATTTCAGAAATTCAGATGATTAAATTTACATCAGTCAAGCAATAAATAAATACTTCTAAAGTTTCACCCTATGAGCTCAACTCTGTGCTAAGACCATGAAGAGAAGGCATAAAACTTATTCCCTACTCTTCAAAGTGCAATTGAATAGGGAGGCTAGTCTAACAAGCATGAAGAGCATTGAACAATAGAAATGAATAACAAAGAGCTGAAATGTGAAATGTAGGCTGAAAGTATTGTACAGGATAATACATGGCACTCATGATCTTTCATCTCATGGTACTTTCAAAGATCACAGATCAAAAAGTGGATAGGGCAATTCACTTGAATCAGGTCTACTATTGGAAAGGCAATGTACTATATCAGTCACCAACATTAAAAAGATATAATGAAAATTCCTTGCACCCAAAGATTTGGCATCCTTTACCTTCTAAAATTCTCTCTAAAAATCTACTTAATTATCTACGTATGTATTTTTGCATCTATGTTCTGTGTTTGTATGTATCCATGCATTATATGTGTATGATTATCCAGCTCTCTATCTAAAAAGGAATCATTACACAATTAGCGAGAAACATGGTGAGTGAATAGACAATGTTCTCCATAGATAACCTCATGCTGTCATTTGAAAGCAAAGGATGCTTTTAACACATTCGTTGGACTCTTGATGAGTTTACAGGGGTTTTTGATGAAAATTGCACATCATAGATAGACATAGGTTGCAAGCTAAAATATCATTATCATCATCCTCATCATTGCTGACATCTGTATGTCACCTTCTTGGTGGCAGGCACTATGCTATACTTTACAAGTATTATCTTCTTTCATTGTGGGAGAAAACATACAAATAAATTAACTCACAAATTCATTTTAGGTTTTTTGGCTTTTTTTCTTTTTTTTGGTGAGTGAGTGTATGTGTGTGTGTGTGTGTATGTACAAACATATGCCCTGAGATATAGGCCTACCTTTAATTGATTTTTCAATCAACAGCACATACAATTAATAGAAAATGAGAAGACCTAAATCATGTTGGAAAGATGTTTCATAATAAGTTGTATACTTTATTCAAGTGATATTTCTTGTATAACAATAATAATATTTTAATTGCTTAAGTTTTGCAAAGAATTTTACATATGTCATGTCATTCAGTGTATTTCTTTTACTTTTATGTACTGTGTGGTTGTAGGAAGCATCTTTTGTTGTTTTCTTTCAAAAATGATTTTTAAATATTATTTTTCAAACAGTTCAACCAGTCGCCTAGCCTTCCTATACTTAAACTTGTTTGAACTGTATTCAAAGTAGTAGTAAACAAACTGTGAGTGAGGACTTCAGGGAATTTCCTTAAGACTTTGTGACATTTAGCTTTTCAGGGACATTTTTTGATTATTCATTGAATCTCAGCTGTGTATCAAATAGTTGAGTTTAACAAAGATGGGACATCAAGATAGATATTTTTTATTAGTGCTTTGTCTCTCAAATTTAATGAGGAGTTTTCATTCTATGAAAATTAGCATAATTAATTGGGGAAATTCAAGTACCCCTTATATAGTAAGTACTTTCTTTGACTTGGCTAAAGTCATTTATTAAAAAAACATGAATCAGAATAGAGACTGTTGACTTAGGAAAAAAAATATAAAAAAAATAGTAATTCAAGTACTATATGATACTGAAACACTTCATCCCTGAGATGGTGCTACCTTCTTTTGATCACCACAACCATATAACGAAACTACTTTTTTTTCAGCTTATTTAGATAAGCCCCAGTCCCAGCAATAGAAGCAGTAAAAGTGAATTATAAGCCACATTAAATGACTCTTGATGTATGTATCAATGTCAATCTGAAGGTTGGCCTGTTTCCAGGGGATCCATTATTGTTTCTGTTATGTCCAACATTGTTGTCAATTTCTTGGAAGAGGGGGAAACAATTAAAAAAAAATATCAGACTTCTCAAATTGGAAATTACATGAAGCTGACAGGAGTAGGTAATACATAAATACATACGTATATACATATATGTATATCTATAAATACATACACACATACGCAGCCTAGAAAATTGGAAACATTCTCATTAAATGATACTATGACATATTGGGCTAGATGTCAGGAAAACCTGAATTCCAATTTGACACTTACTAGCTCTGTGGCCCTTGGCACATCATGCAATCCTGTGTGCCTCAGTTTCTTCATCTGGAAAAGTGAATTGAAGAAGAAAATGGAAAACTATTCCAGTATCTTTGCCAGAATAATTTCCGCAAAAAGACATCATGAAAAATCAGACATGACCAAAAGGACTAAACAACAAAAACAAAGATAAAAGAAAGATACCACATTTGGAATAAAATAATACTTGCACAGAGATGGGATGGGGAGTATCAGTTTATACAAAAGTGACCAATGGGTTTTAAGTGAAATACTTTCTTACTATTATAAAAAATACTTATTTTTTCTGGGTAATTTAATCATTTTATTAATGAGATCAGCATGCTGATTAATAAAAGGATGGTCATTTGGACATCTCTCCCTTAAACCAAAGACCCCTCATAGTGGTGGGCTCATAGTTTATATACTCTTGGAAGAGTAGGTATTCCTGAAGGTAGCAACCAACTCTGACTGGTTAATAACTAATGAGAAAATGAATATTACAATAAGAGGCTGGGCTATATTACAATAAGGATCTTAGGGTACATGACCTGGATCACCCAAGTCTTGGTCAAAGAGACATCAATTTCCGTATCACCTGTCTAAGGAAAGGAAGGATCCAACTTTTTCTTGACCTGTCTGAGCAAACACAATGAGCGGGAATGCATCCATTAACCCAACCTCAGAATTTCTTTCACTGTCTTTGATTAGATTTCAGTCATCCTGGCTGGGTAAATCTTTTAAGTTATTTTGTTTTAATATAAGGGAAAATAAAGGAAAAAACAAAATCCACTTTCAATGATTAGAAAATAAAGTATTCTAACATTTCTCTGTTTCTCTATAGGGAATTTATTTAACTCTCTCACAGTTTCAGTTTTGTTTTCTTTTAGCATAAGTTGAATTTATGAATAGTTATGATGTCTAACTCACAGAGTTGTTATGAGAATAAAATAAGCTACTGTATGTAAGTTGCTTTGACAACATTTAAGTGTCATATAAACGTTATTGCACTGACCAGTAACCAAGCATTATTATAGGTCAGTTCCCTCTTGTTGGAGGTGTTCAAACAGTGGCTGAATGACTATTTGATATAGATGGTAACTATGTTTAACAATGGGTTTGGACCAGATGATGTTGAAAGGCCTTTCTATTCCAATACAGTATTTCTCATTTTAAATGGTTTCTTTAGGGGAAAATAACTAAATTTTTAAAAATAGTTTACATATATAAACATTTAAATTTCAGTTATCCAGTAAAATCACTTATTTCTTGTCATTGTGGAATGAATGGACCATTACTGAATATGAGATAACTATAAAATAATCTCTACAAGGTGCAAACTTGTGTTAGAGGAAAGGAAAGATACAAAAGATAATAAGGAGGTAATAAGTCAAGGAAAACTTCAAGAAGGAGGGGTAGAGTATGAGTTTTTTTCCTCCACTGTAAAAAATTCTCAGTCTTAAAAAAATTATTTGTTAAAGCCAAATCTTCAAGCACTAGAAAAAAAATGATCTCTGATATGTCTTATATAATCACGTTTATTTCTTTCATGGTTGTTAGAATAATTATCAAAATATACATATTTATCTATACCTATTTATAAATAAAACCTCTAGGTTTCCATTTAAAATACTAAACCATGAGCCTATGCTGTCTTTAATAAAATCTCTGTGTTCGTGAATGAATGAGTGAAAAGATGATTTATTAAGTCCTTACTCGGTGTGTTGTGCCAAATTCTGGGAATATAAATAGAAAACCCAGATAATCCCTCTTCTCAAGGAGTTCACATTTCATTAGGAAGAAACAATACTCCCCCAGATACTACCACACACAAATAAACACATATATACCATGTACATATGCATGTGTGTATATATATGTATATATACATATATGTGATAACATATGTCTGTATAGATATTGTATGTCTGCATACTATAAGTCAGATGAAAAGGCTTGATGGTATATAAAGTACCATAGCAGTACATATAGTAATACATCTTCTTTAATGTCTTTTATACTGATAAAGCCATTCCTATGTAACCATTTCACAATACCAAGGAATTTGATTATGAGAAATTTCTTTTCTGAGTGTTTCATATTTTTAACTGAAAAGGAAACAGTTGCTATATCACCTATAGCAATTTAATTTCTACAAGTACGGTTTTCCTGGTTATTAGTTACAAGAGCCTACAAAAATCAGGGCCAGCGGACTGTGATTCATTATTCTTTTCAAGGTACTTGGATGCAGTCCTTGCTTGTATCTATGAGGAACTGAGAGGATGTGGTGGTCAAACTTGTGGCAATGGTTTAACATATATGAAACTTTCCCTCTTTCTTACTCCTCAGGATATCTCATGGCTTTCTGCAGAGTATATAGAAAGACAGGAAAACAAAATCAACAACAACTTGAGGATTATTTTTCATCCCAAACCAAAGGACAAACAAGAAAATGTCTTGATCCTATAAAATCAAACTCTAACGTTTGAGATGTATGATATTTTACAGATAAGGAAACTGATCTAGAGAGGTTAGAGGGCTATTCTCAATATCATTCAATAAGTAGAAAATAAACAGCTTTTAAGCTGTCACTCTTTTTGAAAACTTTGTTGTTTTCCCAATGCTAACCTCTCTCTCTATTGTGAAAATGTTTGCAGAGAATCATGGCTTTATTTAGTTTTGAGATTATAAATCTCTTTGTATGTAACATTTGATGTGTTGCGTTAATTTATTTTTTGATTTGCTGACAAAATTAGTAATGTTGCTAATAGTTCAAGTTGAAGAAATCTCAGATCGAGGGGGTAAAAAGAAGTTTTAAGAAGTTACTGTTTTTATATGGTTGCTAGGGAAAGTATTCCATTGGGACTGATGTGTTATGCACACATGTCTCACATTGCTGAAGCTTGAAGGGATTCAGCATCATAACCTAATGAAAATATAAAGAGATTAATTTGATTTTATTTTTTTTCAGAATTTATTAATTTATTTTTAGTTTTCAACATTCACTTACCACAAGATTTTGAGTTACAAATTTTCTCCCCATCTCTCTCCTGCCCCCAGACCCAAGATGATTACTCCTTCCCCAAGTCTGCCCTCTCATGTATTCCCCCATGCCCCCTTAACCCTTATTTCTTGAAGTGCAAGATAGATTTCTATACTCCATTGCCAGTATATCTTATTTCTTGGTTGTATGTAACAACATTTTTTTTAACATTTGTTTTTAAAACTTTGAGTTCAAGATTCTCTCTCTCCTTCCCTCCTTATCCATTCTCAATGGGAAGACAAGCAATTCAATATAGGTTATACATGTGTAGTTATGTAAAACATTTCCATAGTAGTCATGTTGTGAAAGACTAGTTACATTTTCTTCCATCCTATCATGCCTCCCATTTATTCTATTTTCTCCTTTGATCCTGTCCCTTTTCAAAAGCATTTGTTTCTCGCTACTTCTTTCCCCAAAATGCCCTTCCTTCTGTCATCCCCCCACTTATCCCCTTCCCCCTACTTTTCTGTAAGATAAGATACCTGAGTGTATATGTTATTCCTCCCTTAAGTCAAATCCATTGAGAATAAGATTGACTCATTCCTTTTCACATCCCTACTCTTACTGTTCATTGTAATAGATTTCTCTTGCCTTTTCATGTGAGATAATTTACCCTATTCTATCTCCCCCTTTCTCCTTCTCCCAATATATTCCTCTCTCACCTCTTAATTTTACTTTTTAGATATCGTCCCTTCATATTCAACTCACCCTGTGCCCTTTGCCCATGTATACATGTACACAGATACACACATATATACATATACATACCTACTCATACATACACATATACACCCACCTGTACGTTTCTTGAAGGATGATTTCTAGGCTCTCTTTTTGATAACGGCTTTCGGATAGTCCAATAATTTTAAAATTATCTCTTCTGCACATATTTTCCAAATCAGTGTCCTTTCAAATGAGATCTTTCACATTGCCTTCTATTTTTTGAATCTGTTTGCTAATATCTTGATGTCTCTTTAGGTCATTAGCTTCAATTTGCTCCAATCTAATTTTGAAGGAATTATTTTCTCCAGTGAGTTTTTGAAGCTTCTTTTCCATCTGGCCAATTCTCCTTTTTAAGGCATTTTTCTCATTGACTTTTGAACCTCTCTTATCATTTGAGATTTTTTTTTTAAAGTAATATTTTCTTCAGTATTTTTTGGGTCTCCTTTAGCAAGCAGTTGATGCATTTTTCATGATTTTCTTGCATCATTCTCATTTCTCTTCCCAATTTTTCATCTTCTTCTCTTATTTGATTTTCAAAATCCTTCTTGAGCTCCTCCATGGCCTGTCACCAATTCATATTTTTCTGGGAGGCTTTTGATTCAGGAGTTTTGACTTTGTTGTCTTCTTCTGGTTCTATTTTTTTATCCTCTTTGTCACCCATAAAAGATTCTACAGTTTTGATTTCTCTGCCTTTTTTTACTCATCTTGCCAGCCAAATACATAACTTTGTAGCCCTCTGCCTCAGTAGAACTCTACTTCCAGAGAGGACAGTGCTGTGTCCCAAATTTCTGTTGTCACAGCTTCTTCTGTGGTCATGCCTTAGAACTGAGGAGGACAGCCTCTCCACATCCTTAAAAAGTTGTACTATGACAATGCTCCTCTCATCCCAGGACTGCTACCCAAGACTGTGACTCAGATCCCAGCAGGGCAAAGCAAGAGAATCCTGCCTCAGTGCCAACAAAGAAATTCCTGAAATTGCCTTCTGGTCATTTGCTTGGTCCCCCTCCCCACCATATGTGCGTGTGGAGCTTTTACCCTGTGACATCAAGTGAAAATTTGTCTATTGGCAACTTTCAACTAGTACTTCTTATAAGTTGTTCCTCCTCCCACCCCTATTTAAGGTTTCTTCAGTGAGAAAAATTAACAATTTTACTAATTTAATCGGGAAATTAAAATATATATAAAAGGAAATCTATAAAGTCAAAACAAAATACCCATCACTCTTGAAAACCTGTTTTCTCCAAAGTCTCCATAAATTAAGTTTCAATCACTAGAAAGTGAGAAGAGAGGCTATCATTGTGATAAAAATAAAAGGGCCAGACAGAATTGGTATAGACTAGACTCTTTTCTATTTGGTGGACCTTAAAATGCTTTAAGCCAGTTATTGTATATCCCTTAAGTATCTTCTTTTCTCCAGAAGTAGTATTCCTATTCTCTTCAATTAAGCTAAATGTGGAATTAACTGAAGGCCCTTTGCCACTGGTCTGTATTCTATCTAAATTGCCAAAGTCCCTCTTAATATATGGAATCTGGAATTTAACACAGCATTCAGCTTTGTTTCAGTGAATGGAATATACATGAGAGGATACTAAACGATTGCATATGTGTCTCTAAACAACATCTTATGGATCAAGAGATTCTGATTCTTGGAAACGTCAGTCCTCTAGATTCCCAACGGGGAATTTCATGAAAGGTCAAAGAAGACTTCTTAGGAAAACATCTCTTATAAACTGAAAGAATCTTACTCTGTATCAAAATTTGGAAACAACCTAATAGCAGAGAAGTTAGGTTAAAATGAGAACTGATTTATGTCATAGAGAACAGACATTTAAGCAAGCACATGGTGGGGGTGAGTCTTGGAGTTGTTATAATCAGAGATATGCTTGTAAGTGATACCTATTCTCTACAAGGGAGATGGCAGATTAGCAGTATCAGTAATTATTACACAGTGTAGGGCCATTTATTACAGAGGTAAACAGTTTTCTCTATCTCAATAGACTTTAGCATCATCATTATAAGGTACATTAAGTGATGTTCATATTTTTTTTGTCTTAAATTGACAACAGAAGGTTACATTATACTTTGTCCATTTTGTTCTAAAAATAGAAGGCAGGGAATAGTAAATTTTAGAAAGAATATGCGCAAAATTGTTTACATTTTAATGCCATATAATAATAACTTTAGGGGAAAAAGAAGCTCTGAAAATCATCCACATCAGCCTTTTCATTTTGCAAAGTAGAGAGCTCCGTTTTGCCAAAAGCACATGGATAGAATAGCTTTCACAAAGAGTCCCTCTGAGATCTGGTGTGATTTTGCATATGCATATGTGTGTGTGTCTACATGTGTGTGTGTGTGATGTGTATATTCTTTTTAAAAAAAAATAAATTTATTTATTTATTTTCTTGTTAACATCATTCATTTCCATGAGATTTTGAGTTACAAATTTTCTCCCCATCTTTCCCCTACCCAGCACCTCAAAACAGATATCCCACTGTATAACCCCTCTCCCAAACTGCTCTTTCCTATGTCCTCCCCCTCACCCCTCTGAATTTCTAGAAGGGCAGGATGGGTCTCCTTACCACAGTGCCTGTATATCTTAATTCCCAGTTGGATGTAGTTAATAATAATAATAATAACAATAATAATACATATATATATTTTAACATTTGATTATAGAACTTTAAATTCTAGATCCTTTCCCTTCCTCCTTTGTCACCCACCCCCACTGGAAGGACAAGCAATTAAATAGAGGCTGCACATGTGTAATTACACATAACATCTCCACAGTGGGCATATTGCGAGATACTGATTATATGTCCCTCCTTCCTATCCTGCCCCCCTTGTTCTATTCTCTACCCTGTCCCTTTACAGAAGTGTGTGCTTCCAGCAACCCTCACCCTCCCTCATCCCACCTGCCATCCCCATTCCCTCTACTCTCCTGTGTGGCAAAATACCCAGTTTAGAGTTTATGTCATTCCTTCCCTAAGTCAAATTCAATGAGAATAATGTTGAGCCTTTCCTTTTTGCCTTTCTGTTCTTCCCCTCCATTGTAACAGTTATCCCTTGCATCTTCTATATGAGATGATTAACCCTATTCTGTCTCTTTCTGTATGCTCTCAGTCTAATCCTCTCCCATCTCAGAATTTCACCTTTTAGAGTATCGTCTCTTCCTATTCAATTGATTGTGTGCCCTCTGTGTACACATATATACACATACTCAGATATGTGTTTGTACGCATATATAAAACCTCCTATATAGACATATGTATATGTATATATACGTTTGTATTCCCTTCAACTATCCTCATACTGAGAAAAATTTCATAAGTTACAATTATCATTTTTCCACATTGGCATGTCAATAGTTCAACTTTGATAAGTTCGTTATGATTTCTTTTCCATGTTCACCTTCTCATGCTTCTTGTATCTGAGTGTTAAATTTTCTTTTCAGTTCTGGTTTTCTCAATAAGAATGTTTGAAAGTCCTCCACCTCACTGAATGACCATATTTTCTCCTGGAACATTATTCTCAATTTTGCTGGGTAGGTGATTCTTGGTTTTAATCCTAGCTCCCTTGATCTCTGGAATATCATATTCCAGGCCCTTTGATTCCTTAATGAGAAGGTGCTAGATACTGCATTATCCTAATTGTGTTTCCACAGTATTCAAATTGTTTCTTCTTGGCAGCTTGTAATATTCTCTCCTTAATCTGGAGACTCTGGAACCTGGCTATAACATTCCTAGGAGTTTCCTTTCGGGGATCTTTTTCAAGAGGTGATCAGTGAATTCTTTCAATTTCTATTTTGCCTTCTGGTTCTAAAGTATCAGGGCAATTTTCTTTGAGAATTTCTTGAAGGATGCTTTCTAAGTTCTTTTTTTTGATCATGGCTTTCATGTAGTCCAATAATTTTTAAATTTTCTCTCCTGGATCTGTTTTCCAGGTCAGTGGTTT
>CM053587.1:257992202-258010229 GCA_028646515.1 Pseudochirops corinnae | reverse complement strand
GGAGGCTGCTGCAGCCCCCACCAGCTTTGGTTCACTGAAAATGCACCCCAGGACCACCACCCAAGACCACAGTCCAGATCCAGGCCACTCAATGCAAGAGCACATGGCTTCTGAACGATTGCTTGGTCCCCCTGCAGTCTGCAGGCCGGGAGCTCTGAAGCAGAAATGTGGAGGTGGCTGCAGGGCCGTGCTTCTGCAGCTTCCTTGACCTTGAGGCAGTTAGGCCTGACCTGCTTTTCTCCCCTAATTTTAGCCGACTTCCACTGACCTTTCCCTTAGTCCTTTTTTCTTATGGCTTGATAATTCTGGAAATTGCCACAGCTGCCGCAGATCCACTCTCCTGAAGCTCCAGCTGCGGCTGGCTTAGCTTGTCCAGGCACCCCCTGGGCAAAGCCGTGGTTTCAGGCTGGCCTAGTTTTGGTTCCCAGCACTGAAATGGAGCTGCCTTCAGTGGGAGGTATATCTGTGTGCATTTTAGAGCCCTAAAATTTGTTTAGAGTCATATGTTTTGGGTGTTTGGTGTGGCTGTGTGGGAGCTGTCATACCTTGCTGTTCCTACTCCGCTATCTTGGTTCCACCCCCTAGTCCAATAATTTTAAAATTGTCTCTCCTGGATCTATGTTCCAGGTCAGTGTTTTTGTTTTTGTTTTTTAATGAGATATTTCTATTGCCTTCTATTTTTTAATTTGTTTGGATTTGTTTAATAGAATCCTGATTTCTCATAATGTCATTTGCTTCCATTTGCTCCATTCTAATTCTGAAGGAATTATTCTATTCAGAGAGCTTTTGAGATACTTTTTCCATCTGGCAAATTTGACTTTTTAAGTCATCCTTTTCCTCATTGGCTTTTTGGGCCTCTTTTGCCATTTGAGTGAGTCTAATTTTTAAGGTGTTATTTTCTTGAGTCAGGTTGTTGATGCTCTTATCAAGATTTTCTTGCATCATCCTCATTTCTCTCCCCAATTTTTCCTCCACTTCTCTTATTTGGTTTTCAAAATTCATCTTAAGATCCTCTATGGCTTTTAATCAGTCTACATTTTTCTTAGAAGTTTTTGGTGTGGGAGTTCTTACTATGGTGTCTTCCTCCTGTTCCATGCATTGATCCTTTTTGAGCCCAATAAAGCAATCTAAAGTTGGATTCCTGAGCTTTCTTTACTTCCTTTGCCTACTCATGTTGCCAGTCAGTTACTTGACTTTTGGGCTCTGTAGAGCTCTGCTTTAAGAGGGGAGTGCTCTGTGCCAAATCGCTGGAGTTTTCACAGCTGCCAGAGCTATTAGGATGCTGTCTCTACAGTCTCCACCAGCTTTGGCTTACTAGTCACGCTACTCAAGACCACCACCAAAGACCATGATCCCAATCCAGGCAGGTCAAGGCAAGATCACTTAGCCTCTGAATGATCACTTGGCCCCCCTGCAATCTGTAGGCCAGGAGCTTCTGAGCAGCCACATGGAGGTGGCTGAAGGGCCACTGCTTCAAACTGCTTTTAGCTCTGGAGGCTTTTAGCTCCAGAATCTATCCCCCAAATTTAGCTAAGTTCCACTGACCTTTTCCCTTTGTCCTTGGCTCTTACCGGTTGGTAATTCTGGAAACTGCCACTGCTGCCAGTGATCCACTCTCCTGAAAGCTCCAACCAGAGCTTCTCCTGAACAGCCTGGGGCTAAAACTGCATGGGGCTGGGCTCTGCTTCCAGCACACTGTGATAAGCCCTTTCCATTTGTCTGCTGGGTTGCTTTCAGTGGCAGCCTTGTTTCTCTGTCATTTGATGAGTTCTGGCGCTCTAAATTTTGCTTAGAGTCATATTTTATAGTATTTGAGGTAGTTATGGTGGTAGCCACAGAGTTCTCTTGCTTCTATGCCACTGTCTTGACTTTGCCCCCATCTTTCATTTTAATGAGTTATTTTGTCTTTTCTTATATTTTTCTTACATTTTTGAATTTTTTTTCTTGCTGACTCAAGAAGCCATTGGTTTCCAGTTGCCAATTCTTATTTTTAAGTAATTATTTTCTTAAGTGAGGCTTTGAAACTCCTTTTTTCATCTGGCCAAATCTACTTTTTAATTTGTTTTTACTTTACATGTCGTTTTCTCCGATTCATTTTGACTTCCTTTACCAAGTTTTTGACACTTTTTTTCATGACTCTCTTTCATTGCTTTTACTTCTTTTCTTAATTTTTCTTCTACTTTTTTTTAAATTGAGTGTTGTTTTTTTTAAGAAGCTCTTTCTTGGTCTGAAACCAATTCACGTTTTTCTTTGAGGCTTTGTATATGCATGTTTTGACATTGTTTTCTTCTTCTAAGCTTGAATTT
Organism: Pseudochirops corinnae; assembly: GCA_028646515.1. NCBI lineage: Eukaryota > Metazoa > Chordata > Mammalia > Diprotodontia > Pseudocheiridae > Pseudochirops > Pseudochirops corinnae. Next base: position 258,007,923 of record CM053587.1, on the reverse strand, counting down.
GGTCTTCTGTGTCATCACAGCTACTTTCTATGGTTCGTTTCTTTGTTGTTGTTGTTTGTCCATTATTTTCAGCCCACTTTTTTTTTTTTAACTGTAGGTAAAAGTTTAGAACTAATGCTGGGGTGATGGGTGCACTGACCAAAATTTCAGGTTTTTTTTTCACACAAAAATATACTTTAAACTCTTTAATAAAAGAACAATAACAACCAAAAACTGTTGTTATTTCAATAATGTCCAACTCTTTGTGACCACATTAGGGTTTTCTTGCCAAAGATATTGGAGGGTGTAAAGCCATGCACACCCGGCTTTCCAGAAGAATGCTGCTGTGAACAGCTTTCAAGATTCTGATTACGTAGTATAGCAAACTCTCGATTTATTCAATAACAAATCAGAGTAAAACATTCACTGAAAATCAAGGTACAGCATTCAGAATATTACAACTTATCACAGAAAATCAAAATACAGCATTCACCACGTTACAACTCAACAACTTATCACTAAAATGGCCACAGAGTTTTCACCAAAGTGGTAGGATAGTTTTGAACAAAGTACAATCATTTAGTGAATCAATCACTTAGTAACTCAATCATTCAGTCATAAAGTATAAAAGGTCAAAGTCTTCCACCAATGGGGTACAAGATACAAATCAGTCACTATTCAGTCATCAGTTACTACTTGGTACCCTCTTATGGGGTAGTGGGAAATACACAAGCCATCCACCCGTAGGTCACTAGCAAATTACAATTTCAGTCACTATTCAGAACCCACAGAGAGGTCTTTTCATTTTGACTCAGGGCAGGCTTTCAGCTCCCCTGGATCTTCTTCCATCATCGCAGCTCCTTTCTAAATCTAACCAACTGCCACCTGAATTCAAAGGCAGACAGCTCCCAGTTCCTTGCCCAGCTCTCCGTGCAGTTCCTGTTTCACACTGGAGCTTACTGTGTCCAGTCCACCTCAAGTCCTTCACAGCTTCTGTTCCTGGGAAGAGAAAACTTAACAGAGGCACAGACAGACAAAGTATATCAACACCACAGTCATGGTTCCTCTTGCAGCTCCAGTTGGCCCTCTGAAATCTTCAGCAGCTCCATTTTCAAAATCAAAATCGCTTTCTCCATGAAAGTTCCAGTCCAGTAGCAGCAGCCCAGTCTTAAGATGCTCATCACAAGAAGTTCTGATTTCTCCAGCTGGGATTTTTGCTTATATACAGTATTGCTACTCCCTATTCAGCCCCTTCCTGTTACATCAGCAACAGGGGTTCATACCTTCTGTTTCTTTAACAGAGGCTTAATTTGAAACTAGGTGCTAAGTTCTGGTCAGCTTAGCAGTACAAAGGGATCTTCAAATTTCATTATTATTAAAGATGGATTTGCAATTGACTTCTCCAGCTCATTTTACAGGGGAGGAAACTGAGGCATATAAGGTTACATTTTCTCAGGACCACAGAGCTAATAAGTGTCTGAGATCAGATTTGAACTTAGGAAGATCAGTATTCCTGACTCCAGTCCCAGAACTCTAAATAATGCATCACCTACCTCTCTATGGATTAAAAATTTTCAAAGATGATAATATGCAATGATTAAAAATAAATACCTATTCCTGAATTATGATAGCAAAATATTAGAAAAATTGTATTTCTATTTGAAGTTCATTACACAGTAATAAAATAGGTATAGAAAGGAAATTTTAAAAATCATTACTAATTGTATACCTAATTTTTAATCTGCTAGTATGGTCAAACAAGTATGATTTTTTTTTCACCTTGTAGCTGGCAGACAAGAACCAGCTACAGAATATCTGCACATGTTCCATATATCTCCTAGGTGCTTGTAATATATGCCATCATAAATCTCCTTGCAGCAAAATCTGAAACTTCTTTCACAGAGGGAATTGCAGACAGAGATATTTTGAGCACGTATAAAGACAGGGCTAAGTATCTAGTCACCTATTTCAATTATACTATGTTCCTTAATTTGGTATTTTTAATGTATTTTTCTGATCATATAACTAGAATTGGAATGAAGAACACCTTATTTAATATTTATACTGTGTTGTTTTTTGACTTAGAAAATTCCATAAACTCAGAAGCCAAAAATGTAAAAAAAAGACACAAACAAAGCCTCAAAGAAAATTGATACTGGATCAAAGTTCAACCAGAATGCCTGGAAAACATAAAGAAAGAGATAATATTGGTATTTTAAAAATTGAATAAAGAAAGGAAAGGAATCTTTGAAAATTGTGAAGCAAAAAATAACAGCTTGGTAAAAGAATCTTAAACTTAGTGAATAAAACAGCACCTTAAAAACTGGATAAGCCTAATGATTTAAAAAAAACATGCAGAAATTCATTAAAGAACTCCTCCCCCCCAGAAAAAACAGAATGCAATGACTCCATGAGATATCAAGAAACAATTAAACAATTTCAAAGGATAAAAAAAGGAAGAAGAAAATGTGAAATCTTATTAGAAAAACAACTGATCTAGAAAATGGATCAGAGATAATTTTATAATTATCAGAGTACCTTAAAGGAATGATTTAAAAAAACAGGCCTAGACACCTACCATATTTCAAAAAATTCTCAAGAAAACTGTCCCAGTATCTTACATGCAGGAAATAAAATAGAAATTGAAAGAATCCATTAATCAACACCTGAACGACATCCAAAAATGAAATCCTTCAGGAATATTGTAGCCAAATTTCAGATTTCACAAGTCAAAGAGAAAATATTTCAAGGAGCCAGAAAGACACTATTTGAATAATAAGGAATCATAGTCTAAATCACAGAAGTTTTGGCACCTTCCATGCTAAAAGGGAAGAGGGCTTGGAATATGATATTAGGAAGGCAAACGAGCTAGGATTACAATCAAGAATTACCTACCCAGAGCTATCTGGGGTGAAGTCAAGATGGAGGCATAGAAGCAGGAGAACTCCGTAGCATTCCCCATAACCACATCACATACCTATAAAATATGACTCTAAAGAAATTTTAGAGCTCTAGAACCCACAAAAGTACAGAGAAACAAGGCTCCCACTGAAGGCAGCCTGGCAGGCAGACAGGAAGGGTTCATCAAAGAATGCTGGTGGTTGAAACCAGCCCAGCCTGAAACCACTACTGTAGCCCCAGGGTATCCAGGACAAGCTGCAGCTGAAGCTTTCAGGAGAGCAGATCACTGGCAGCTGTGGCAGTTTCCAGAATTATCAACCTATAAGAAACAAGGACAAAGTGAAAAGTCTGTGGAACTTGGCTAAATTTTGGGGAAAAGAGTGGGTCCAGCCAACTGCCCCCAGTGCAAGAAGCAGCTTGGTGGTCCTGTAGCTGCCTCCATATGGTTGCTTCAGAGCTCCTGGCCTGCAGATGGCAGGGGGGCCAATTGATCATTCAGAGGCTAAGTGCTCTTACATTAACCTGCCTGGACTGAGATCGTGGACTTGGGTAGGGGTCCTGAGATGTGAGACCAGTCAGCCAAAGCTGGTGAGGGGTGCAGAGAAGGCAGCCTCCTAATGGCTCCAGCAGCTGTGAAAACCCCAGCAATTTGGGACAAAGCTCTTCCCCCAGGAAGCAGAGATCTACTGTGGCTCAAAAATCAAGTAAATCAACCGGCAACATGAGCAGACAAAAGAAGCAAACCAAGCTCAGCAATGCAACTTTAGATTCCTTTTTGGGGGACAAAAAGGATCAAAGCATGGAACAGGAGGAAGACAACACAGTCCCACACCAAAAGCTTCCAAGAAAATGTACACTGGTTGCAAGCCATAGAGTAGCTTAAGAAGGATTTTGAAAAGCAAATAAGAGAAGTGGAAGAAAAACTGGGAAGAGAAATGAGAATGGTGCAAGAAAATCATGAAAAGAGAGTCAAAAACCTGACTGAAGAAAATAACACCTTAAAAATGGATTAACTCAAATGGCAAAAGAGGCTCAAAAAAACCAACGAGGAGAAGAATGCCTTAAAAAGCCAAATCTGTCAGATGGAAAAGCAATCTCAAAAGCTCACTGAAGGGAATAATTGCTTCAGAATTAGAGTGAAGCAAATGGAAGCAAATGACTGTATGAGAAATCAAGATACTATTAAACAGATCCAAACAAATGAAAAAATAGAAGGCAATGTGAAATACCTCACTGAAAAAACCACTGACCTGGAAAATATATCCAGGAGAGACAATTAAATGCTGTTCTGGGTCTACAAGGATCTCAGAAGTTAGGGTGGGTCTCCTATATAGGAATTCAAAGGGACTAAGCTTGATGTTTTCCCAGTGTGTGATTCAGATTCTGAGCAACCCAACTGGGAGATTCTATGCATAGCCAAGTAAGGACCTGCTTAAGGGTATGATTCATTTCCTCTACATTCCCAGAGGATTTTGGATTCCAGGCTGAGTGGAGGTGGTAAATGATTTTAAGCATTTTTGCCACTGCCTGGGTTATCTGTGAAATAAAAGCTGGGCCATTGTTGCTGTGTAAGGAGCCAGGCAAGTCAAAGTGAGGTATAATTTCCTTTAATAGGAACTTTGATACCTCTTGAGCCTTTGCAATTCTGCAAGGGAAATCCTTTACCCGATTAGTAAAGCTACCAAAAAAACGCAAAAGAAATTTGAAACCAATACACAGGGACATCTGTGTAAAGTCTATCTGCCAGTCTTCACCTGGGTAGGTACCCCTCCTCTTAAGAGGTTTTATAAATCTTTCCCCTTCAGGATTCACCTGAGCACATATTGGGCAGGCCTGACAGACCTCTCAGATGGTTTCTCCTGGCTTACTTTCAGTAAAAATGGACTTTATGAGAGACTGGAGGGCATTCTTCCCCAGGTGTGTTGGCCCGGCGTAAGCCAAAAGAAGCTTCCACTGACTTTCCTCTGGAATAAGAAGTAACAGCCTGGTTGTTTGAAACCCCCCAGAAGAGGAAAGAGAATATCCCCTTTCCTTAGCAAGGGCCTGTTCTCAAGGACTGTATAAAGGTGTGAAGAAATCAGGGAGCTATGGGAGTAAAGGGGCCAGTTTAGCCAACTGGCAGGCAGCATTCTTTCCTGCAGTGTCTGCCAGAAGCTTTCCCATGGCCTGATCAGTTCCCCCTTTGTGGTGGCCTTTGCAAAAGATAATAGCTACCTTGGAGGACTTTTGAGCAGCTTGGAGAAGGATGTGAAATCTCCTGTTCGTGTTTAATAGGGGAATTTTTTGCTGTCAGATATCCCCTTTCTTTCCAAATTGCTCCATGGGCATGTAGAACATGGAAAGCTTATTCTGAGTCAGTAAAAATGTTGGCATGTTTATTTTCCCTTAGCTCGAGGGCTTTGATGAGTGCTATCAACTCTGCCTTCTGGGCAGAGGTCCCAGGGGGCAGGGATTTGGCCTTTATGGTTTGATGGAGGCTGACCATGGAAAATCCAGCTTTTTCTTTTTAAATTCTTTAGGGAAATTAAATTTTTCCCAATGTTGTAAAAGATAACCCAAAGGCAAACTTTTAGGAATTAAAAAGGATTGACTCATTATAAGTGTAGGGGCTGGAAGTCTCTTCCTCCATAAAGGAAGATCTGTAATTAAGTCTTGAAAAACAAACAAAACAACATAAGACAAAACACACACAAACCAAAAGGTACCTGAAGCTTCCCCAAATCCCTAGCACTGAAAGAATTGAAAGAATCAGGCTCACACTTCCAGATGTGGCATCTGTCAGGTCCTCCATGCTTCAGAAGCTGTTCCCAGGCCCATGGCCTCCAACATAACCATGAGACTGAGAACCTTCCAGTCCTGGCTGGAGAAGGACTTCAGATTAGCAGTGCTCCCTGGTCAGGGAACCATAAAATGTTGAGTTTTGGGGTTTTAGGGCTATGCAAGAGCCCAAAATGCCAACACACCCTGTTGCGCCAAATGAATTTGACTCAAGTCTTCTCTCAGCCAAAGTAAAACAAAGTTTGTTAAAGATTTGCCATAATGGGTAGACTCTTAAGGAGCCTAAGTATTTATGAAGCTCGCATTGATAAGCAGGCTAGAATAATCCGACACAGACTGAGTTTGATCGAGATCTAACCTCAGCACCTTCATGGAGGCAAGATGGATCTTATATATAGAAAGATTGTGGAGGGATCTAGGGGGTGGCATAGAGAAGTCTGGGGAAAGTCTTGAGAAGGAGTCTAAGGAGGATCTTTGATAGACCTGAGGTCAGACTCCAGGAATTGGATCAAGGGTGGGAAATAGCTGAAGGCTACCTGGAAATGACAGACAGTGGAGGGCTAGGCGAGTTTAAGGGTAACAGATATGAGTAAATATTTTAATAGGATCAAGGGTGGGAAGTAACTGGACAATGGAGGCCTCGGCTAAGTTAAGAGTAACAGAGATTTGGGCCCAGGATAATGAAAGTCTTATGGCCGCAGGGAAATGTCTCATCAATTGGGAAGATTCAATCAGAGTTCAAGTGGTTTCCTAGAACCTGTACCCCATCATTTGGAAGTAGGGCATTGGGGGAAGCTCTGAATCTCCAAGATATTGGTTATTAGTAATCATTTCTGACAACTCATACTCATATACATAACACGTAAATATTCATATATACATTTATATCTCTATATCTCTCTATCTATCTCTCTATCTCTCTCTTTCTCTATCTATCTGTCTATCTATCTATCCATCTATCTATATTCGGGCTTAATTGTAACCTTCGTGGTGGGGAAAGGAATGGAAAAAATGAAGTAAAAAGTACACAACAGGGAACAAGAGAAAACATACAAGGAAGGAAAGAAACGATGGATAGTTTTGAAAATAATGAGAAGCATTTACTATCTATGGTTTTCTGGAAATGGAAATTTATTGCTTCATATTAAATCCTCTCATGTTCTGCTCAGTAAATGGCAATGTTATAGTCTAGGGATTCTAGGAACCCTGAAATGCAATGGTACAGGATGGGAGTGGGGGTGGGGATTCTGCCTTGAAGAATTCAACTACTCAAGCCTTCTTTCAATTCAAGTGGAGAGTTTATTGTAACACCAATAGAAATTGACCAGATTCCTATGAATCTATGGTATTTGTGACACAAACACATGGGGGGGCCAGATTTTAAAAATCTGTACCTTTAACGAGGGTAAGATTGTGGCAAGTAACTTGGGGTGGGGCCAGATGCAAGCAATAGAAGGAGTTAAGTGATGGAAGAGCCCCAGTGAAAGAACAGTTAAAAGCATTATTGACTGGAAAGCTCCAGGTGAATCAGGCAAATGCCAGAGATCTAGTTTCTGGGGCTTTGGGCTCCAGGTCCTAAAGACATGGTCTTTGCCTTTTAGGGGTCCAGTGCAAATCTCATCCCCATCAGCAATGTTTCTTTTTTCTTTTCCTTTCTTATTTTGTATTTAAGTTTAAAATAAATTCAGATATAATAAAAAAAAGAGAAAAAGAGCGCTCATGCAGGGTATGTGGGAAGGGTATTCCTCCTTTTAAAAAAAATGGCAATTAGTATTTATATCATTTACAAAGATTTTAAACATCATATTATTTGATCCTTTTAATAATCCTGCATGGTATGCTCTATAGTTATCTCAATTTCTTATATTGGAGAAAGATAAGAATCCCAATCATTTTGCTATATCTTGATAGACTAACAATGAAGAAATCTCTAATCTAGTGACCTAATAAGGGAAAGTTCCTTATCATAATCGAAGAAGAAATAATATATAGCCAAATTATATGAGGGCATTTTAAAGTAGATGGTCTCATACATGGTTATAATTTGTTGCCTTTGGATAAGAGACACATGTAGTTTTATCTAAGTGGTTCCCTCACACCCTGAAGCTTTATCTAAAAAGATTTTTCCCCTCACAATTATAAAAAGCACTTGTTCACCTTACATTGTGCCCTGCCCTTGAGTAGGGATATTTTCTCATTCTGAAAGCAAACCGTACCTAGCTGTGAAGAGGTTTACCCAAAGAGGGTGAGGGTTGCCTGAGACCCCAAAATACCAACATGCTGGGTCCTACCGAAAGAATTTGACGCAAGTCTTCTAAGCCAAAGAAAAGTCAAGTTTATTGAAGTTCATTAAAAGTTCACCATATGGGATAGACTCATAAGGAGCCAGTCTATGCTAGGTCATTCTATGGCGCTCTCACAGAGCAAGTCTGTGCTAGGGCCTTCTGTGGTGCTCGCACACCACATGGAAGGGAGATGGGATTCTTACATACAGAGGAATCTAGGGGTGGTCCAGAGGAAGAGTTTGGGGAGGGTTCTCAAGAAGAGTCAATGAGGTCAATGCAAGAGTGGATTGATATTTTGATAGGCTCAAGGGTGGGAAGCAGATGGACAATGGAGGGCCAGGCTAGTAACAGAAGTTTGGGCCCAGCCAGATGAAATATTTATAGCCTCTGCAAATGTCTCATCAAGAGGGAAGATTCAATCACACTTGAAGGGGTTTTCCAGAGCATATACTTCAAAGATTCAAGGAAAACTCAAGGGGGGGTCCCAGAGCCTACACCTCATCAACTGCACAGCAAAATCCTCCCTCTCCGTCTTCAACCTCATTTTTTTTTCGTTTTTTGGCTAATTCCTCCTTTCTCTACTCCTTTGTCGCCTGTGAAATTCTAGATTTTTATGTTAAATTGCTACAAAATGCTTCCACTTAGCTATATATCTAGATTGGTTTGAAAAGTCAAAAAAAATGAATTTTGTTGCTTTCCATTTGTCTCCTATCTCTTGATAAGCTGTGGAATCTCCCTTCAATTCTCTTGGAATCTTCCCATTTGGTCTAGCATTCACCTGAGGCCATAAGTCTTCCATTATCACTATGCACAAATCTCTGCTACCCTTAACCTAGCCTAGCTATCCATTATCTGTTATCTTCAGGTAGCCTTCAGCTACTTTCCACCCTTAAGCCACTCTAGTCACCTAAGCCTACTGGCCACTTCCATCATGATTCTCTGTAGACCACCCCCCCCCACCTCCTCCAATCACCACAGACTGCTTGACCACCCCTAGATCCCTCCCATAGTCTTTCTGCATATGAGATACATCTTGCCTCCATGAAAGGGCTCAGATTCATTCTGGTCTCCTTCTCAATACAATGGTTACAAATGTTCAGAATCCTTAAGAATCTACCCAATATGGTAGATCTTTATTAAACTTTGTTTTTCTTTGAAAGAAGACTTGAGTTGAATTTATTAGGACAGGACACACATTTTGCTACTTTAGTGTCCCAGTACCACTAAACCTCAACATTTTGACTTACAGTTATCAGTCCCCATTTATAGATATACTTCTCCCAAGAAACCCCATTGCTCTTGGTTGAGAGATGTTGCAAGAACAGTCAGAGTCCTTTTTAGTCATCAGATGAATGAATCAGCACAGGTTGCACATAGTTACACTATAGTTTGTTTATGTACTCCAGAGTAAGACACATCTTATCAATAGGTGGTGAACATAGGTGTCTAGCTAGCTAGATATAGATATAGATACAGATCTAGATAGATAGATCTATATCTAGATATGTATCTAGATCTATCTCTAACATAGTGTGGGTGAGATCTGATAAGGAAATATTCAAGAAAGGGTATATTTTCAGCAAAAAATGTTTAAACTATAACTATAAACACCACACAAAAGAAAATAGTGTCTTTATCAGTCAGTTAGTTAATTAGCATTTGTTTAGCTCCTATTGTGTGTCTTAAGTATCTTATTACATATAAAAAAGAGAAGTGAGTAAGTTCTTGGAACTATTCAAAATCCTGAGTTTTCTTTTGCAAATGAGGAAGAGAGATAATGAAAAGACACTCGGTACATTCATATAATAATAACAAATATAACACAAAATTGAATCACTTAGGTTCTCCAAAAATATCCAATTTAAAAGATATCTCTGACATGATGAGGAAACTGAAATTGAAGGAGTCTAAGACCCTTGCCTTGGATTTCATAGCCAGAAAGAATCTTAAGGAAAATTTGAACTTGGGTTTTTCCAGTTGGTGGTTAGGTGCTTAGTACATTACAAAATCTAGCTGCCTCATATTAATGAGAAGCAGGTTTCTATTCATACCTGACTAAATGTAACGAAAGCTAAATACTAGATACCTTATACATGTCATCTATTAAGACAGAGTTCTTTTAAAGATAGAGAAACAGTGGAGCCCAAAAATTGTCCTTACCTGAATCAACAAAAAAAAAATGAAAGAAAAAGGAAATGGTATTAAATCTTAAAAGAAAAGCAAGGACTAGTGATGATTACAGACATAATCATATTTCAGAAGGAGAGGGGAACTCAATCTTCATCCTGGACCAAAGAATGAAAATAAATCTGACTGGTGAATAAATTACTGGGAGAAGGGCAGTATACTCTCAATCCTCAAGAAAGCATTATATTTCCCTACCATTGAAAATGAACATTTGAACATGTATCCCAATTCATTATATAGAGATTAGTATTTCCTGAAGTGAGGTAGATTTTCAGAGACTATATCTCCATGGACTTCTCAGAAACTTTGCTGTGCTTTTGTGTGCCTGTTTTTTTTTTTCTTTGTTTTTGAAGTCATTAGTTCTTTGGAAGTAAAATAGGAAAAATACCTCTCACAAAGGACAACAGAGTTTAGGGTTTGAAGTTCTAACAGGCTGGTCCTTTGACAGAATTTCTATTGACTCTCTAAGTTTAATGTTCAGTGAGTGATGTTAAGTAACCACCTTCAGATTTCAAGCTTAGAGAGAAATAAGAAAAAAAATCAAATTTACAGATCTATAGGTGGTAGTTGCATGACTCCATTTGTAGTTAACTCCACAAAAGAGAAGTCCTTTAAATTTGACACTTCTCTCTCTGACCAATATTCTAAGCAATGCTGTTATGTTTCAGCCAAATAAAATGATGTCAAAGTCTTAAAAATTTATACTGTCATAGTCACTTGATGTTCTGAGTTTTGAGGAAAGAAAGAAGAGATAAAAAGATTGATAACAATATCATCCTAGGGATACTGGATAATATACACCATGTTGCTCAGCAAAATGGGGGTATTTCAAAGTAGGATTAATGTTTATACTGATACTTATACTGATGATGACTTTGTTATAAAGAACCCAAGTCCTATATTTTGAGTTATTAACTTTCAGTCTTAACTTGGTTTTCAGTTACATGAACTGATAAAGGAAAAATGGTCACATTCAATTTTAAAAAGATTCTGAATAAGAGTTTATTGCAATAAAGGAAGAGATCAATAATTCATATCCATTTACTAGCACTTTCCTCTCTTACATAGGTCATAAGAATTACAGAACTGAAAAATAATTAGTGTGATTCAATATGATATTTTCACAAGAAATTAATGAAACAATTTAAGTTTGATTTTTCTTTCCTTTTTGATAGACATGGAATTGAATTCAACATAGAAAGACAATCACTGTCAAAATGATTCTAAACTATTACGTAATAATGACCAGATTTTTAATCTTTGTTTTAAAACCATTTAAAAAATTAATTTCAGGTCCCATACCTATGACTTCATCAGTGTGAAGAATTTCCAGCTTGGAAATATTGTCCATCAAAATAGATTGGTAACTCAAATATGATGAACAGTCTTAAGAGAATGATCAGGACTGAGATCCCTTACCATTCTAAGTCCATGATTTGATATGCCAAAGTACAAGAATTAAATTATCCAAATTTAGAATATTTTGCACTCTGATACTACCTTCTATTCAATAGAGCAGGTTATCTCTAGAGATCTGGAAATCTAAAGTGAAAAAATACAACTAGGACAATATGCCTCCTCATAGAACAGGATTCATTGTTTTGGACACTTTTTTTCCCCCATTTTTATATGTGTTTATCATTTTCTAAGAACTTGACCAAGAATCTTTGCTCACAGGAGGCTCTTGTCATTGACTAATTTTATAATTATTTCACTAGAACTTATCTTTCAAAGTACAGCCGTTCATCCAAAGATAATTTTGTTAGTCTTTTTTGTAACACATATCAAGATTAAGCCCCAATTTGATGATCACAACACAGTTAATAACCTGTACTACAAGTATGGACTGATGGAAAGTTTTTGTTGGCAGAAGTAAAAGTCTAAACAATTATATAAAAAGCAAGGACTAGTATAAAAAAGAAAGAAATCTTTGCCAATATTTTAAGATGGTTCCATCCATCCATCCATCCATTCATTTATCTACCTATCTGTCTGTCTGTGTCTGTCTATCTCTCTCTCTCTCTCTCTCTGTCTCTTTTCTCTCTCTCTCTCTGTCTTTCTCTGTTTTGCTATTTATCTATTCATCTATCAATCCATCTATGTATTTATTGGTGGTTGTTGTCCTTCATGCCTGAAGATGACCAAAAGGGCATCATTATGTTGGGGGTCTGGTACAGTGTGTCTGACTGTGACTGATCAGACCAATGCAAGCATGGAAGGCTCTACAACAGGAGACTCAAATACTCTATTTGAACACATATTTTTGTGTTTTGACCTCAGGGTGGGATCCCTACCTGCCATGGTAATCAGGTCAAGGCTAGATGAAGCAGGCAATTTTTAGGCACCTTTCCTACCCTCCTCCTCGTGCTGGGAGTTTTTAAACAAAAGGCTGCTCAGATGTCCAGGGAGCTACCAATTCCCATTGATGCTTCAGGCAAGTGAGAAGATGTCCCTATGGCCTGGGCCACCTATATGCATAGTCATGACTACAGATCCCCATGTATCCATATCTGCTGCTTCATTACTTGTCCCCTGAGACAGGACTTTGAGGTAGGTCAAATGATAAAATGATATGGGTGATGTATTTTGACTCATGTATAAATTGAATTTAAGTCAGGCAGAGTTGCCTAAAGTCATCAGCTTCACTCTCTCTTGCAGAGTCATCAAAGTCCTGCAGCAAGAAAAAAGTCAAGATGAAAGATGATGACTTGGGATGGAGTGGATGTATTGGTGAATTTGATGTCTAACCAAGCTCTAAGCATTCCACAATGACTGCTTCCTCTTCCTTCATGGCCCATTGGAACAAATTTTTCATATCTACCTATTCCACCAGGGAAGTCTTCACAAGCATGGGGTACATACCTTCTGAACTTACTGATGTGTTAAATGTCCCTTGGTTACGCTCGACATGGTTTAACCCATTTGCTAAAACTATTTACCATGATGTGGCCACTGAATATGCTACAGCTTCTTGGAGTCAAAGGTGAGAGTTGGGTGGCAGGTGAACACCAAAGCTGCCCTGAAAGGGGAAAGCTGCCCTGAAAAGGGCTCAGCATCCTTCACACTAGACATACTAGCTTTCCCTGAATACCTGTATATTTCATATATCTAGAAATCTATTTCTATATCTTTAAATAAATATCTTTAATACCATGTATGTTACACATATCATACATGTATGTAATATACATGAATAATGACTAGTAAAATTATTAAAGATATAGTTTGATTTACACTATGACTGGCCTTTAGCAAATCACTTAACATTTACTGACATCAGTTGCTCATTCTGAAAAATGGGGAGGGAGTAGACTAAAGGATCTCTGATTCTTGTAACTATAAATCTATGATCCTACAATCCCATGGCATATTATGTTATGAAGATCTGTTATATATTGTTGCACAGTAGATATGAAAACAATCAGTAGCTGCTTTGATTGAAAATTGATGTAGTCAGAAATTATGTTGTTATACTTGAGCCATATGTATTAACTCAGGTTTTCCCTTCTAAAGACAGAGAAGAAAGAGAAAAGCTGGATTTTTGACAACAATGGCAACCCTCCAATCTCTGCAGAGCTCAAAACTGACTTCAGGCTTAACAATGCTGAACATCTTATTTAATTCTATATTTCCAACAATGTATCTGCTCTCATTCATTTCTTAATTTGTACCATCTGTGTTCATCAAATTACAGTTTTTCATAGGGTGCGGGTGGCATGCAGAGTCATTTATTACATGAGCATTTATTCTGATGTGTACACTTCACTCCCGTGATGTTATTACCATTAAGCTATTGGTGAGGATTTGTTTATACAAATAGATAGAACTGAAGAAAAATAAAATTATCCTTTCTCTAAAATGCCTGGGACATAAATAAGCAACAGCTCTATTATCTGTTGTAATTTCTGCTGATAAAGGACATTGACTGTGGTCTCAGATATTTATGATTAAAATAATTTTGCTCTTGCACATGGGTTGGAAACAGCTTGAAAAGGGATTTGTCTCTGTTTCCAAAAATTTCATTCATGAATCTCATTCAGGGATCTACTTTTACATTCATCTTTCTACACTTCTTGCAAAGCCTATTTAGATTTTCAAGTTTATTGTGACCAAATGTTCCTTCACTGCTCTTGTTAAAAGGACCTGTGTAGGTTTCTGATAGAAATAATTCATAACCTCCAAATTTTTCCTTTTTTCCCTTTCTATCACAGAAACTTTGATGGCAGAATAATGTAAGCACTACAGCCAAGTTGTCCCAATATTCCTCTCCAAATAACTCTAAAATAACAACTCAAATTGAATTCTGGAGTGACCGAGCCAACAGAAGATCAAGAGTGAGATATTATTCCAGCCCCAGACAATTTTGGAGGCTGGAAAGAGAGATCTGTGACATGGAGGAGGAGGCTTCCCTTAATTTCATGTGGATGAAACACCACTGGTAGGATAAGGTTATGACAATAGAAAAAACAGCAACTTTGAGAACTCTCATGCCAGAAATAATAAAGTGACCTGGCAACTGATCAGAAAGAGATTACAGGGGGTCCCTGTACTACCACTAAACTGATGCTATTTGGCAACTTTTTTTGACTAAATTAACTCCTGGGACATAGTTCAAGAGCAGAAGGAAAAGCACTTTAGGTCAAGAGTGAGTGGAAGCCCTGAGAAGGAAATGTCAAGACATCAGCAGTCCTTCCTGAGTAAGGACAATGACCTTGACAATGACAAAGACCACATCTCTTCCTGGAACACACCCCTTTGAAAGCACCAAAAACTTCCAAACCTCCAGAACTAGTTCTGAAAACAGTTGTGGGAAAATGCCTGAAGCTTGATATACTGCTCCTCCCCTCCAACACTGGGAGCAGAGTCCAACTTTAACATAAAGTTTAAAATCAAAAAGTAGAGTGGAAAAATGAGCAAACTACCAAAACAAAACAAAACATCTTACTACAAAAAATGTTACTATGATGACAAGGAAGATCCAGACACAAACTCAGAAGAAGACAATGCAAACAAAACACCAACAAGCAAAGCCTCAAAGAAAAAATAAAGGTAAACTGGGATATAAGCCCAACAAAAAACCTGGAAGATCTAAAAAATGCTTTTAAAAATCAGATAAGATTAGTAGAAGAAACTGGTGGGGTGATGTGCAATGCTTGAACCTCATTCCCATCTAAAGTGATTCAAAGGAGAAAAATAGATTATACCATACTCAAGTGATAATAGAAATTTATCTTAGACCACAGGGAAATAGGAGGCAAGGAAGATTAGGGAAAAGAGAAAAAATAAAAAGAGCAGATAAAAGAAGGCAATGAGAAGAAGCAAAATGGACTTTAGAGGAGGGACAAAATAATAAACAGAAGAAAATAAGACAGAAGAAAACAGCACAGTTAGTCATTATAACTATGTATGAGAATGGGATGAACTCACCCATAAAAAAATAAATGGATAATAGAATGGATTAGAAATCAGAACCTAGCAATCTGTTATTTAGAAACACACTGGAAACAGAGAAACAAATAGATTTAAAATAGATTCAGTTGAAGTAAAAAAAAAAAGGCAGGGATATTAACCAATATCAGACAAAGCAAAAG
>CM053587.1:257972443-257991702 GCA_028646515.1 Pseudochirops corinnae | reverse complement strand
TATTGCTTAATTACAAATGGGAGACATGATTTTTTAAAATAAATACTTAAACACAAATTTATTGTACTTAAAACAGCATTTAAAACAGATGGTTTAAGTTGATCTGCCTCCTTGGACCCACAGTAACTATTATTTTCCCCAAAACCAATTGAATCAATATGCTGGATCATCATCAATTCCGCTGGGTGAGTAATGTATCACTTTAAATAAGTTCCTTTTTCTAAGAGCTTTTCCTGGCTCTGCTACAAACATGATCTGGCCTGGATAAAAAGACAACAGGAATTTCTTGAAGATCAATGGTCGAAAATGCTAAGAACGTTTAAGTATTCTACATGATCTATATTCACTGGTTCCTTTTTTTGTTAGGATGTACTTAGATTATTTTCTTCAATTCATCACGCAGGACAAACCCCATCATACAGGAAACCTCCACCCATGCTTCTAAGAACATTGGGCCAGGCACACTTGAAAAAACTTTGCCACCCTGATATTTTTTAGCAATCTTCTCTCAACAGTCAATTGTCCCAGTGTACACGATATCAGCTCCTTTGTGCCCAGACTGCATCAATTGCCATCTTACTTTATCAAAAGGATAGGAGACCACATCTGCTACAGTAGTCACTGATTGTGCAATTATCCAGCTTATTACAATATGAGTGTCCATCAGATCTGGGAGCATACCTTGTGCTATATCAAAGATTCCAAAGTAAGCTGCTCTATAGATAATGATACCCTATACTGAAACATTTTGAAACATGGATATAAGCCATGAATTCCACCAGACTTGGTAATTTTCACAAGGCCATCATTCAGGCCTTGGAATTCTCAGTGCCAGGTTTCCCAACATCAGCTGCAAAGTGGGTTCTCGCAAAATCCAAGGGGCAGACAAAGTAGAGAGAAGTGGCTCCAGCTGCACCACCAGAGGCAAGATTGCCAGCAAAATGCCTTCAAAACTGTGTGTGCTTGTCCACTCTGCTCAAAAACACCTGCTTATACTCATCCTTAAAGGCAAATTAAGGGCCTGGGTGTGGAAATATCTGATCACATTTGCTAAGTTACCACATCAGAAGGAAAGCACCTCTTGTTCCTTTGGAATTCAGACTATACAATCCATTATGCTTTTGCACTGCTTATCTGCAGCAATTAGTTTACATATATGCTGCACCTGTAACAGCAGCTTAACACTCTCAAATGGGGGCCACCATGGTCTTCAATATTTGGGGGGTCTCCTTTAACAAGCTGTAGCCTCATTTTTTTGTGATTTTCTTGAATCACTCTCATTTCTCTTCCTAATGTTTCCTCTATTTCTGTTACTTGATTTTCAAAACCTTTTTTGAGCTCCTTCATGGCCTGTGACCAATTTATATTTTTCTTGGAGACTTTTGATGCAGGAGTTTTGATTTCATTGTCTTCTTCTGGTTCTATGTTTTGATCCTCTTTGCCACCAAAGAAGGATTCTATAGTCTTATTTCTTTTCCTATGTTTACTTATTTTCCTAGCCAATTACTTGCATTTGAGTTATCTGACATGGTAGAATTCTGCCTCCAGAGTGCATAGGGCTGTGTCCCAAATCTCTGGGGTTTTGTGCAGCTCTTGTCAGAACTACCTCTAGGTACCTGCCTCAAAACTGTGAGGAGGGCACCCTCTCCACAGCCACCATAAGCTCTGCCATATCAGCACTCCTCTTCACCTCAGGACTATCACCCAAGACTGTGGCCCAGAATCAAGCAGGGCAAAGTGAGAGAATCCTGCCTCAGGATCAACAAAGAGATTCCATAAATTGACCTCTGATCCGCTGCTTGGTTCCCCACCATTTGTGGGCCTGGAGTTCCAGAAGCATAAGCCACTGCCGCTGCTGCCTCTGCAGCCACCACCACCTTCCTCTCTGCAGGGATAGGCACCAGACCACATTCTTCACTCACCCAAGTCCAACAAGGTTTCCCCACTGACCGTTTACTTTTTCTTTGGTGTTTCTAGGTTGAGAAGTCTGGTAACCACAACAGGTGCCAGTGATTTAGTCCCCAGAGGTCTGTTCTGGCATGGTCTGTACAGTCAGCCTGTGCCAACATGGCCCTCACAGGATTACACTGCTCCCAGCCCTGTGCAATAGAACCTTCCCAATGGCCTTCTAGACTGCCTTCAGCTGGAGATGTATTTTACTCTGTCATTTTGTGGGTTCTGTAGCTCTAAAATTTGTTTAGCATCATTTTTTATAGGTATTGGAGGCAATTAGGGGACAAGTTCAAGCAAGTTCATGTTTTTACTCCATCTTGTTGGCTCCACCTCCAATAGTACATTTCCAAAACCTGTACTCACCTTCTCATTGGGGCAACAACCAAAAAACAAAGCATTTATTAGACAGTTATTTTATAACAGACACTATACTAAGTGTTGGGAATATAAAGAAAAGCAAAACAATCTTTTGGTGTCAAAGAGCTCACAATTCAGTTCAGAAGACAACAGATAAATAATAGTATGTGTTGGGGGATGCACACACATGTGTGTGTGTAAGGAATTGGAGAAAATCACAAAAGTATGACATAAGCATTGGGAAACTAGAAAAGGTGTTTTAACAGAAGGTAAGATTTTAGCTGGGACATAAAGGAAATCAGAAACTAGGAGGTGGGGATAAGGAAGAGGTCCCAGGCACAGGAGAAAACCAATAAAAAAAAATCAGAGTTGAGTGATGGAATGTTTTGGATGAGAAACAAAGGAGGCCATTCTCACTTGATCATAGAGCACATGAAGATGAATAAGTTTAAGAAAACTAGAAAAGAGGAATGACCAAGTTATGAAAAGAAGATGATGATCAAGAGCGTCAAAGGCTTCAGAGAGATAAAAAATTACAGGGATTGAGAAAAAGATATCAAATATAAAACTTAGAGAGCATTGCTAATTTTGGAAAAAGCAGCAATAACTGAATGACAAAGTCAGACGGAAGACTGAAGAGAGTTAAAAAGAGAATGACAGGAAGGGAAATAGAGGTAATGATTGTAGCAAGTCTTTCAAGGAGTTATTTACTATTTATTAAAGCTTAGACTCTACTAGGATTACCTTAGGGAATCTAGGGAAACTCTTATAACCTCAAGGAAATCCCATAACTTAAGCATTTCAATTGAACATTGGTGAACACGTTTAAAACATTGAAGATTAAGTACAAATTTTAGTGCAATTAGCATGTGGTATATGTATAATTTTATGTTTATGTGTTTACATATACAACTCCAGTAGAAGTGATGGCACATCATATGACTTTGTACCATATCACACTGTGTTTATTAATATCTGAGAATTGACCACATCAACTTACTGATAAGCATTGTGGTCTCAGTGGGTGATATAGGTGTAGTTACTCAAAATCAATATACTGTGCAGTTAAGAGAGAAGTTAAAAAGAAAAACAACAAAATTTTGAAGGAAACTATGCAGTGTTGATTCTTCTCTAGTAACAGAACTATCAATATGAAATCAAGTAGATGTGCGAGAGCCATCTTGGAGCTTAAGTAGGCATTCATATATATTGGCTAAATGGTACAAAGTGTTACCATGACTGGATACACTGTTTACCTTACTAAGCAATTTTAGTACAGGATCTTATGGAATTAGTAATAAATTAGAAGGCAAAAGAGTAGTTATTATGTCAAAGGTTCAACAAAAATCTAATCTGCTTTCTTTTCCTTTCTTTTCTTTTTATTTTCCAAGTTAGTTGACCAGTGATTTTCATTGTGGTATAGGTAACATTAAGGTGACATAAGAATGAAGATCTGGGTTCAAGCCTTTATTTTTTTTCCTTAAAAAATACTGGATGGGAGATTTGTGGCCAAGATGCAGAGTAGAAGGAAGAAATTATGTGAGCTCCTGCAACAACCACCTCCAATACCTGTAAAATATGATTCTAAACAAATTTTAGAGCTACAGAACCCACAAAGTGACAAAGAGAAACAAGTCTCCTTCTGAAGCCAGCCCAACAGGAAGGGTCTCTCACACCAGGCTGGGAGCTAGGCACAGTCCCACACGAGCTGCACCAAGCCTAGAGAGGCCCTAACAAGGGGCCAAGACTGGCCAGAACAGAACTCAGGAGAATGAATTCCCAGCAGCTTCTGTGGTTTCCAGACTTCTCAACCCATAAACACCAAAGAGAAAGTTAAAGGTCATCAGGGCACTCTGTTGGAACTGGGTGACAAAAAAGCATGGTCTGAACCCTGGGCCCTGGGTCAAAAGGGGGCAGAGGCCTGGTGCCTGCCTTTGGAGCTCCTGGCCTGAAGATCATGGGGGAACCAAGTAACTATTCAGAGGGTAATTATTCTTGCTTTGACCTGCTTGGATCTTGATTGAAGTCTTGGGTGGTGATCCTGGGGTATGTGGCCAGTGTGCCAGAGCCTGAGTTGTCTGTAGAGAGGGCACCCTCCTCAGACCTCTGACAACATTTGTGAAAACCCCAAAGATTTGGTACATAGCTCTCTCCACTCTGAAAGCAGAATTCTGCCATGACAAAGAGTTCAAAAGTCAGGTAATTGCCTGGCAAGATGAGCAAGCAACAGAAGCACAAACAGACAAAAGAATCCTTTTTTATGGACAAAAAGAATCAAAACATGGAACCAGAAGGAGTCAACAAAGTCAAAATTCCTGCATCAAAATCTTCCAAGAAAAATAGAAAAAAAATGATTAGAACAGTGGTAATAAATAACTGTCTTTAAATATCTAAAGGTTGTCATAAAGAAGAGGAAATAGAAAAATTCTGCCATTGCAGATTTAACTCAATATAATTTTTTACAGTCCTCATACTTTCCTATCCAATAATTTATCTACCCAATCTGGTACTTCTGAAGGCTAGAGATTCGTTTATAAACTATAGACTGAGGATAAACATTTTCTTTTTTTTTAAGTCAAAGTCTAAGTTTAGTTCTCAACAAAATAATTTTCAAGTGAAGGCATTTTTTTGTTGATTACATTTTAATGAATTTTCGGGAAAATAATATGTTTTACACATAGATAAGTTTAGCTAAACAAATAGGATCTATAAACATAGTTAGAAGATATTTTTAAGTTATCTATTTTCTGAGTGCTTCACTTATTATTGGCAAAAACAACTTTGGATAAAATTTGATAATATTATCTTTAAACTATACTTTTCTCATACTGTACAAAATTGATATAAGCCCCCATAAAAAGAATTAATCCTATAATTAAATTCACTAAGTCTCATCTAGGTTTCCATCAAAAAATTCCAACATATTTAAGAATGTGTAACCAAGGAAAGGTACTTCTTTTTCCAGCAATAAAATTAGAACATTAAAATATCACTTAATCTTGTTTATTATTTCTAGTTCTAAAGAAAATTTAACTCAGTTGCTGAAACCTTCCCATCATAAGGTCTCTGTCTTTCACCTCTGACCAACTCAAAGTGCTTCCTTCTTGTGGGTTGCCTCTGATCACATATATCATCCCCTGTGAATCGCCATCTTATTTCAAGCTCAAAACTTTTGTCATCATTTTCTCTTATAAAAGTCAGTGGGGCAATGCATTTTGCAAGTATGAGTTGTTTCAGTTTCTGAATATTCATATAGCCTTTTCACCTTAGTATCTGAATGAACCCCTTAGAGAAAACATACCTAGGATCTTAGAATTGGACATAATCTTAGTAATCACAGGAGGTGAGGGCTAAAAGGGACCTTAGAGATCTAGTTCATTGCCCTTATTTTACAGATAATAAAATTGAGACTCAGAGGTAACTTGCCAAAGGTCAGACAACTACTTAATCCTAGATCCACAACTCATATCCAAGTCTTATAGTTATAAAACCTACAGTACTTCCACAACATAACATCACACTTGTCCCCAAATCTAATCCTATAGTAATATTACTGGCAAATGTCATCCATTATTGTTAATTTCAAAAAAAACACCAGCCAGTATTGAAGATTCAATGTATACTTAAGGCAGACTACTCTTGAGTGCATTTGTTTATTAGAAATAATAAATTATGGCTATTCATAATCTTACTTTTACATGCCTTTCTAAACATTTGATTTTATTCATTTTTCTTCCCAGACTAGACTACTAGCTGTTTCCTCAAATCAACTCCATTATGGCTAAACATAAATTCTTGATATATCTGTTTGAATCTAGTGATACTATCTTAACAGACTTCTTTTCTCCTAGTTAATGGCAATAAGAGCCCTTGTATGGCAAATGGGGAGGGAGTTGTTCCCAAAGGTTGACATTGCTCATCAATGCTATTTATTGAAGATACTGATTATTAATTGATGTTATTTTGGTACTAATTGCAATCATAGTTATGGAAGAAGAACAGATGGCAAGAGGGAAGAACAGAGATGTTTAGCTTTCATTGTCTTCTAACTTGACAGAAAGGCTGAGAGCTTGGACATGCAATAAGATGTGCTCTAAAATCCAAAACTCTAGGCCACTCAAAGCTCAAATGCATGAAGAAATTTAGATAAAGAGTTAACATGGAACTAACAGCAATTCCCTACCACATGTAAGGCAAAGCAATAGAGTGGTCTAGATAAATGAAATCAGGGTATTCTTTAAATTGCCTCATGAGGGAGGTGAAATGGGGACATAGAAAACTTAATTTTAACTCTGCCATAACAAGTAAGAGCTGAGGAGAGGAGGCTAAAGACTGGTATCTGGATCAGTTAAGCTTGATTATATGTAAATTCTAGGGGTTGGGACTCTGCCAATCAAAATGGTTTTTAGCAGCTCAATTCTTTTGCCATTCTGCATATGACAGTTTCCAGGATGATTACCATAATTTCAAATGTTCTTTTGGGACACAATTCATCTTGCCCATGTTTTATCTAAAATTTGGCACACAGAACTGGAAATCAACTACAGACATGTTATGACTATAACAGTATAGTATCATAAAAGAAGTGATGGGTTTTAGATCTTAAGAGAAATAATGAGACATGCAGGAGACATGGTATTTCTAGATCTTAAACTTTGTTATTTGGCAATATTCATTTAAAAAAAACTTCGGTACTAATTGAGAAACAGAAAATTAGACCAGTGGCACAGACTGGGTAAGCAAGAAACAGATAATTTTAAAATACATGTCTACAGAATGTAAATTATTGGAAGAAAGGCTCAATTTTTGGTGCACTTAGAAAAACTAGAAAGCAATATGACAGAAATTAGGCATAAGTCAATATCTCAGAATATATGCCATAATAAATTTGAAATATCCATTAATAAATCATGTATTATAAGAGGTCGAGGCAGGGAATGAGAAAGGAAAGGCTGTTTTAGTTGTCAAAAGTCCACTGGGAACAAACTGAATACAATATGATAAATCATTAAAAAAAAAAAAAACATTAAGAACCTCTCACAACTTTGATTAGAGGGAAAATAAATTCTGAATCAGTTGAGAGAGAGAGGTCATAAAAATGAAATAATTTTGATATACAATAATTTATAAATACTATAAATGAAGATAGAATAAGAAAATAAACAGGATTAGTTAAAATTGCTTCAAATATTAGCAATATGGTTTGAGATTCAATTATATGAGAAATGATTACAACTATATAGCACTAAGAACCACTCTCCAGTAAATCATTGAAAAAAGTATATGAACAATCTTCAAAAGAAGAATCACAAGTATTAATGGAAATTGGAAAATATGCTCCAAAAATTTGAGAAAAAAATAAATTAACCCTCCACCAGCCAAAAAATTGAAGGTTGAACTTATACCTGACAAATTGGAAAGAATTATAAAGTTGGAGAAGGGGATTGTTGTTGCTTTTGTAAGGCAACACATTATTGTTGAAGCTGCAAATTGGTCAAACTATTTGGAATATAAATGTAGGACTAAATTAGAAAAGTAGATGAAAAGTCCCTTTGACCCCGAAAAACTCAGCATTTTTACTAGTGATATTAAAGGCTGAATAAATACTGAAATAATAAAACTATCCTCTTGTTTTAGCAAAGAACCAAAACCAAAGTAGTTCTCTACTGATTTGCCAATGATTTAAGTAAGTGGGTTATAAGAACTGAAACTGACTGATGCATTACTATAAAGTATATATATGTATGTATATATATATATATATATATATATATATATGAGAAAGACAGAGAAATGTGAAGATTTTTATGAAGAATTGCATAGTGAAATGGGCAGATTAATAACAGTAATATAAGAAAGTGTTAATGAAAACCACTAAAAGGAAGAAAAATTCTGAGTAAATTTTAAAAATTAATAGTACTACAGAAAATATAATTAAATATACCAACCACTTTATGTTAGAGAAGTGGGCTACTAATATGGAATATTGCATACAATGTCACATGTGGTTGCTATATTAAATGATTTAGCTGATTTACAATTTCTTGTGAAAAAGGGAGGTTTCAATCTGATGGGACAGAAGGCAAATTTCTAGTAATTGTGCTAAAAAATAGCAAACAAAAACATCATGAAGAAAGTAGATAGATAGATAGATAGATAGATAGATAGATAGATAGATAGATAGATAGATTTACAGTTGTTACTTTTTTTCAACTCTTTATAAACCCATTTGGACAGGAAAAAAGAAAAATGGCCATTAGTGATCTCCTATTCCCAGTAGGCAAACAAATTATAAAGGTATACATAGCTGTGTTTGATGGATTTAGGTCACCTGCTACAGGAAAAGAAAATACTAGAGTCAACTAAGTGGAACAATGGATAGAACACTGGCTTGGAGAACAAGAAATTAAAATTCTGCCGATACTGATTATGTGATCCTGGGTAAATGATTTAAACTCTTGTCAGTATGCTCACCTGCAAAATGAGGATAATAATAGCATCCATTTCTTTTGGTTTTTAGAAGGACACAATGTGAGGTATTTATACAAAGTGCTTAGCACAGTACCTGTCACATGGTATGCTTTTAACAAAAGTTGCTTTCTTTCCTTGCTTTCATTTGCCTTGTCATTCACTTCTCAGTACTTTGTAGCTTGACTTCTGATGCAACAGCTCTATCAAAACTATTTCACTAAACCAACAGTACTCTATCAAAAGTTCCCAATGAACTTTTAACAACTAAAACCAATAACCTTTCCTTTCTACTTCCTTGCCTTGATGTCTTTACAGTATGTGACTTTCTTATCAGAATCTATAATGGAAGACCTTCTGTGCACAGATTCAAGATGGCAGAGTAGAGGAAAAGGTCAAGCTTTCCCAAAATTTCCATCCAAACAACTTCAAATAGCATCTATAATTGAATTCTGAAGGCAAAGAACTAACAAAAGGTCTATGGAAGACATTTATAGGTCTATGATTCTGGGGCTGGAGGCAAGTCCATAGCTCATCAGCTTTGGGCCTGGGAATATACCCCTGTCATAACACTGGGCACAGGACAGGGTGCTGCTCGACAATTACATTAACTATGCCAACCTCTGGTCACAGTTTCAAAGTAGAGAGAATCCTATACTTGCTATCCCATGGAAGCAGGGGATTTAATGAGAAGCATTGTTTTCAGTAACAATGGAGTAGGGAGTCTAAGGGGCAGTATTGCTTTCAGTCATGAGGGAATGAAGGACTTGAAGAGTAGTGTCACATTTAATCACAGGAAAACAGAGACCCTAAGGAACAGTGACCACACCTGTTCTGCAATCAAACCACCTTGAAAGCACCAAAAATCTTCCAAACCCCCAGAGCTAGTTCTGAAAACACTAGTGCAAAAAAAGCCTAAAGCTTGGGATAGTGCCTTCCCATGTCCACCCAAGATACAGAACCAGCTTAAACATAAAGTTAAAAATCAGGAAATAAGCTAGGAAAATGAGCAAACAACAACAAAAATAACTTAACCATAAAGACCTACTTTGATTGACAAGGAAGATCAAGACACAAACTCAGAAGTCAAGAGTGTCAAAATAGCTACAAGCAGAGCTTCAAAGAAAAAAAAACATATTCAGCAGATGCCAAAAAGGAATTCTTAAAAGAGCTTTAAAAAAGATTTTTAAAATCAAGGAGTGGTAGAAGAAAATTTGCAAAAGGAAATAAGTGATGCAAGAAATTTTGAAAAAGTCAATTAAGAGACAGGTAAAAATAAAAACAGAAACCAGGAGAACATTGTATACAGTAACAGTAGTTTGTAACAATGATTAAATGTGAAAGAAGTGATTTAATCTTTCTGACTAATACAATGTTCTTAGACAACTTCAAAAATAGTTAGGTTGCACAGTGTATAAAGTGTCTGGCCTTAAGTGAGGAAGACTCATTTTCCTGAGTCCAAAGTGGGTCTCAGACCCTTATTAGCTTTGTGACCCTGGGAAAGTCCTTTAATCTTGCTTGCCTCAGTTCCTCCTCTATAAAATGGGATGGGATCAAAAAATGTTACAAAATGATATAACAGTCGCAAAAGACAATTCCAAGGGATCCATGATAAAAATTACAAATGAAACTTTTATTAAGAAACTTGCTGTTTCCCACTGCCATTCCCCGGTTTTCTGCTTTCCTTCTAATCTTAGATGCATTGAATTTTTGCAAAATCTTTTTGATTTAATACAATCAAAATTATATATTTTACTTTCTTTAAAAAGAGTCTTTACTAGAAATTATTGTTCAAAAAATGTGGTTTATGACTGTGAACTGATGTCAAAATTCTTATTCAACAACCAACACAATTTCACCCTATAGGTACAAATGACTCAGGACCAAACCTTTTTTTTGGAGCCAAACTATCTATCCTCACACTGAAATACTTGATAAAATCTTAACTTTGAAAAGTATGGGCCAAGGATACTTTTTGCTTCACTATGTAATAACCAGTTTTGTGCCATTCTAATAATTTGGTTATTACTGAACCAAAATATCTCATATGTTGTTCAATCATCATGATGTTCCTCATCAACCAGAGGTTGAGTATCAAGGTAATCCTGGCATCAGGTGGTAAGCACAAAACTTAGATGATAGTATGAATGATATGCTCATCATAAAATTGTGGTTGAGTATCTATTAATCAAAAGTTCTGGAAAAGAAAAGGAATCTATAGTATAAATTTCTCTAATGACTCTCTGAGACACCTTATAATTTTACATACTTTTACTTGAAGAGAAATTATGGGCAAGGGTATTTCTCCTAATCAGAGAGCTATTTGCCTAAATAAATTTCCAATTCATATTTACAGGAATTGTGAAAGAAAGAAAAAAAACCTAAGAATTTCTAATCTAATCTAAATTTAAGAAGCAATGACCAAAGAAAAGGACAAAACAATTTTTAGTTATGATTTCATAAGTTCACTTATGGTTTAAGTACAACTTATAGGAAATGTAGAAGGTGCTAACTGAACTGAATCTCGAAAAAGGATAAAAATTCTATGAGCCAGAGGAGAATAGGTAATGCATTCAAGACATGGCAGATTCCCAGCACAAAGACACTGATATGAGAGAGGGAGTGTTGTGTGCAGTGAACCAAAAGAAAACCAGAGTGGTTAGATCAAAAAGTATAAGAAAAGGTTCGATGAGATTAGGAAGATAGGTTAAGGTTAGATAGTAAAGGGAACTCAATTTATATTTTATCTTAAAGTCAGTGTGGGAACATTGGATTAGGAGAATCACAGTCAAATTTGACCATTAGAAATTTCACTCTGGTAGCAATATGCAGGAGAATATGATGAAGTAGAGGGAGGCTTGAGTTAGGGAGACCTCAATTACTGCAGTAATCTAGAGGAGGTGATGAAAGCATCAACTAAGGTGATAGTAGTATAAGTAGAGAGAAAATTCTCCTCTCAGAGTATGTGAAATTTTGCCAAGACAAATATTACAATATTAGGAAACTAATTGGATGTATAGAGTAAAGAAGAGTGTGAAATCAAGCACAAAATGGAGTTTTGAACTTGGCAGTTTGAAAGAAAACTAGCATCTGAAGGAAATAGAAGAATTTTTAAGAGAGGAGGTTAAATTAGACATTATACAAATGAATTTTTAGAGCAAGACAATGGGTTCTATTTTGGATATGATGATGGATATACATTATTAGATTTCTAATAGTCAACTAGTGATGCAAAATAGATTGCAACTCAGCAGGGAGACTAAGGGGAAAAAGAGACAGAAATAGAAAGATACAGAGAGAGAGAGAGAGAATCTTTGAGCCTGAAAAGAGATGGTAATTAAAGTCATGGGAGCTAATGAAGTCATAGATAGAAAAGTTTACAAAAAGAAAAAAAGATTCAAGAAACAACCTTCGGTGCACTCACAATTTCTGATCATATTATTACTTCAAATTCCTTCCACCTCTTTTCTAAGCCTTGCCTCCACTTAAACTAACACCCCATTTGTTCCATGTGACCCTTCTTGTCTACTCCAGCTGCTATTGTTCTCTTTCTATCAGGAGTGAACTATCTGAGACACTTTTTTTAAAGAAGCAAGATATGACATGGTAAAAGAGTTGGGATTTAATGCCAGACCTTCCTTTTACTTTTTATATAACTTTGACCAAGTTATTTGCCTGTCTTCATGTTCTTCTTATATAAAACAGGAAATATAATTGTGCTGCTTAACTCACAGGCTATCAAGAGGATCAAATGAGATCATGGCTGCAAAAGAGTATTACAAACCCTTATACATTATGCAAATACACAGGAATGATGTGTTATTTCATTGATGTGGGAACTTCCAATCTGGTAACTACCTTGTTTTTAACACAGATTGTAACACATGTGTAACTTAGAGAGTTGCTTTGGACAGAGAAGTTAAATAAGTTGTTTAGGTTCAAATAGTGAGTATGCGAAAGTAGGTGGCACAGGGACAAAGTGCTGGGCCTGGAGTCACAAAGACTGTCTTCTTGAATTTAAATCCTTCCCTAATCCCCACATTAATTTTGAGGCAAGTCATTTAATGCTCTTTGCCTCAGTTTCCTCATCTGTAAAATGAGCTGGAGAAGGAAATGGCAAACCACTCCAGTATCTTTGGCAAGAAAACCTCAAATGGAATCGTGAAGAGTTGGACACAACTGAAAAAACGACTGAACAACAGTAAGTATTAAAGGTAAGATGTGAACCTAGCTCTTCCTAACTCCAAGTGTAGCTGCTTACCTAAAATGCCATGCTACCATGCCATTCATTAGTTCATTTATCCAACAGATATTTAATAATCAACTTTCTTTTCAGGTACTGCAGAGGTACTAGGAATAAAAAGACAAAAATAAACTGTATTCTCAAAGATTTTATGTTCAGTTGTAGCATAATGACATGAACTCTAATAAGCACTACATTGGGAGAAACATTAACCTCTTGGGTTACCAGCAGAGGCATTGTGCAAGAGGTACCACTGAAGGTGTGAGTTGAAAGAAACTATATATTTCCTAATTACTTTCAAAAGGAAATGAGGAGGGACTGAATTCCAGGCATGGGCATCACAAATCCAGACGAGTAATGGAATGACATGTACAGGAAGCAACAAAAAGATCAGTTTAGTATGTATATAGAAATTTCAAAGGAGAGAAATGTTCATTAAACCTGAAAAGATTAGCTAAAACCAGAACATGAAGGACTTTAAAAGTCAAATCAAGAATTTTCCTCTCATCCTGTAGAAAATGAGCAGCTATTAGAGATTATTGAGCACAGGAGTGACAAAGTCAGACTTGGTATTTAGGCCTATAAATTGAGCAGCTGTGTGGAGAATGGATTAAAAAGTGAGAGACCTGATATAGGAAGACCAATTGCAACAAAATTTTGAGCTCATTCTCTGAGGACGGGGATAGGTATATCTGGCTTCTGCAGGGTTCTCTTAAAAGGTGAACAATATTTTTTTATCTAATATCATCATACCAAGTTCCCACTCTGGTATATTCTCCCTGCTCTCAACCACCAGTTATGCATAATGCATAAGTCCTCAGAGACTTGGCTGCTACTTCACCTGATTTTCTTTAAATTCCAACATGGATACCAGTATTCACAAGAACCTTTTGAAGCTGAAAAGGTAATATTCTCTTATCCTCCACCTAAAAATAATATGAAGAGACACAGTGAGAGAAGGAGCAGTAGAGCCATATACTCATGGCCAACCTAGCAGTAATCTGGTAGAGAAATAAAGTTCTGAGGTTTCTCTCTCCACCCAAGGCTTGCATCAGTTCTGGCCATCTCATTAAACACAACAGGGAAGAAAGACAAGAATAATCTCAGCCACAGAGTATCCTTTGAATGCACTCCAGTTCAAGCTCAGCAGTCAATGAACAGTCTATCTGCACCACATGGTTAACAGATAGGAATCAGTTACAGAATGTTGGTGAGTGCTCCAAATCAACGAACATGACCTTTCCATTACATGTATTTCTACCTTATTGGAACTAAACTTTCCTGATTCTGACATGGCATGGCTTACATTAACTGAGAACATTAAACCTGTTCACCTCCCTCCATTTTGTCCCCATTACATACACAAATAAAATATACTTCATTTACCTTTAGTAAAAAACGTCTACCTTACTGAATCATCACAGAGCAGAAGTAACCTCAAGGTCTTGAAGCCTGTAATAATTTTTCACAAGTTCTAATACCAAAGGAAAAAAAGAAAAAGCCCTTAGTGTGTGCTCACAAACTGAGAATTTCTCCATTATCTGAGGACCAATAAATTGTATAATGGACCACCATTAAAAGGCAGCTGTGGTTTCAGCACTGACAATCTCTTAAATATGGATGGAATGAGATTTGAACTGGCAAAAGAGGGACCCTCACTGTCATTTACAAAATTGGAAAATATTGGGGAATTACCTTGACATTTTGCTATGCATTTTTATTTTACTATTTCACTAAGGATTGCCTCTAGTTCTCAGTGCCCTAGGAGGGACTAGCACTTAAGAAGTGTTTATTAAACTTATTTGAATAGAAACACAGTCATAATTTCACCTGCACCAAAACATACCCCAGACTTGTAAGGCACTATTTGAATTTTATTTCTGAGCTGTGTGTTGTGTTTTTTTGATCTTTCAAATGTTTTTGAATGGACAACCAAAAGGAGTTTTTCCAGGTAAAATATTGCATACTGTACTTCAGTTGTATGGAAAGGTAGATGCTGAGTACCTCTAGAGACGAGCTTTCCTAAATAAGAACTTTTTTTTTTTTCCTGGGACAGTTCCAGAAGACTGGAAAGGAGAACAAAATGAATCCAGTTTAAAATAGGCCAATTCATAGATAGGAGGCTTTTACCCCTTTTTCCAATTTTCTGTTATCTAGAGAAGTGATTATGATCTAAGCAATGTCTCCTATATACTTAGGCAGCAGAGAAGAATGAGGCCTTTTGTGAAATGAAAAGAGCCTTGAACTAGCATACAGGGATATTAGATAGAATTGAAACTGATGTTCAGAATTAACAATAATAATTGTTTTAAACAGGCACCATTTTTTTCATTTTCTTAACTTTCTGAGCAAATGGAGGAAATAACATTACTCTCTTTTAGATTGTGTATGTTGTTAACTCCAGAAGAAAGAAAGGGTGGAAGAATATGTTTGTATTTTTTCCTTCAATTTTACCTCTTCAATGAGGTTTTTGCTTTGTATTTTTAAAGGGAAGGGAGAAGGTTCCAGATCTATAATTTTATTGATCAGGAGAACTCCCACTACGGGAACTCCTTTCACTCATCCAGGCCCACAACTTACATATAAGCTAATAGTTCATAAAAAATAGTTCCAGGTACTAAGAGAAAAAATGACTTGTTTATAATAATATAAATAGTAGTTGGGGCAAGATTTCAACTCTATGTAAGCAAGGAGCTACAAAACAGCACTGGAATTGAACACATGGAAATCTGGGTTCAATTTTTCCTTCAGTCGATTACTAGCTGTGTGACATTAGGTAAGTCATTTAACCACTCTGTTTCCTCAACCATATAGTAGGGAATGATTTTTGAGAATCAATCAGTTATTTAGCCAATAAGTATTCATTAAGCAGCTACTTTGTTCCAGGAACTATGCTAAGCATAAAGATACAAAGAAAGACAAAAGACCAAATGAGAGAGTAAATGTAAAATGCAGTGTAAATTTTAAACTTCTACTTTTTAGGAGTTTGTGTTTTATTATATTTATTATTTTTCTTTTCCTATATTCAATAAAATTATTGTTGAAACAATCTTTTTTTTAATGTTCAATTTTCAGTAAACTATTTTCCAAGTGAATAGGATAATTGGTTTATGCAATTGAATAAGAGTATTAGAATATCAGACATCTTCTGTTGGTTCAAGCAAAGTATCTTCATAACAATTTCCACCATAGTCCAAAAGATGTAGGTGGTAGTGTAGGGTGAGTGGTATCGAATTCTTAGAAAGGAGGGTGACTAACACATAAATAAGGATATCTGTGGGTCACATTTTGACTTAGAAAAGCACATTTTAATATTGTTTATATTCTATTGCATTTGTATTCATTTTGTTAAATATTTCCCAATTATAATTTTATCTGATTCAGCTTAAATTCAGAAGAATTCAACCAGCTCCTGCCTCGTGTCCAACACCTCTAGTAAATCAATCAATCAATAAAGATGTAATAGGTACCTACTATTTGCCAGGCATTATGCTAAGTGCTGAAGATCCAAAAAAAGTCAAAAAATGGTCCCTGCCCTCAAGAGTTTATAATCTAATGGTGGAAATAACATGCCATGTAGACAAATATAAACAAAGTAAGCAATAAATAGGATAAATAAGAAATTAAAAGTTATTCCTATAGAAGATATCTTAAAGGAGGCCAGTGAGGAGTTAAGCTTTGTGTTCTATGTACTACTATAATAGCCTTTTACTTAACCTCTCTGACCCTCAATTTCCCTTCCTTGACCAATGGCACCTAGTGCAAAGGGTTGTTGTATGGAACCAGATAACCTGTGAAGTGCTTAAACAATCTTATAGAACTATTTAAATGAAAGTAATGATGATGATAACGGTGATAATGAAGATGGTAGTGTGATTTATCTTCTTCTTACATAATTTTTGATCTATTTGATTAACTTTTTATACTTTGTGAATACTTTATTTCACATTATTTGTAAATTATTAGAATTAGGAGTGGAAAAATACCTTAAAAATATTCTTAGTTTCCTGAATCAGTGTTAAGGCCAGTTATTTGCGAAAAATAATTTTGCCTTTGATGATGCTATGAGTATAATAGAGCTTATATGTTAAACTCTCAAAAAATATTTTAAGGTTAATATTTGTTTGGGGGAGATTCATTATTTGTCAGTTTATGAAGAATGATGTACTTCTATTGCATAATTCTGGTCACTAGATTGAGTTTTTCTAAGTATTCAAGTGATGGTTAATTTGTACAATGACCTGCAGTAATATGATATAGAGTTGCTATTTTTTTATGCAATTGACACTGATCAAAATAAACCCAGTGTCATTGATGGTGACATTTTTACAGTTTCTGGTAGTCTTGTATCACTATTTTACATCCCTCCATTTCTACATATTCAGAAATCTGAATTACTCACCATTTGTTTAATGATTTTCTGCTGACATGTTGTCATGTAAATAAATGTGGATGCTGCCAATTGAGAAGCCTTTTGATTCACTTTCAGATCCAAGCCATTTTATAGACTTCATTTAAAGATAAACAAATATTGGTTGCATTTTATAAGTATTGATGTATGTATTCATTGTTGCCCCTCACAATTGTTGCCCTATGAAGTAAGGTCTGCTCTAGAACTATTTCTCTAGAATTTCAACCCATTTATGTAATCTGAGAACATCTGTAAATCTGCTTCCTTCTTTTTGATAAAGGGGTATTAATTTTCTCATAGCAACCTTAGGTTGATGTGTCCTAGATTTCCTTAATAATGTATAGGGTTTTGTTGGATACCTGCTAAATCCATTATGGTAAATTTTGTATTTCCAAAAGTGTATGACAAAATTGGTAATGATAAGTTACTAACTGATCCACACACATTTTTCTCATTGAGCTTTGACTTCAAAATCCCAGTGAGATAAAAAGATTGAAAGTAAATTTAAAATGAAAACAAAAATTGAAGGAACCTTATAACCTTTTCTAGCAGTGCTATTTGAGGTCTCTTGGACTTGTAATTAGAGCTGTCACCTCCCCTTAGTGGGCTCCAATATTGTGGACAGTAGTACTCCTTCCCAGCTATTTTCTTGAATCTGACCAAAGCCTTGAGAAACAAATGGCTTTGTTTTTCAATCAATCTTGCTGTGCTTTCACCATAGAGATGTGTAAATGGCCAAGCCCCACCCACCTTTGCTCATATTAGTCCCTGTTTGTCCTAGCCTCCCTCTAATTAAAACTCCTGACTCATTTGTCTAAGAAAATTTAGAACCAATTTTCTCTTTTTGCTTTAGAGTTCTAAACTGGAATCAATAATTCTCTTGTAGATATCTCTGAGCCCAGACACAAAGAAACTACTCTGTCAAATATGTACAACAAATGGTACACCCACACCCACTTCTCTGTCTCTCTCTCTTAGTCTAATACACACCAGTGCATGGGTGTGAGCAGGAACCACATAAAGGTGTTTCCCATTATTTTCTTTCCCAAATACCTAATTGAGCAATGCAGTAGTGTAATGTTAATGTTAACTTGAAAATCAAGTTAAGAGAAGTGAAGGAAAAATTTGGAAGAGAAATGGGAATGATACAAGAAAATCATGAAAAGTGAGCCAGCAGCCTGATAAAGGGGACTCAAAAATACTGAAGAAAATAACACCTTAAAAAATCAGCTAACTCAAATAGCAAAAGAGGCCCAAAAAGCCAATGAGGAGAATGCCTTAAAAAGCCAAATTACCCAGATGGAAAAGGAATTTCAAAAACTCACTGAAGAAAATAATTCCTTCAAAATTAGATTGGAGCAAATGAAAGCTAATAACTTCATGAGTAATCAAGATACTATAAAGCAGATCCAAACAAATGGAAAAAAAAAATACGAGGAAATATGAAATATCTCATTGGAAAAACCACTCATCTGGAAAATAGATCCAGGAAGGATAATTTAAAAATTATTGGACTACTTGAAAGCCATGATAAAAAACAGCCTAGAAATCATCCTTCAAGAATTTCTCAAGTAAAATTGCCCTGATATTCTAGAACCAGAGGGCAAAATAGAAATTGAAAGAATTTAACAATTACCTCTTGAAAAAGATCCCCAAAAGACAACTCCTAGGAATGTTATAGTCAAATTCCACAGTTCCCTGATCAAGGAGAAAATATTATAAGGAGTCAGGAAGAAACAATTTGTGTATTGTGCAAACACAATCAGGATAACACAAGATCTAGCAGCTTCTACATTAAGGGATTGAAGGGCTTGGAATATGATATTC
>CM053587.1:257951608-257971943 GCA_028646515.1 Pseudochirops corinnae | reverse complement strand
ATACACATATGTCTATATAGGAGGGTATATATATATATACATGAATACATAGTGAATGTATGTATAAATATGTACATAGACAGGGCACAGGATCAATTGAATAGGATTGGATAATATTTCAACAGGTGAAATTGAGAGGTGGGAGAGGAATAGTATGAGAGGAGACAGGGAGAGACAGAATGGGGTTAATCATTTCGTGTAAGAAGAGGCAAGAGACAACTGTTACAATGGAGAGGAAGAACAGGAAGACAAAAGGAAATGGGACAACCTTACTCTCATTGAATTTGACTTGGAAAAGGAATGACATACACTCTAGATTGGGTTTCTTGCCCTACAAGAGTATAGTGGGGAAGGGGATGAGATGGGGGATGATAGAGGGTAGTATAGTTTGGGGTGGTTGTTAGAAGCACACACTTCTGTAGATGGACAGGGACAAAGTAGCAATAGAACAAGTGGGGGGGAGGGCTAGG
The DNA here is from genome assembly GCA_028646515.1 of Pseudochirops corinnae. NCBI lineage: Eukaryota > Metazoa > Chordata > Mammalia > Diprotodontia > Pseudocheiridae > Pseudochirops > Pseudochirops corinnae. The sequence continues at coordinate 257,971,473 of CM053587.1, read as the reverse complement.
AAGGAGGGAAATATAGCCAATCTTTCACAATATGTCCATTGTGGAGATGTTCTTCATAACTACACATGTACAGCATGTATTGAATTGCTTGTCTTTCCAGTGGGGGTGGGTGATGAGGGAAGAAGGGAAAGAATCTGGAGTTTAAGGTTTTAAAATAAAATGTAAAGAAATATAATAATAATAATAATAATAATAATTACTATCATCATTATTATTATTTACCTGCAACTGGGTAATAAGATGTATGGCTACTGGGATAGGGAGGTCCATCTTACCCTACTGGAAAGTCAGAGGTTTGATGGGTATGGATATAGGAGAGAGCAGATTGGGGGAGGGAATATTCAGTGGGATCACTGTTTTGGGGTGGTGGGTAGGGGAAAGACGGGGAGAAAATTTGTAACACAAAATCTCATGGAAATGGATGTAACCTAAAAATAAACAAAAGTTAATAAAATTTTAAAAAATTTTTAAAAAAAGAAAGTATATTGTCTACCTTTCCAAGTGAAAGCAAATTGGTCCCAATGTTTAGGGTCTATTGTGATGGTAAAGAAGGCATTTGCCAATTTAATAAGTGCATACCAAGTCTCATTATATTTCTGGATCTTTTCTGTTAAGTTGATGGTATCTGGAACAGCAGCATGCCAAGGAGGAGTCACCTTATTCAATTGTCTGTAATCCACGTTCATTCTCCACTTCCCATCTGATTTTCATACTGGCCAGACAGGATTATTCCATACTGTAGTTGTAAGAACTAACACTCCTGCTTCAACATATTGCTTTATAGTAGTGGTAATTTCATCTTGCCCACCTGCCACACATTACTGCTTTAAAATATTTACGTGAGAAGGTTCAGGTAATGTGATTTGGTCCATTTTTATTTTTGCCAATAAAACTGTATTAATTCTTATGTTCCTTAAATTCGTATCTTCCTCCAGGTAAATTCAGAGTCATGCCTCTCAATGTATCTATTCCAATGATGTATTCAGAAATGGGTTTAATAACCACAGCATATTCTTTCTCGGGTAATTGCCCAATTTTCATTGTTATTTTAATGTTTTTTGACTTCTCTGCCCTTCCAAGCCCTGTGATGGCGATAGGAGTTCCATATTTAAACTTATCAGGGTTTTCATAGAAAAGTGTGGCCTCAGCCCCTGCCCCAATCCAGCAACACTCTAGTTACAGTAGTTGATCCATTCTTCCAATATATTGCTAAACCAATATGGAGTCTGCAGTCTCCTTGGTATATTTCTTTAATCTAGGCTTGTGCTTGTCTTATTTTCTGTTCTCTCTGAAGGTGGCGCAAACTTGGATACAATGATTCAGATTCTCCCTGAAAGTGTGGCAAACTTGGATATTATGATTCAGGAGTACCTGTAGATGTGGTTCCTGCTTCTCTATTCATTCTAATTTTAAGTACCTTTTCTTGGTGCATCTTGTGCTGCTCTTCAGTTGGAAAACAATCTCTTCTTCTAAACCCCCCTGCCCTGCTCTCAATAGAGCAGTAAACAGGTATCTTTTTGTCAGTCTATTTTGTCTTTGAATCCTCTGGCTTTTTATTCTTCTCTCTTGAAGAAATTTATCTTTTCCCCATTCCCCTAAGCCATTTAATTGTGAAATTTTATCCAACTCTATTTTCCTAATTAACTGATTCAGAATTAGGTGCTTATAAGCAGGAGGAGCTGTCTTCACTGTGATATTTCTATGAGGAATTCCAGGGGGGGAGGTATCATGATATGTATTTGCATCTGCAACCATCATAACAGTTTTCATTACCACCTCCTTTAGCTTTCACATGCAGTCTCTATGTGAGTACCAGGGTCTGTCTCCACCAGGCCTCATAGAGTCAGTAGGATATTGCTTATTGCATCCCTCTGCAGCTAAAGCTAACAGATGAGTTCTGTTGAGGCCTCCTTGCATATAGAGATCCCTAAAAGCTTGGTGTACAAAAGGATTCTGACTGATACTTATGAATTTTAAGCAATCCATACTATACAGTGCTGTTCCTCTGGTGTCTTCATCAGTGATTCTCACTATCTAAGACACTAAAGACTCTACCATTCTTTGGGTGAATCTACTCAATATATCAGTAACCTCTTGTTGAGTGAAATCCTCAATTATCTCCCTGGGCTTTGTTTGGCCCTGGTGGTTCTCTTGTCTTTTTTGTATGGGGAGAACTTCTGCGTTAGAAGACTCCTCATCTACCCTTGTTCCCTTCTCCTCACACACATTCTCCTGGAAGCTGTTGGGGCAATTCTGCCCAGCCTGTACAAAATCTGCATGCACATTCTGTCTGCTAGTTTTTTACTTCCTTTTAGCTACATGAACAGTAACTTGTTCTTACACCACCTGAGACCCTCAAGCTTGCTCTTCTGAATGCTGTGGCACAGAAGAATTCCCAGGCAAACCAGCTCACTCCCGAGCCATCTGAGCCTTTTCCTCAAACAGCTTATCTCTTCTTTTCCACATAAGATGGTAACTTGTTAGCAAGGCTCAGCCTTTCTTGCACATTGCTGCCAGTTCTTTGCCTGGTTTTGTGGGTATTCCTTGCAAACATCTTTCCAAACCTCCTGGTTCTCACTCTTGTAGCCTTGGTTCCCAGTTTTCACAGGGCCCTGTGCTTTTGGCCCATTCTCTGGCTAGAAAGGAATAAGGCAAATCCTCCCATCCTGGGATACTCATTTCTCCCTCTAAAGCTGCCCTGCTTCCAATAGAGTCCTGACATTTTGTGATCCCACTCTCATCACCAAATATATCAACAATGAAGTATTCATAATGCCTACAGTAACTATAAATATGCTGATATAGTTATTACTTACAAAATGTAAGAGGCTCTCTAAAACATTTATTCAGATACCAGAAGACTGAGTCCCCAAACCAGAAAGTCAAAACCATCACAGTAGCTATGGAGTTGGTACACATAATCAATGCAGTAAACACCCACATTCTCAAGCCTTCAAAACAGAACAGGCTGCCTCAGGCAGAGATCCTCCTTTCCTCACTCACGGCTACTGCTTAGAGTCCACACAGCAGCTCTGGCTCCCCTGCAGTTGCTGTCCCCAGCAGACCTCAACAGGAGTCCTCAGCAGAAATTCTGGGTGGCTTAAAAAATAAAAGAAGTTCATGTTGCAGCTACCAATGCTGCTTTCAGTCACTGCACTGGCTCCAGCTCAGCTCTAGCTTCCTCTTGCCTTACCCCTGCCTGCTAGGTCAGCAAGTTTGAGGGGCATGGAAGATCTTAAAATCCCTTAACTATTACACTTGCATCATTTCCATTTCTCTTTCCAATTTTTCATCCACTTCTCTTACTTGATTTTCAAAATCCTTCTTCAGCTCCTCCATGGCCTGTGATCACTTCATATTTTTCTTGGAAGCTTTTGATGCAGGAGTTTTGACTTTGTCATCTTTTTCTGATTCTACATTTTGGTCCTTTTTGTCCCCAAAAAAGGATTCTATAGTCTGATTGGGCTTCCTCAGCTTGCTTATCTTGCTAGCCAATTACTTGACTTTTGAGCTTTTACTATGGTAGAACTCTGCTTCCAGAGCAGAGAGAGCTATGTCCCAAGTTGTTGGGGTTTTTCCAGTTGTCAGAGCTGTTTTCTGAGTTATGAGGTGGGTGCTCTCTCTACAGCCTCCAGAAGGTCGGGCACACTGGTGTTCCTCATCCCAGAACCACTACTCAAATCTTTGACTCAGATACACGAAGGAAAAGCAAGAGGAATTACCCTCTGAATGGTTGCTTGGTCAGTCCCTCTACAAGCTGCAGGTTAAGAGCTCTGGAAGCAGCCACGTGGCAGCAGCTGCAGCCTCTACCCCTCTGCTACCTCTGCTGCTTCCAGGGGCACAAGCCAGACCCACTTTTCTCTCACCCAGTTACAACAGAGTTCCCTTCTGACCTTTTACTTTCTCTTTGGAGTTTCGGGGTTGAGAAGTCTGGAAGACACCACAGCTGCTGGTGATTCACTCTCCTGAAGTATGCTGCAACCAGTCTGGGATGCTCGTCTGTACCAGCATGGCTCATGCAGGACTGTACTCAGCTCCCAAGCCTGCTGCAATAGACTCTTCCTGTCAGCCTGCCAGGCTGCCTTCAGTGGGGAGTTTGTTTCTCTCTGCCACTTTAAGGGTTCTGTATCTCTAAAATTTGTTTAGAGTAATTTTTTTTTACCAGTATTGGAAGCGGTTGGCGTGGGAACTAATCAAGTTCCTGCTTTTACTCCTCCATCTTGGCCCCACAGCCCCCTGGTCAATTGTATTTTTTTTTAAGGAATTGCTTTCTTTAGTTTGTTTTTGTGCTTCTGTTTCTAAGCTGTTGACTCTTTTTTAAAGAAATAATTCTCCTGTATACCTCTCATTTCTTTTCCTAAGTTTTCTTCAAACTCTCTTACTTGATTTTTAAAATCCTTTTTGAGTTCATCCAAGAGGTATTTTTGAGCTTGAGACCAATTCATATGTCTTCAAGAATTCACATGCTGGTATTTCAATGTTTTTGTCCTCTCCTGAGTTTGTGTTTTGATCTTCTCTGTCATCATAGTATCTTTCCATGGTCAAGGCTCTTTTTGGTTTTTTGCTCATTTTTAAAAGTTGATCTCTGCTCCTGGAGACAAGGGAAACAGTCCCAGGCTTTTTATGCTGGTGACCAGGAACTTGGTTACTGGTTTTCATCTCCAGGGCCTCCAGTGTTAGCAGATCAACCACTGTGCTGGGGTGACCTGGACTAATCTAGCTTGTTGTACTGGGTTTCCATGGCTGTCAGTTTGCCTTTTGTGCTGGAGCTGGAGGCCTCACAGCTGACCTGCTGTGCTACAGTCCTTTTGAGGCAGGACGGAAAGCCTCAGTTGCTGATTTGTGCTATGGCTAAGAGCCTCCTGCTGACTTACCCAGACCCCATCTGTAGTGGGATGTATTATCCTTTTATGCAAGTCAGACAGACTTTTCCTTAAGTCTGTCTAAGTTATCTTAAGCTGGAAAGTTGTTTCACTCCATCTTTTTATGAGTTTTGTATCTCCAGAATCTTTTTATAGACTTGATTTAATGTTGTTTCTGAGGGAAGCTAGAGAAAATTCAGGCAACTTCCTTTCTTCTTTCCACTCTCTAGGTTCTACCTAGTGATCATTAGTTATTTACCCTTGCCAGTGGAGATAATATGTGGCTTCCTTTTACAATATACTTGCTCTCACTGTACTCTTCCAAATTTTCAATTCAATTCTCTGTCACTTTTGGGTTGACAACCATTAGGAACACACTACATTATTATTTTTGTTTTGGAGGAGGGAAAGCAGGGTAATTGGGGTTAAGTGAGTTGCCCAAGCTCACACCTAGTAAGTGTGAAGTATCTAAAGCCAGATTTGCACTCAGGTCCTCCTGGCTCCAGGGCTGGTGCTCTATTCATTATACCACCTCACTGCCCATATAGTAATAAATTGACACAACTTTTTGGAAATAAGTAAAGAATCAGGGACCTATGAAAAGAAATGTTCTTAATTACATGCTAAGATTGAGTTTAAATAACTTCTTGAATTAGGCCATAATCCTGGGAGATTAATTATTTGTGGATGTATTTATGGATGGATGGAATCTTCCATATGGAGTTGGAAGGGATATTAGTAGCTATCTAGTATAAGTAAGAAGGGAAGAATTTCAAAAAGTTCAGAGGAAGCAATATTAATTGTCCTCACTTGGCAATGGAGCACTCACTTATTCTGTTGTGTCTAAATGAAACCAGACCCTTAAATTATGGAACAGTTCATTATTATATATTACTTTACAATTATCAGGTACTTCACTCATAATAACCATACAATGAGGGGAAAGAGAGAGACAGAAAGAGGGAGAGACAGAGAGACAGAGACAAAGAGAGAAAGAGAAAGAGAGAGAGAGAGAGAATGGGGGAGGGGGGGAGAGACGGAGAAAGAGAGACAGAGACAGAGATTAATCACTTAGAATGAGAGCACTAGCTATGAGGAGGCATCGGGTCCAGCCTCATGTAGGATGTGGCACTTCAGTTGATCCTTTGAAAAAGGATAAGCAATTGTGGAGCAGATTTCAGGAGAGTGAATCACTGGCACTTGTGGCAGGTTCCAGGCTTCTCAACCCATAAATGCCAATGAGAAAGTTAAAGATCAGTGGGGAACTCTGTTGAAACTGGGTAATGGAAGAGTGTGGTCTGGCTCCTACCTCCAGTGTGTGAGAGATGGCAGCAGCAGGGTGGCTGCAGTTGCTTCTGTGTGGCTGCCTCAGGAGCTCCTGGCCTGCAGATCATTTGGGGACCAAACAACCATTCATAGGGTAGTTGCTCTTGCTGTGACCTGCTTGGAACTTGGTCATTCTCTTGGGCAGTGGTCATGGAATGAGAAATTCCAGTGTGCCAGAGCTTCTGGTTGCTATAGAGAGGGCGCCCTCCTCAGACCTCTGACAACATTTTAAAAAACCCATTGATTTGGGACAAAGCTGTACACTCTGGAAGCAGAGTTCTAGTGTGGCAAAGAGCTCAAAAGTAAAGTAATTGGCTGGCAAGATGAGCAAGCAGAGGAAACACAATCAGACTATAGAATCAATTTTTGGGTACAAAAAGGATCAAATCATGGAAGCAGAAGTCAACAAAGGCAAAACTCCTGCATTGAAAGTTTCCAAGAAAAAATATGAACTGGTTACAGGCCATGAAGGACCTGAAGAAGGATTTCAAAATCAAGTAAGAAAAGTGGAGGAAAAACTGGAAAGAGAAATGAGAATGATGCAAGAAAATCATGAAAAGTGAGTCAACAAACTGCTAAAGGAGACTCAAGAAAATACTGAAGAAAATAACACCTTAAATAATAGACTAACTCATATGGCAAAAGAGGCCCAAAAAGCCAATGAGGAGAAGAACGCCTTAAAAAAGCCAAACAGGACAGATGGAAAAGGAATTGCGAAAAGTCACTGAAGAGAATAATTCCTTCAAAATTAGATTGGAGCAAAATGAAAGCTAATGACTTTATGAGAACTCAAGATACTATAAAACAGATCCAAACAAATGAAAAAATAGAAGACAATGTGAAATATCTCACTGGAAAAAACACTGACCTGGAAAATAGATGTGGGAGAGATTATTTAAAAATTATTGGACTACCTGAAAGCCATGACCAAAAAAAGAGCCTTGAAATCATCCTTCAAGTAATTCTCAAGGAAAATTGCCCTGATATTCTACAACCAAAGGGCAAAATAGAAATGGAAGGAATTCACCAATCACCTCTTGACAAAGATCCCCAAAATAAAACTTCTAGGATTATTGTAGCCAAATTCCAGAGTTCCCAGGCCAAGGAGAAAATATTACAAGCAGCAAGGAAGAAACAATTTGTGTACTGTGGAAACACAATCAGGATAACACCAGATCAAGTAGCTTCTACATTAAGGGATGGAAGGGTTTAGAATATGCTATTCTAGAGGTCAAAGGAGCTAGGATTAAAACCAAGAATCACCTACCCAGCAAAGCTAAGTATAGTGCTTCAAGGGAAAATATGGTCATTCAATGAAAGAGAGGACTTTCAAGCATTTTGATGAAAAGACCAGAGCTGAACAGAAAATTTGACTTTCAAATTCAAGAAGCAAGTGAAGAATGAGAAGGTAAACAGGGAAAAGAAATCATAAGGAACTTAAAGTTGAACCATTTACATTCCTACATGGAAAAACAATTATTGTAACTCATGAGACTTTTCTCAGTGTGAGGATAGTTGAAGGGAATGTGTGTGTGTGTGTGTTTGTGTATGTGTGTGCATCTAAGTATATATATGTATATATATATATATATATATATAATTTATATATATACCCAGACATACATACTTATATATGTTTATACAGGAGTGTGTATGTGTGTATAAAACATGTCAGCGTGTATATACATGTACATGTATACATAGACAGAGGGCATGGGATCAGTTGAATACAAAGGGATGATATCTAAAAAATACAAATAAGAGGTGAGAGAGGAATTTATTGGGAGAAGGAGAAAGGGAGAGAGATACATTAGGGTAAATTATCTCATATAAAAGAGGAAAGGGAAAACTGTGATGATGAAGGGGAAGAACAGGAAGGGGAAAGGGAATAGGTCAGTCATACTCTCACTGACTTTGGCTTAAGGAGGGAATAACATACACACTCATTTGAGTATCTTATCCTACAGGAAAGTATGGAGGAAAAGGATAAGTGGGGTGGGGAAAGTAATAGAAGGGAGGGCAGATTCAGGGAGAGGGTAGTTAGAACACACACTTTTGAAAAGGGACTGGGTCAAAGTAAAAAAATGAAAAAGTGGGGGGCAGCATAGGATGGAGAGAAATATGGTTAGTCTTTCACAAGATATCTACTACAAAAACATTTTGTGTAACTACACATGTAGAACCTGTATTGAATTGCTTGTTTTCCCAGTGGGGGTGGGTGAGGAGGGAAGAAGGGAAAGAATCTGGAAATCCAAGTTTTATAACAAATGGTTAAAAAATTGTTTTTATACGCAATTGGAAAATAAGATATACAGGCACTGGGGTATAGAAATCCATCTTGCCCTACTAGAAAGTTAGAGGGGGAATCAGGGAGGATATAAGAGAGAGCAGATTGGGGTAGGGAGTAATCAGTAGGCTCACTATTTTGGGGTGGGGTTTAGAGGAAAGGCGGGGAGAAAATTTGTAACTCAAAGTCTTGTGGAAATTAATGTTGAAAATTAAAAATAAACAAATATTAAAAAGGTAAGCATTTAAAAGTGAAGTTATGAAGAGCAAACATTCAAAGAACATTTGCAGTCTGTGAAAAGGCATGAAGTTGTTGATAGATAAAATATAAAATACAAAGATCAGAAAGTAGACCATTGTAACTGAAACACCAGTTGAATGGATAAGTAGAAGAGAGTAATAAGTAATGAGAATAATGTTCAGAATGCCTGTTTAATAGTAGTAGTAAGTAGGGTAGGGTGAACATTACTGGAGGTTGAACAGAGAAGTAAAATTATTAGATCTGTGCATTAGAGTGAATATTTCATCTTGCGCATGGAATAAAGAATGAAAAAGTGAGAGAATGGAATCAGAAAGAGCCAATAATTCAATAATAATTGTATTGCTTCTCTTTTCTAAGTGTTGGGTAGAATAAAGTAGCAGAAGTAGACCTTTATATAAAGCCTTCCTTTAGTCTTACCCACACCTTTCTTTCTGATATATTTAAGGCTTCAAGATTCTTGTGTGCAATGACTATTTCTATTTTTTTATTCACATTTACACAGTTTTATGGACTGCTGGAGGAAGTTACAAATTCATTTTGACTAGGTCCACTAAATTTCATGTTGCCTAACCACAACGTATCTTTTACTACTGCTCAGAAATTATTTATTCATCTCATCTTTCCTCTCTATCACATGCTCCACAGCATCTGTTTAAATCTTTATCCTTAAATCTTTTTTTCCCCTTGTCTTCAAGTCCCCAACCTCATTGCCACTTAGTAGAAACTTCCCTTTCCCCTATTTTTCACATTTAATCAATTGTCAAGTCCTTGTCCATTCTATCACCACAATAATTTTCTTATGAATCTTTTTTCCTCCACTCTCACTATTCTCCAGTTCATTGTCACTTTTTATTTGTAATATCAGAATGGCCTTCTTACTAATGTTCCTGATTTTAGTTTCTAGCCTCTCCGGTTTATTCTTTACATATATACCAAATAATAGTTAATGTACAGGTCTGAGAATGTCATTATCATGTTGAAAATACTCAAAGATTCTTTATAATATGTAGGATAAATTAAAATGACTTGGATTTGAGAATTAAATATATGTATTATACAAATTAATTTTAAAAAAATCTTACTACTCATACTGTTTCCAAATTTTTTTGAGTTTTTGTCCCTTACTCACATTCATGTATACCAAGTTTCAGTAAATTTGAGCTATTCCTGCCATTAGCTTGCTCTCTGCCATCCATCTATGCCTGCTCAACTTGTGATGCACCTCTTCTCCACGCATATATAGATAGATATCTACATACATGTATGTACACACACATATTAGATTAATTAGAAGAATTCATGCTACCCTCTATACATGATAATGTCTAATATAAAGAACCAATGCAGTAAAACTTTGGATTGCTCATATTAACTGAAATCAGAGGCAGAAAAGTTAGTTATCTAACTTCCTGGGAGATGGGGAGGGGAAAAGAACAGCTAGAAACAAATAAAGACAGAAAATTGCTAGAAGCAAAGGAAAAAAGCATATCATTTAGCATATTATGAAGACAGAGACGTACAGAGACAGACACTGAGTGAATATATTTGTGTATAAGAGAGATAGATAGAGAGACAGTGAGGGAGACAAAAACCTCCTAAAGGAAAGCAACTGTTTCTTTTTTTGTCATATGTATGTATATATATATGTGTGTGTTCACACTTACAAGTTTTCTAATAGAGGTGTCATGAAAACATGTTGAATTAGATATTAGTTAAATATATACATGGGTATTTATAACCTCATCTTTTGGTTAGCGGTGGGGCATGGGGCAGTTGTAAACAGTAAGAAATGTCTTATTTTGCTTTTTGCTAATTGTGTTAGCTGTCCCAGAACAATAGTTGTACAGGTGACCAGAAATATAGTAATAGACATTTTTTTTAATCTAACACTTCAAGAGATTGCCATACCTAAAACCAAATAGAAGTGTACCTTCTTTCCCTTTTATTTTCAGTGCAGCTTTTCAGTTTTGAACAAGTGTTTTCTAAATATTTCGCCTCATAAGTTTTTGAATGGAGCAGCAATTGATAGAAAGGCCTTGTGGCTTATTATATTCGAATTGAAGTACATACATCCTGGGTACAGGTCCCCTGACACTAACTGTGTGACCTTGGTCAAGTTATTTAATGTCTCTAATTTAATAACTCTCCAAGATTTGTAATCCAGAAATAGATGAGTCAATCCTCATATCCTTTTCTATCTGTGCGTACTCTTCTTTTTCGTCTGAGTCTAGTAAATATTTGCATGTATTTGATGCTTTTTGATGATTCTATTTCCTTCAGGAAAGTTACATGAGTTATTTTTTTTTCTGTTTCAATTCTATCTAAGTGATTCAAGGCTTTATTACATTATTCCTTTCCCATTAATGAAAATTAGCATTCATGCTTCCAGGTCATCTAAAAATATTTCAGCATTACTTCTAGAATCTAATATTGAGAAGTAAGCTGCAATATCTGTAACTCTCCATATTCACCTCCCAACAACTGTAAAATAGTGCCTGAAAACAAATCCTGGAACACCAGAACCAGTCAAAAGACAAGGTGAAACAAATTCCAAAACACCTTGGAAGATCAGTAGGGAAAAACAAGTCTGTCACACTGGGGCAAAAGGGGAGTAAAGTCCACGAAAGGAAGCATCCTAGCTAACCAAAAGCAATCCCCACCTGAGCAAAGCAGCAGGATATCCTGAGCCCCAGTATAGTGGAGCAGACAAAAGACAACATCGGTGCACCCACTTGCCTCTACATAGCCAGGAAAATGGGTAGACATCAACTCAGAGAACCTTCACAGTGTTTGGCAAAGCCCTGGACAAACAGGCAGCCTCTAGCAGCCAGTACTGGGTCAAGCTCAACATGCTTCAGTGTAGCTTCGGGAAAATATAGAAAACACTGCACCAGAATCAGCAGACCACAGACATCAATGATAGGAATCTGGCTCAGCACCAGGAAAGCTGCCAGACTCCTATATCCTTCAACAGTACCAGTCAACCCCACCCCCCCCAACCCTACCCTCTCAGAGCAGCACCAGACACGAGGATCACCCGTTGGCCTTAGGGAAACATCAGAATAACACCACTTAAATATCCAGTACCTATAACAGCTGGCACAAGAAGCCTGAAACCCCCCTTACTCCCAGGAGCAGAGCTCAAATTTAAAAGAAAAAGAAAGACCAAAAAAGATGAGAAAACAACAACAGTCTGCCATAGAAAATATTTATGGTAACAGTGAAGATTAAGAAACAAACTCATAAGAGGATAAGAATGTCAAAACACCTGTGGACAAAGCCCCAAACAAAAATGGGAAATGGTCTCAATCTAGAAAGAACTCATGGAAGAAGTCATGAAGGAGCTTAAAAATCGCATGAGAGAAGTAGAAGAAAAAAATGGAAAAGAAATGAAAGTGATATAAGAGAATTATGAAAAAAAGTGTCAACAGCTTGGAAAAAGAAAACAACTCATTAAAAAGTACAGTTGGCCAAGTGGAAAAGAAAGAACAAAAACTAACTGCAGAAACCAACTCCTTGAAGATTAGAACTAGACATTTGGAAGCTAATGACTCTATAAGACATCAAGAATCAGTCAAACAAAATCAAAAGAATGAAAAAAATGGAAGAAAATCTAAAATGCCTCATTGGAAAAACAACTGACCTGCACAATATATCCAGGAGAGATAATTTAAGAATTGACAGAGTTCAGGCTTTCATAATGGATATCAAAACTGAACAAAAAAATTTATCTCCAGTATCAAGACCCAAGGGGGGCCCAAAAAGTTAAAAAGGCAAAAGCAATCTTAAGGAATTAAATGGAGATTAACCATTTATATCCCTGCATGGGCAGATGATACTTGTAATTCTCCTCCCCTACTCCATAGAATTTTTTTCCCAATTATATGTAAAGATAGTTTTCAACATTCATTTTTATAAGATTTTGAGTTCCAAAATTTTTCCTGTCTCATTTGCTCCTATCACTCCTCCCCAAGACAGCAAGCAATCTGATGCAGGTTATACATTTATAGTCGAATGTTCTGGACTTGTAATTGGGGGAAAAAATAAAATACTATTTAAGAACAACAACATATATTTCAGCATTACAACTCTTCTTCAGCTATATTGGCCACAGGACCTTGTGGTAAGTGCTCCAGTAGTCCCTTTGAATTGCTCTGTATGTAGCCTTCATTTTTAACGTAGTACCCCTGATATGTGCAAGTGAAATAATGATAACCTGGTAAAATAATGTACCTTGGTAGGAATTAATCAAAGAACACTACCATCTAGTGGTACATGGAATTCAAACCAGCAACAGCAAAACTGAGTGACTTTGCAAAACCTTTGATATGTAATTCCCATTAAATCTCAGCTATGTAAGAGCTAGGCAAGAAATGAATATTTTAAGATTAATTGACTATGGAATTTCCATAATGAATTAGCTTAGAATTTCTAATAAACTGCATGAATGATGCTGTGACTATTTTTATTCAGAGATTTTCCAAAGACATTGTAAAGGGTCATCATAAAATGAGGTTTAGGATTAGGGAGACCCCAAAATACCAACACACCAGGTCCTTCCTATGAATTCAACTCAAATCTTCTCTCAGCCAGAGAAAAGCAACGTTTATTAAAAGTTCACCATATTGGGTAGACTCTTAAGGAGCTGCAGTATCAGTAAGGCTTGTATTGGATACAGAGCAAGTCTGTGCTAGAAAATTCTACAGTGCTGTCACGCACAGAGGCAAGATGGGATCTTTTATATGGAAAGATTGTGGGAGGAATCTAGGAGTGGTCTAGAGGAGGAGTTTGGGGAGTGTCTTCAGGAGGAGTTAATGAGGTCAGACTCTAGTACAGTATTTCTCAACCTTCCTAATGCCGCGACCCTTTAATACAGTTTCTCATGTTGTGGTGTCCCCCAACCATAAAATTAATTTTCCTTGCTACTTCATAACTGTAATTTTGCTACTGTTATGAATCGTAATGTAAATATCTGATATGCAGAATGTATTTTCATTGTTACGAATTGAACATAACCCACAGGTTGAGAACTGCTGCTCTAGTAAATGAGTGAAGTTGTTGGAGGCTACCTGGAGACTACAGACAGTGGTGGGCTAGGCCAGTTCAAGGGTGTAACAGTTGATTTGGGTATAGATATTTTGATAGGCCCAAGGGTAGGAAGCAGATGGACAATGGAGGGCTAGGATAATAAGAGTAAGAGATTTGGGCCCAGGTATAATGAAAGACTTATGGTCTCAGGCAAATGCCTTATGTGGGAAGATTCAAAGAGGGCTCAAGGGGGTTCCCAGAGCTTGTACCTCAAGGATTCAAGGAGAGCTCAAGGGGGTTCCCAGAGCCTGTACCTCATCAAAATCATGTCCTTTCCTCAGAATTTATTTACTATTTTCATCTAAGATGTATCTCACATCTTAGAGAAATTCTTTTATTTATTTTCAACATACTCCATGAGACAGAGTATGGAATATATATTAAAATTCCATTGTTGAGATAAGTAGCCTGTTGAAAGAAGTATTTGGTGTTTTGGTTTGAATGTCACAGTAAATTTTCCATTAACTCTAGGACATGACAATGTAATTGTCATCTCCATCATCTTTGATATGAAGTCGATTTAAATAAATGCAGAGTTGTCACAAAGATCTCAGTGTTGGGAACTTTAAAACTCCAATTTGCATCCCCAAAATTCACTGTAAATACTATTTTCACAGAGTTACAAGTCCAGAACATTTTCACACAGGCACCTTGGAACTATCTCATCTCAGTTGCCGGGATGTTCTTAATAGTTTTAAAGAAATGACTTATATAGAGGTTCACATCTAAGAATTCTTTGTGCTCTCTTCTTGGAATTTACCTAATTTATTTTAAAATTCTACCAAAGGATAATTTGGAAGGATCTTAATAATATTTTCTGAGGAAGAGTGTAATGGGATAGAGCATCAACCAGATTTTGGTTCAATAAAAACTCTAGGGATCCTGGGCTCAAATCATTGCCTTGCTATTTATCCTCCTTGTGACTTTAGAAAAGTAACTTTCCCATTTCCAGACTCAGTTTTCTCATCTGTAAAATGGAATTAGTGAACACTTTTCCAGGCCAAGTAAATTGGACAAGGTTCCTACGAGATTTAAATATATAACCATAAAAAATAGAATTTTAATTTTCCTTTATTATTACTTATGAAGAAATATCTCTAGACAGAAGTTAGATCATGTTGCATATTCTCATTGTCTGGTCTTATGGATACCCATAAGAGGTCTTTTGATTGTTTTGATTGTTTAGAGTTGCTGTTATATCAGTTTTTGATGAAAACTAATGACTGTCCTTTCAAATAACTATTTTCTTGAGTTGTATATATTTAAAATTAAGTATATCTTAACTTCATAATATAATATTTTTTGGTTCCCTGGTTGCTCCATTTCTCTTCCTCAAATTTTCATGTGCTTTCTTACCTGTTACATAACCCCTCAAGCAATGTAAGCTTGTTGAGGACAGGTAATTATTTTGTTTTAAAATTCTAGTACCTACCATAGTGCTTTGTTCCTAGTATGTTTTTAATAAATGCTTGTGATACTGAACTAGATTAGAATCTATTTACATATTGTTATGCAGTTTAGATAAATCAATCACAAGACACCAGTACTAAAACCTTGCTTTTCTCCCTGCCCCATCTTCAGATAACTTTAGGATTAATTTTTCATCCAGAACATGAAATTATTTTGATATTGCTATAATATCCAGTCCTTTGTGAATATATACAATGTGAGAGGTGAACATACTGACTGGACAAAAACATGAACTGAATGCTCTCACAATCTTATTCAACTTAGTCTCATCCATTTCTAATTTTTATGAGGCTTTTTTAAATTTTAGATGTCAGTAAAGGTGTCATTATGCCTTTCCCAAAGGCCCACCAGGGCTTCTCTTGCCTGCCAAAAGGACACATTAATTTCTGGGAAACAAATCAAGGTCTTCCTAAGGTTATAATGAATTGCAAACAACTAGAGAAATGGTGTGATGTTGAGAGTTGTTGAGGGGTGGTGTTGGTGATGGTTCTGATTTTATTTGATCCTTATTTAAATACTGGAAAGGGAAGAAGTGACAACAATTCCATTGAGCGATCACAGATAAGTCAATACTGCTTGAGCTGTGTCAACATGTGCTCTATTAGTGTATAATTTTCCAGATCATATACATATTTGTCATTTCTATGTGACCAAATTCCTAGAAAAAAAGGAGCAAGTATCTTTTTTTTTTGTCTTTCTGTACATAAAGCCTATTTGCATCCTTTGGTTGTAGCAGACACTCTGAAAATATTTATTGAATTTAATGAGTAGAACATACAACAAATCACCATTTTATCATACATTTGAATTTCTAATTTTGAGATATTAAGTAAAAATTATTGAAGATGAAAGATTTGAATTGACTGTGTTAAAAAAAATGAATTATCATGATGTACCACCATCTATAATATAATATACACTTTACACAGGACTTCATCAGAAAATACAATTTTGTGAGGAGTGATTTAGAAAAACACTATTTTATATTTCTGAATCAGTGTTTTCTAAATTAGTTTTTATTATGTTATTATTGGCTAATATTGAAGTGCCTGGAAGTATGATGCTTTCTAAAACAATAACAACACCACATTGGTTCACTAATTAACGGATGAAACGTTGGTAAAACAATATTTTAATGCAAGGTATTACTATTAATTATAATTTCTATAAGCTTTTAAAAAATTTTAAACACCTCCCTCCTGATGAGGAAACTTCTATTAGAACACTTTTTGTTTTCTCTTCTACAACTTTTATTCCTAGAGGTTCACTTGGGCACTGAGAGGGTGTCACCAACTCAGGAGTGATATAGCCAGTATTTATCAGAGCTAATCAGTCTAATACCTTTTCTCTCCCATACATTTTTTCATAATCTTCCAAACAGCTCTGTGAATGCATGTGTCAGCCTCATTATCAATGTGTACATCCTTGGAAAGTATACTACCAAGGTAAGTGAACTTATCCACCACATTCAAAACTTCTCCATTTGCTATAACCAATGGTTCCATGTATGGATGGTGTGGTGGTGAATGATAAAGCTCTTGTTTTTTCTTGGTGTTAATTGTTAGGCCAAAATTAGCACAAGCAGCAGAGAATTGATCCATACTTTGTTGCGTCTCAGTTTCAGAACTGCATTGAGTGCACAGTCATCTGCCAACAGAAAATCAGGCACCAACACTCCCTCCACTTTCGTTCTTGGCTTGTAGCCTTTTCAAATTTAAAAATTCACCATCAGTGCTAGAGTTTACCTTGATGTCATGTTCATCCTCCTTGAAAGCATTTGGGAACATCGTTGAAAACATCATGCAAAAAAGCATGGGAGCAAACATGCAGCTTTCTTTCACTCCACTGGTGACTAGGAAGCCATGAGAGCATTGTCCATTAGCTAGAACCCAGGCAAGAATGCTATCATGAAATTGATGTACAATGCTGGTGAAATTCTCTGAGCAACCAAATTTTGACATAATTTTCCATAAGCTCTCATGACTAGTAAAGGACAAATTAAAGGCCTAGAGAGGCATTGTGTTCACCTCGTTGTCATATGCCTGGACAGTATACCAAGCCAGGAAACTGAATTGCTTCCACTTGAATTGTTTTAGGAAGATTCTGAAGATTATCTGGCAGGATAAGGTACCAGACGCTGAGGTTCTTACTTGAACTAAACTGCCAAAACCCTGGTTCAGAGAGTGCAACTCTGATGAACTGGCATGTTGCTTGCATGACAAATGTACACTTGCCTACAGTACTGTTTTGTGGAGAACTCACACAAGGCAAGCATTCACATGGTGATCAGAAGAAGTGATACAAGGACATTCTCAAGGTTTCTCTTAAGAACTTTGGAATTGATTGTGTGACATGGGAGACACTAGCGCAGGACTGCTTCAGCATGGCATGATCACAACAGAGAAACTATTGTGCTCTATTAGCAAAGCAGAATTGAAATAACTTGGAGGAAATGCAGGATGTGCAAATTTGGAGAATCCACCCAGAATGTTCACATGGACTATTTGTTTCCAATCTGTGGTAGAGCACTCTGAGCTTTTATTGCTATGATTGGCCACAGTCAGACACATTGAAACTTCACTTTATCATAGTGATGCCATTTTGGTCCACTTCAGGAATGAAGGATAGCAACCAAACCAAACCAAACCAACCCTCTGTAATGGCAAACACAATTAGATTTTGCTGTTTTTCTGAATTAAGTTTTAACTAATCAAGTGCCTTTGAGCCTTTCATTTGATTGTATCAAGAGTCTGTGATTGGAAACAATATACACTGTTTTGCCTTAAAAGGCTCAAGAGAATTTGAAGACCCCTCCTGCCCCTTAATAGGTCAAATTAATCATATAGGAGCCCAAAGGGAGAGGAGTTTGCCAAAAGGGTGGAATAGGAAGAAGCAGATAAGAGCATGAGCAGAAATGGGAGCAGGGAGAACTGACAGAGAGAATGTTTGTGATGTCAGAGATCTTTCTCTTGTTCTGCGCTGATTTTTCAGATAGAAGCACAGTGTCTGTTGTTCTGTATTAGTTTTTTAGACAGAAAGTGAATTTAGATGATAGCTTTAGTAAAGTGTGTGAATATTGTTGTAGTCCTGTTAAGCTTTGTTTTCCTAGAAACAGAAATTGTGAAGAGCTTGGATTGGAGTAGTCACTGTGAGCTGAGATATGGAACAGTTGTGGAGAGCTGCCTATGTGTGAATCCAGACAAGAGTTGGGAGGGTCAGCCTGTGGAGGAAGAACTTTGGGGTTTAGAAGCCAGCCTAGAGTCAAGATGAAAGAGGGCTTTACTTTGGATCCTCTGTATTGACTGATGAGATTTTTAATCCTGTTGTGATCTAGGGGTGGATGGTATTTGTATTTTCTGTTACCCCTTAAAGAAAACTATAAGACATTGGTTCTCAACCTTCCTAATGCCTCAACCTTTAATAGTTGTATGTGGACGTGTCTGTGTGTGGGCGGACCCTCCTGGAGATGGATAGAGGAGCATTCCTGAGACCATTGGAAATATGTGTTTTCTGATGGTCTTAGGATTTGCCCCTGTGACCCATGTGAAAGGGTCATTCGACCCCTAAAGGTGTTGTGACCCACAGG
The DNA here is from genome assembly GCA_028646515.1 of Pseudochirops corinnae. Taxonomy (NCBI): domain Eukaryota; kingdom Metazoa; phylum Chordata; class Mammalia; order Diprotodontia; family Pseudocheiridae; genus Pseudochirops; species Pseudochirops corinnae. The sequence goes on along the minus strand of CM053587.1, from coordinate 257,952,593 downwards.
TTGAGAACCGCTGGTCTAGAGCATCATTTTCAGTAAACACAAAATAAATCAGCACTGTGATATAGCAACTAAGAAACCTAATGTGTTCTTAGATTGCTCTAAGAGATTCACAGTTTCCAGGACTAAGGAAGTGATAGTCTGGCTATAAACCACCTTGTTCAAACTACATTTGCAATGGCTTAATTTCTAGGTCTTGACATTTTAGAAGCTCATTGAAATGATGGAAAACATAATATACAACCAATCTTGATCTCTATATTCACGATCTTAGATCAGACCCTCATCACCTCACTCCTAGATTATTACAACATTATTTTAACTGGTTTCTTTGCCTCAAGTTCCTTTACACTTTAGTCCATCTTCCACAGAGGTATCAAAGTGATTTTTGCTAAGTGGTTTTGTTTCAATGTCACTCCTGTACTCACTAATTTCCACTGTCTCCTCATTGCATCTAGGATCAAATATAAACTATTTAACTTACAACTCACACCTTGCCCCAATCTATTTTCTTATTTCATTTTTAAGCAGTTTTACAATCCAGGTAACATAATTCCAGGTGCCTCTGAGGTTATGTGCTCTCAGACTGACTCTATGAAAGAACAGGCAACCCCTACCCAGCCACCATCTCCACTCTGAAAGAGTATTCCTTGAGGCCTTCAGGAGGAGAAATCTGTAGGTTGGGATTGGCTTTTTAGCACATCTGTGCAAATCTAGCCCAGCATCGTGGAGTCAGGATGACCTGAGTTTAAATCTAATCTCAGATGCTTACTACCTGTGTGACGCTGGGCAGATGACTTAATCTCTTTCTGCCATTAGCCACTGTAAAAGGAAATGGCAAATCATTCCGGTGTCTATGCCAAGAAAATGCCATGGACAGTATAGGCAAAGCCCTGTCCATGGGGTCATGAAGAGTTGGAATATATATGTTGATATATATATATATATTCATATTCATATAAATGAAAATCAGTATCACATAGTAAAT
>CM053587.1:257927937-257951108 GCA_028646515.1 Pseudochirops corinnae | reverse complement strand
ATGTATACATACACATGTGTCTATATAGAAGGGTACATATATATATAGACATATATAGACATATATATGCATATGAATACATATCTGAGTATGTGTATATATGTGTTCATAGAGGGCATAGGATCAATTGAGTAGGAAGATTTGATACTTTAAAAGGTAAAATTGTGAGATGGGAGAAGAATAGAATGAGAGAAGACAGGGCGAGACACAATGGGGTTAATCCCCTCATAAAGAAGAGGCAAGGGATGACAGTTACAAAGGAGGGGAAGTACAGGAAGGCAAAAGGGAAAGGGTCAACCTTACTCTCATTGAATTTGGCTTAGGGAAGGAATGACATAATTCTAAACTGGGTACCTTGCCACACAGGAGAGTAGGCTGGGTAGGGATGAGAGGGGGGATGAAGGAAGGGAGGGCAGAGTGGGGAGGAGGGTTTCTGGAAGCACACACTTCTGTAAAGGAACAGGGACAGGGTAGATAATAGAACAAGGGGGGGCGGGATAGGAAGGAGGGACATATAATCAGCCTTTCTCAATATATATGTTGTGGAGATGTTCTGCATAACTACACATGTATCGCCTGTATTGAATTGCTTGTCTATCCAGTGGGGGTATGTGACGAGGGGGGAAGGGAAAGAATCTAGAATTTAAAGCTCTATAAACAAATGTTAAATTTATATATGTATATATATATATGTGTATATATATAAAGTTATTATTATTATTATTGTTAAGTACATGCAACGGGGAATTAAGATATACAGCCAATGGGGTAGGAAGATCCATCTTGCCCTACCAGAAAGTCAGAGAGGTGATGAGAGAGGACATAGGAGAGAACAGATTGGGGGAGGGGTTATACAGTGGGATGGCTGTTTTGGGGTGGCAGGTGGGGGGAAAGATGGGGAGAAAATTTGTAACTAAAAATTTTGTGGAAATGAATGATGTAAACAATAAAATAAATCAGTTTAAAGAAAAATAAATATTTTGTTTCAGATGAATGTTTTCCATTAAAAATTACTCATTAAAAAAAAAAAATCTGATCTGTGTTTTCATTGGCCTACGTGGTGGAATAATTCCTTCTACCAATGCAGATTTATATTGACTTTGCAACATGGATTCTTTAAGAGCTACTCCAGACAGTGATAGGTCAAGCAAATATATATCACAGGTAGAACTTTAACATGGCTTTCCTTGACTCTAAATTGATTTTCTAAACTATCTACCCACCTCACTGGGCTGCTTCTCACTCAGATAATTTATTTAGTTTGTATCACTATTGTTTTCACCACCATTTCTTCACTTACTTCCACATGATTCATTGCAAATGAGATATATGTAAAGCACTCAGCACAATGTACAGTACATGGTAGGTGTTTAATAAATGTTTGTTCCCTTTCCTAACTTCAAGGATGTATAATTTCATTGAATGCGTAGCAGCTCTTTCACAGATGCAAATTGTCACTTCTCTAAAGTTTACTGTATTAACTTGTTTTTCAACTTTACTGTGGCTGAAAAATTCACAAGAGTAACAATTTACTGAATTCCACTAAATGAGTCCAAAAGAAAGTGACTCATAGTATACAACTAGGCCTGTACTGAAAAACTTTATATCTTAGTAGAATCTGGTAGAGCTTTTTAACCTATTGGTTTAATTTTTAGAGTATCAGGTGAGGTTGCTCAAAATTATTGAAGTAGAAAAATTGAGTAGAGAAAACAAAAATAATGATGATTATGATAAACAATAAGTAGCATTTATATAGTGTTTTAAAGTTTATGAAATTCTATATGAATATAACATTTTATCCTCACAACAACCCTGGGAAGTAGATACTATTATTATCTCTATATTTTACAGATTATGATTCTTTCCATTTTGTGATGTCTTCTAAAAAGTTCCAAGAGTGTAATTACTACAGCCTTAGCTGGCTGTCATTAAAAAGGTGGGTAGAAAAAAGAAAAACAGAAAAATAACATTAGTACCTCAGTGGACTCCAAAGTGTTGACTGAACATAGGTTACATATCATCTGGAGACTGACAATAAGAAAAACAAATTAATGAGCTTGCAATAATATAGCTAGGAATGGAAAACAAAGATTTTGATCAGGGTGTATAAATGTGGCTCCTACAACTGCCTGAGGAAGCTCAATATGAAGAACAAGACTATGATATCTAATTTTAAAGAGCCAAGTTTCCAAAAGCCCAAAGGCATTCTGGCACTGAAAGCAGAACACTACTATCCAAGTATAAGGGAACATTCTAGGATAATTCTTCCAAGATTCAGCTGCTCTGGAGTCAGGAGAGCTAAGCAGTATGATAGAATATAACAAAGGAGAACTATTATCAGGAAAGAAGAGCCAGGACATCAGTCAGGGAGGTAAGCAGTGGTTACCCTAGCATGAGAGAGAGTTGAAAAAGGCACTTATGAAAAGTTTTAATGGAAACCATCCTAGAGAAAGAACGATATTCTTTTTTTTTCAGTTTTTTAAAGGGGAAAGTAGGGCAATTGGGGTTAAGTGACTTGCTCAAGGTCACACAGCTAGTAAGTGTTAAGTGTCTGAGGCTGGATTTGAATTCAGTTCCTCCTGACTCCAGGGCCAGTGCTGTATTCACTGCACCACCTAGCCACCAAGTCAATATTTTTTTTCACAAAATGCAACCCCTGTTGAAAATTTATCTGAAAAGCATATCAGATGTAAAGGTTTTTTTTTTTAATATGGTAATTTATATCATCACTGAGTACAAAGTCTAGTAAAGGAACATAGTTATAGATACTGAGCTTTTAGCCTGAATATTTCCATACTTTAGATGAATGGATAGATAAATCAATAGAATATTTTTTAAGCATTTTTGTTCCAGGCACTGTACTAGGCACCAAGGTACAAATAAAAGCAAGCAACATAGTATCTGTATTCAAGTTGGTTATGTCATAAATATTGGAAAATAATATATAATGGGCACCTGGCAAGGATAGGCTTAAACAAAGGAACATGACGGAGAGATATTCAGACCAGGTTTGATACGAGTCATAATAAGTCAAATTCCCACCTCTCAGAACCATGTGACTCAGAAATAGAATCCAAGTTTGCAAGAGTAAGATGAGAATAATGACCAAATAATAGGAAACATGTTGATGATTTGGCTAGAAAGTGGCATGGAGTCCTCATACTGCAGAAAATTAGGGTTTGAAAACTTAAGTTTCAGATCCAGGGGAAGTAGAGTGTGTGTGTGTGAGAGAGAGAGAGAGAGAGAAAGCAAGAAGAGCTGACTTATTTTTTATGTCTTGGGTTAACATACTGATTTCTGGAATACTAAAATGTATATTATTCCTCTTTAAATTATAAAATTTGTGGATTTACTATGTTAATATTTTTTAAACAGGTGCATTACTTAAGCAACTTTTTCCATTGAAATGGAGTTAAAGTCAATATTATTGTGATGTTGTGGATGAGGTTTCTAAGCTGCCTTATGCCACACTATGTGGATCTCTTTAGTCATGGTTGAAAAGAAAACAAAATATCATGCTTGCATGCCTAGAGAAAAGCTGAATTTTTCTCTTTACGTTAATTTCTTGCTGTGTATTACTTATGTGGTGTCAGTATTAGAGTTAAATAATTTATCTTACAGCTTTGTCAGCCCATCCAAAGGGTGCCTAAAGGTAGAAATGAATTATGCAGTATATTCTGAAAGCATCAAATATTGGATAAATTGGAAGTGTGACATAAATGGGTCTGACATTTAGGAACTTCAGATATTCAGCCCTCAGTTCTGATAAATACTTAAGTGAATTGTGACAGTTGAGATTTCATTGTCCATCATAATATGTCAGATGTCATAAATGGTGGCCTCTTAACAAAATGAATAAATATAATGGTTTCAGTTCTCTTGATTGAGAAATAATTCTTTTATGCTACTGCTCTAGTGGTTCAGAGAGGCAATGTAGTTTGGTGGGAGGAATGCTGAACTTCGTTGGAGTCAGAAAACATAGGCTTGGCCTCTTTTTAAGTGTGTGGCAAACTGTACACCATCACTCAGTGTCCTCAGCTATGAAATGAAGAAAATGTTATTTTCTTCTGAGTAATGTAGTATATGTATCACTTGCATAGAAAAAAAAAAGCATTGAAAATTTTTGAGAGGTTACATATAGTAAATACTACATTGGTATTAAAGTTAACATAGTCAATATTTGAAAAAAAAATACTACAACAACAAATCAACCCTTCTAACTAAACAACAGAGCAAAAAATCTGAAAATCAAAAAAACAGATTAATAAATTCAAAAATGAAAAGATATAAAATTGATCAATAATACTAGGACCTTATTTGTGAATACTATTAAAATACTAAGTTAATCTACTTTAAAAAAAAAGACAGTTGATCATAAGGAAAAGGAAAATTCAAAACGATTGAAGAGAAAATTAAAGAAATTTTTTAAAAACAGTTTTGAGCAAATATATTGCTAACAAATCTTAAAACTGAGAGGAAATGAATGCTTAAAAATATAAAATGTCCACATTAACAAAGTAAAAAATAGATTGCACAGACAAAATCAGGAAAAGAATCTTTCTCCAAATTAACTTTCAAAGACAAAAAAACCCACTATAGGACTATATTGATTCCAACTGAATTCTAACATTCAAAGAGCAATTAATTCCAATATCAAATACATTGGTTTTAGTACTAGGGAAAGAAGGCACCCTTGGATTCTCTTTCAGTCAGTTTCTGAATGAGTAGTGAACTGCTTGCCTTGTAAATCTCAGCAAGAATAGGTGATTTACCATTTGGGGGAGCCTAAGGGCATCCAAAACCTCTTCTTCAACTGAAAGTTGTACTAGTAAGGGATTAGCTTCAATCTGAAATACAGTCAGTGGCATCAGCTTTGGTTTATGACATTCTGTTGTGAACACTATGGAAGTGTTCAGCTCATTTTCCAGGATCATGTCCCTACCACTAATTAATGTGGCTCCATCATTGCTAAGTAGCTGAGATATACCATAGTTCTTTGGCTATGAATTGCCTTCAGGGCATCATAAAAGCACTTTGGATTGCTACTATCTGTGTAAAACAGAATTTCATATGCCTTCTTACTGAGTCAAGAAATATATATCTCTCTAAGCTTCTCTTACATTTTTGATGGAATTAAATGCTGCCTTCTTAGAGATGGATACACTATCCTGCTGGTGAACCCTGTGACATTCTCTTTTTGCCTTTAGGAGTTTCTGAATGTCCACATTATTTCCATGAAATCAGTGTTGATATTGGCAAGTTTTCTGACCCAAATGAGTGAATGCAGTTCTGTATACCAAATCTCTGGGAGTGCCCCACTCCTTTTCTGTTCCCCCTTTGCCACACATTGGCCTAAAAATTATTTTATGCAGAACTCACTCAAGGCACATTCTCACACCATGGCAAGATGAAAAGATACAAGGACATTCCCAAGTCTTTCTGAAGAACTTTGGAAATAGGCCATCTAGGTGGCGCAGTGAATAGAGCATTGGCCCCGGAGTCAGGAGGACCTGAGTTCAAATCTGACTTCAGACACTTAACACAAAAATCTAGCCATGTGACCTTGGACAAGTCACTTAACCCCAATTGCCCTCCAAAAAGCAAAAAAAAAAAAAGAACTTTGGAAATGATGGGGAGAAAAAGTAGGCACTGACCTGATACAGGTCTACTGAGCACAGCATGCCCACATCAAAGAAGGCACTGTGCTCTATGAGAAAATCAGAATTTCAGTAGTTCTAAAGAAACATGAGATGCACAAATTTAGACATCTCCACTACTAAGTTCATATGGACTACTTGTGCCCAAACTGTGGTAGAGACTTCCAAGCTCACAGTATGATCAACCATAGCTGGACACACTGTACCTTGACCCTAACATAGTGATGTTATTCTGGTTCTGTAAAAGAATGAAGGGTAACAACCAACCAACCAACCAACCATAGTGCAAAGTATAGACTTGATATATAACCCAGGGAAAGATAAGGCAAAAGAAAAAGAAATAAGTCAATGACCCCAATGAATAGTAACAGGTTTTGTTTTTGTTTTTTAGCAAATAGACCATAATAACATATTAGAAAGTGTACACCTAATGACTAAGTTGGATTTATACTAGAAAACATAACAAACCATGCTAATAACAAAAACCATCTATCTATATCAATAGAAGCTAAAAACATTTTTCATAAAATCTACAATTGATTTGATGAAGAAATACTCAAGTCATAGGACTAAATCAATCTTTCCTTAATACAAAGAATAACATATTTAAAATTAATAGCAAATATTATATATGTGTGTATATATGTTTATGGGTACATATATTTGTGTATATGTATATATATACATATGCATATGTATAAATGTATATATATATTTTATATGTGCACATACATACATATATATATATATCACAAAATAGTTAAAGGTCTTTCTTGTAAAATATGGGGTAAAACATGAATGCCAATTATCAACAATGTTATATAATATGGTTTTAAAAATGTTTGATGTAGCGAAAGACAAGAAAGAAATAGAGGGAAGGAACATAAGCAAAGAGGAAACAAAAGTGTTATTTTTGGAATATGATATGATAATTTATTTAGAAGAAGACAGACATTTGAATTTTGCCTTTGACACTTCTCAAGCTCATTAATATTGAGAAAGTTACTTACTCTCATTGACACTGAGTTTCATCAGCTATAAAATGAGGATAATCTTAACTTGAATGTCTTCTTTGCATGACTGTTATGAGGTTCAAATGGGATAATGCATATAAAGCACTTTGAAAATGTTAAAGTACAATACAAATGACATATATTATTGAAATTTATAGTTCAGTGGATAGAGCAACAGGTCTGGAAACAATCAGATCTGCTTCTAAGACCTGGCCTTAGATATTTACTAGCTGTGTGTACCTAGAGGAAGCTGAAAAGTATGGGAGGGTAGGTATATGAGGGTAGAGAGAGAGCCACCAAGTAGTACCATCATTAAGGACATGATTTTCTGTGGAGTCAAAACTAAACAGTTACTGATGGAAAATGTAGAGTAATGTCATTCCCTTACCTAGAATATATTTAGTTCAAACTTCTTATTCAACAGACGAGGGAAGTTAAGTGAAAAAGAGTTTAGTGAATTGTCTAAAATGATACAGATTGTAGTAGAACTGGGACAAAAAACTTGGTCAGGTATTATGCTTGTTTTGTTTTTCCACATTATCACACATTTTATTAATGACAAATACAAAAAATAAATAAAACTATATAAGATTAAGAACCAATGGTTGTGTTAATGTATGTATATATATATATATATATGTGTGTGTGTATATACACACACACACACACACACACACACACACACACACACAAACTCTTTACGTAATAGGAACTATTAAAGGCCTAGAGTATGTTAGCGACTGTGCTAAGAACCAGCAATAGAAATAAGAAAAACAACTCCTAACATTATGATTATGATCTTCATCATCATCATCATCATCATCATTTGGGATTTTAAGATTTATAAGGAACATTACAAATGTTATTTCATTTTATACTTACAAAAATCCTGGGATACATCTGATATTATCATTCCTGCTTTATAGAGGAGGAAACTGATACAGACAGGTTAAGTAACTTGCTTATGGTCTCACACACTAGAAAGTGTATGAAGCCAGATTTAAACTCAATTTTTCTTCACTCCAGACCAAGCACTCCTTTCCCTGTACCATCTAACTTCTCTATAAAGAAAAAAATGGAAACCTTGCTCTCAAAGATATTTTATTTTCTTGGGAGTTGAGAGAGGGCAGTTCTACACAATTATATAAATACAATATGCATATAAAGTAAACATAAAACAGTTTAGAATGATAGGGCATTAACAATTGTCTGGATCAGGGAAAAAAACTTTTTTGTATATTTGACATTTAAATGAAGTCTTTGAAAGGAGCCAGCTGAAAAATTAGGAATAAGGTTGAGCTTGGAAAAAATGCAATAAATTTTATTTTAGACATGTTGCATTTGAGATATAAATTGGTTATCTAGATTAGAATGCACAACAGGTAGCATTGGAGCTCTGAAGAAAGGTAAAGACTAGATTTATATGTCAATTGACTAGCGCTCATTAAGCATCTATTATGTGCCTATAATGTGTTTGGCACTGAATATGTTGATTTGGAAGTCACCTGCATAGAGAGAGCAATTTAATTCTTGGCAGATAAGATATTCTGGAGAGAGGGGGAAAAAATATCAGCCAGTAGAGGGCTCTGTAGTATGATCACACATAGATTATGATTCAGCATGGAAGGTCTTCTAGGGAGAATAAACAGGAAGGAAGAGAACTAGGAGACACCAGATTTATAAAAAGGCTAGAGGGATAAAGGATCCAGGAAAAGGGGTAGGTCAATAGTGTGGACAATTGCAAGAAAGATGATAATTGAGAAAAGGCCATGATAATTGTCAGTTAAGAGAGCATAAGTAACCCTGGTTTAGCACATGAAATAGCGGATAGGTATATGCATTGTTTTTAATTAATATATTTTATTTCTGTCAAAATTAATGTCTATTTTTGTTAGTTTATGTTTCATAATGAAATTGGCTATACTATTTCCTATTTTGGTACAAAGAGTTCCTATATTATTTCTATGTTGACTAATTTCTACCTTATCACCTATTGTAAGTAATCGAGTTGAATTTTTGGCCAACTTAAGAACTTAAGAAACTGAATAAGTTGAACATTTAGAAGACCCACTAGAAAAGATATCTAATTTTGTGGATTTCTGAAGCTGATCAACAGCCTTAGAATATCGCCAAAACTTGCATTAACTTCATGCAAATTCATGAAGTTCCTTTTCTGCCAGAGCAATTACATGCAAATATAGTTTGCCAATACCGTGCTCATTAAGAAAATATCCTTTTCTTTTAATGCACTATGGAAATTTTAGTTACCTCATAGATTTGCGTATCTTTTTACTGTCTAATTTAACACTCTATCTTGCAGAAGTAATTTTCAATGATACTGTTTTTCAACGTCTTTGCAAGTCCTATTTCCCAGATACACATCCTTCTTTATTATGGATAAAAGAATCTCTGAATATTTCTAAGCACTAGATGCTGTAAAGAAAATGATGTAGAGATGGAAATGGGTGACAGTATGATGTTCAATGGATTGGTAGTCTGGTTCTTTGATTATATATAGGAGATGCTCCATACATCCAACCATATACATATACATACATGGATATCTAGTGCCTCTGTCTTTTCATAATGGCATATATGTGTGCATGTGTGTGTACATGCATGTGAGTGTACACATACATATATGCACACGTATATCATATGTGTGTCTTTGTATACATATATGTGAAGAGACAGAGGACAGGGACAGAAAGACAAAAACAGAGACAGAGAGATAGATAGAGAGATATAAAGACAGAGACAGAGAATGAGAGAGACTGAGAAAGTCAAATACACAAAGACAAAAGAAGAAAAAGTGCTTTAAAGTTTTGGAAATTATTTAAATTATGTTATTTCATCTGAGACCCACAACAAACCTGTCAGATAAATTATATTGTCATCTGTGTCTCAGAGGACACTCCACATCAGAAGGGAGTCATCTGGACTTAAGCAGACTAGATATAGTTCTGATCAGAGTGTGGCCTGAAAGAGAATGGATTTAGATGTTTTTATTCTTGAATTCTCTGTCTCATTGTATTGCTTTTTCAGAGTTCTGGAGAAATTAGGTTTAGCTCATGTTTAAGATCTCATCATAACTAACTAAAAGGAACTTTATAGAAAAGATACTCAATGTATATAAATCATACCATAGTTACTTATTTCTTCTAGCACAAAAGAAATGCTTAAAACATAAAAAAACCACACACATATCGACAAATTACACACCCACTCACATACCCACATATACATGTACATACATATATATGCATGTATATATGTATCTGTAGGCACATATATATATACACATACATATGCATCCATGCATATGCAAATGCAAAAACCCTGAAGCCCTCTCTTCTATGGTGAGTGGCTTCCCCAGACTACCATTTTATAAGGTACTCAACCCATGTTCATTTCACTGATGGGTTTACTCCTGACCCTCCAGAACTCCCCACCTCTTCCTATAAAAATTTGTCCTTCTCCAATCCCATTTTCCAGCTTCCATTATAGGTGTTGACCTCCTAATACAATGAAACCTCACTGAGGAGGTTGAAATGCATTGAAAAATATGTTTTTTAAATTTTGGCTTGTATTTGTATTCATAACATGTAGCATAGTGTTGAGTTTATAAGTACTTGAAAAATTATCTATTGTCTATCTATCTATCTACATATCTCTAGCTCTCTATTTCTCTCATTATATTCTCCCAAGAAGTAAAAGAAAAAAAGACTAAAACCCAAGGATACAAATCATTGCAATTGATGAACTGATATAGAAATATATTATCCATCACTTCAATAATTTTCAAAGAAAAGTGTGGGACAGATGAAGAAATTTTTCTTTTCCTTCATTGTGAGACCAGCATAGCAAGTTCCAAATATTCTGTTCAGTAAGGAAATGCATCATCCTTCTGGTACTGGTTATATTTTCCCCTCAGGAGGGATTAGTTATGCAATCAACTTCTGGACCTTTTAGTGACTCAACAACACTAATTCTTAGGAGGTGCCAAAAAGTCTTAAAGACTTACATTTTGGGACGGCTAGATGGTGCGTGAATAGAGTACTGGCTCTGGAGTCAGGAGGTCCTGAGTTCAAATGTGACTTCGGACATTAACACAAAACTGGTCATATGACCTTGGGCAAGTCACTTAACCCTAACTGCTCTAGCTTCCACCTTCCAAAAAGAAAAAAAAAAACAGATTTGCATTTCATTCACCTACGCTAGAAGAAAGAAACACAAAACAGAAGGGGCAGCTAAGGACTTGAAATCCTCTCTCAGTTTCACTCAAACAATTACACATAATAAATACTTCCTGCAGTACATTCAAAGTTATATTATCTCCTGTTAGGAATGAAAAGTGAACCCTGCACACAACCCCAAGATACAAAAGAGAGTCCTCACACTCTCAAGAGATATGTTCATCGAGAGAAGAGTGATTGATAATGGAATTTTTCTTTTTCTTTTCCTACTGTTTTAAAATCTATTATATAGGCAGCTATTGCTAATTTGCTGCTGCTGATCTTTGAAAAGCTTCCCCATCTCAATATAAAAGTCAGAGGACCAACTAATAAATAGTCTATGATCATGCACAGACTTCATCAAGAAGGCAAAATTCACACACACACACACACACACACACACACATACACATACTATAAAGGGAAGGGTACAGACTTTTCCTCTTCCGTGCTCCAGGGGATGGTCATCATACACACAGCTACATATGTTCCATGGGATATATCCTGGTGCATATATACAATTTAATTTGAATTAAGAGAATTTCACTACTCAGAGAAATGGATGTAGTTTTCTTGTTGTAGTCTGCTGTAATCAGACCATAATTAAAGTTTTGCATTGATATATGAGTGAAAGATTTTAATTAGATCAATAAACTAAAGAGTGTTCAGAAGTGAGTGACCAGCATTCTGAGATGTCTTGAATTCATTATATTACTAAGAGATGAAGGAACTGAGTGTGTCTATCAAGGAAGACAGAAAATTTAAGGAATATTTTACAATAGTCTTTAAATATTTTAAGATACTGACTAAGATGAATTATTCTTTTATTTTTTGGGTTTTTTAATTTTTATTTATTTGTTTTTAGATTTCAATCTTCACTTCTATAAGATTTTGATTTCTAAATTTTTCTCCCCTTCCCTCCATTCACCCTTTCCTAAAACTGCATGCAATTTGACCTAGGCTATCTATACATGAAGAGTCATATTAAACTTATTTCCACATTAGTCATGTTGTAAAGAAGAATTAGACCCAAAGGGAGAAAGCATGAGAAAGAAAAAGCAAAACAAAAAAAAGGAGAAAAGTATGTGCTTCGATCTACATTCACACTCCATGGTTCTTTCTCTGGATGTGGATGGCAGTTTCCATCATGAGTCTTGGAACTGGAATTCTATGTTGCTGAGAAGTGTTAAGTCTATCAAAGTTGATCAGATCATAAGATGAATTATTCCTGTGCTGCTTATTCCCACAGGACAGAGAAAATTAAAAGTGAGAATTTTAGAGAAGTAAATTTAGTCTTAGAAAGAATAAAAATATTATAGTACATAGAATTAACCCCAAAAAAATGTGAAATGAGTTATCTCAGGATCTAGAGTTTCATGTTCATGTCTTCAAGAGAAATTGTAAAAACATTTGGTTGGGGAATTTCTACAGAAAATCTTTAATTACCTAATGGTTAGCTAAATGACCTCAGAGATTAACTGTTAAAATTTTGTGAGCAACGTTATACAGAAATATTACATCTTATCTTGGAACTGATATTCTGCTTAGCTTACTCAGCAACATGACCTTTCTCGAAATTCATGTCTTTACCAAAAGCATGCTTAAAAAAACAAACCTCAAGAAGTCTTCATTATTTTTAAAGCAATATGAAATGTGCTATTTCAATATAAATTTTAAAAAGCATAATTTAAGGAGGGTGAACTTTTTCATTGTGTATCTTTAGTGAAACATTTTTTTTCATCTGTCTTTATAGTAATGTTTTTTGTTTACCTTTGGGAAAAAAAAACTTCATCTCTTATTTTTTGTATCCTGAAGGGGTGGGGTGAGAGTGGTAATAGAGGAATGTGTCAGGAATGAAGCACTAGAAAGATCACTAATTTCAATTTACCATAAGTGCATTCAGCATGTTTGCTAGAACCCACTGTTGAGAGTCACAGTCAGGATCACAATCACCCACTGTCTTAAGGAATTTCTATAACAAGAGAAATCTTTTCTCCAAAGTGTCATCCTTGGAATGGATGTGGAGTCAAGATGGTACATAAAAGGCAGAGACTTACCTGACTTCTCACCAAAACCCCTCCAAAAAACACTTTAAATAGGGCCTCAAAATAAACTCTGGAGTGGCAGAACACATAAAAGAACAAGGAGAAACAATTTTCTAGGCAAAGGCAACTTAAAAGATGGTCAGAAAAGGTCAACTGCCCCAGGACAAGGGTAGAGTGCACAGGATGCCCCCAGGAAACTAGCAGTCTGCCTTGGGGACAATTGATTATGTGGCAGCAGTGGTGGTTTCTAAATCTTTCAGCCCACAGATAGTAAATGGTTCAACAACTAATCAGAAGGAGATTACAGGGGTCCTTTGTGCTGGAACCTGGTGCAGGATCCTGTTGCCTTGGCCATACTTAGATCTAGTTCTAGTTCGGAGTCTCAGTCCAAGTGCAAGGAGGAATATTGGCACAAAGTTTGCAGCAACAGGGAGCTGTGACTCTGGTCATAGTTCCATGGCAAAAAAGAATGCTGTAGATATGTCCAGAAAGAGCACAGTCTAGGAGAGTAGTAACACACCTCTCCTTAGACCATAACTCATTGGAAGAACTGATAACTGATAGATCCCTCTAATGCCCTATAAAATCTTTGAAAACAACTGCACAAAAAACCTGAAGTTGGGATGATGACATTCTAGAAGCAGACTCCCACTCAAAATTGCTATATACAATGTCTGAAAGAAAAATAGGATTGGTCTCAGCTAATGAAAGAGCTCAAAAAAGATTCTAAAAATTTAAAAGTAGTAGAGAAAAAATTGTGAAAAAAGTGAGAGTGATGAAAGAAAATCATGAAAAAGAGTTAATAGGCTGGTAAAATGAGGCAGAAAAGAATAAAGAATAAAATAATACCTTTAAAAAAATAGAATAGGCCAGATGGCAAAAGAGGAAAAAAAAATCCAATGAAGAGAAGAATTCTTGAAAAGCAGAATTGGACAAATGAAAAAAAAAGATGTATAAAAATTCACTTAAAAGAATATCAACATAAAAAATGGAAATGGAAAAAATGGAAAAGGAGGTACAAAAAGTCATTGAAGAAAATAATCCATTAAAAATCAGAAATGGTCAGAGAGGATTCTGGGAAGATGATAGAATGGGTCAGAAAACTCCAAACTCTCAAGATTTTCCCCCACAAAAGTTAAAATATCACCTTAAGAGGAATAAAGTGTGGGCAGAGACAAATAAGAACAGGGGCACAACCAGGGTCCTCCAGTTTGATAATTTGAGAAGAAGAAAAATTCCAGGACAAGGTTTGGTCCCTGTGAAGAGCAAACATCTTGTACCAGCAACACAATACTCACAGTGTCCATGGTGGCTATGAATATGCTGGTGCAGTTGTGAATCACAAAATGTAACAGACTCTCCACATAGAGGGCAGAACCAAAGCATTTATTCAAATACCAGAAAACTGAGTCCCAAAACCAGAAAGTCAAAATCATTACAGTAACCACGAAGTTGATACACATAGCCAATAAAGCAAACACTCATATTCCCAAGCCTTCAAGACAAAACAAGCTCCCTCAAGCAAGGATCCTCCTCTTCTCACTCACTGTAGGTCCTCAGCCTCCACGCTGCTCATTTCCAGCAGTTTTCATTCTTAGCAGTTCTGACTGGCTCTCAGAAGTTTTCAGAAGCTCTGGCTGGCTCTCAGAAATTCTTGATTCAGTTCTCAGAAGAAGTTTTGGCTCTCTAGCTTGGGTTTTTCCTTATATATGGTATTAGCTCCTCCCTACTGTGCCCTTTCCTGTTACATCACCAAGTTCATCCACTGTGGAATTCACAAGTTCTGGATCTTAATACCTGATACAATCATGAACTTGAAATAAGGTGCTAAGGACCTGTTTGCTTGCCAATACAAGGGGCATGGAAGATCTTCAAATCCCATTACTATTACACATCTCCAGGCTAGGTTCTGATTTAACAATAAGCTGCAAGTCCTGGGGTTAGCAGGTTTGAGAGGCTGTCTTGGCCACAGCCATGAAAACATCTATTGCTGGGATAGTGAGGGGTGTTGGATGTCTGAGTCCAGAAAGACTGAGGGAACCTCCGCTGACACAGAACACCGATCCAGCTGTAGTGTGAAGAGCAGCAGGGGTGAGAAGGAACCCTCACATGTCTGATGAGTGCAGAAGCAGTGGGGCAGAAAGTCCCAGGCTGTGGGCTGGAACTGAAGTTCTGGGGCAAGCAGCACCATTTCCCACATCCCAGAGCTAGAGTTGATTACAAATAATTAAGCTATTACCATAAAAAATGCATAGGCAAAGGAGAAAGAATCCAATCATAGAAAGCCATTATGGGAATAGAGATGACTGGGGTTCATTTTCAGAAGAGGATACTGAAATAATGAAACCCCCAAAGAGTAAGGTCAAATGTTCTCCTGTGCAAAACAAATTCATAGAAGATCTTTAAAAAGATTTCAAAATTTTAATGACAGAGATAGAGGAAAAACTAAAAAAAGACAATAAGAATCATCCAAGAAAAACAAGAAGAGTTGGAAAGGAAAGTCAACCAATTAGAAAAAGATATCCAGAATCTTAAGGAAGAAAATGACACCTTGAAAATTAGGATTAGGCAAAGTGAAGTCAGTGAAATTATAAGAAATCAATAAATGATTAAGCAACATAAGAATAATGAAAATATAGAAGGGAGAGTGCACATCTTATAAGAAATAAAACAGATTTGCAGAATAGATCAAGAAGAGAAAATTTAAAAATAATTGGACTAACTTGAAGTTATGACAAAAAATAGAATCAATACAATAATACAATAAATAATTAAAGAAAAATTTCCTGAAGCATTAGAACAAGTGGAGGGGGGGAACAGAAATAGAAAAGGAAAAAAAAAACTCATTCATCACCACTTAAAAGAGATCCTATGAGGAAAATTCATAGGAATAGCATAGTAAAATTCCAAAACCCCCAGCTCAAGGAAAAAAAAATATTAAAAGCATTAGGATTAAAACAATTTAAATATGATGATGTTTCAATTAGAATTACACAAAACCTTGCAGCAGACATAGTAAAGGACCACAGGTCTTGGAAAAAAGCATACTGAAGAGCAAAAGAACTGGGGATCCAGCCAAAAATGTCATAGACTGAAAAGTTAAGTATTATCCTGAATGGAAAAAAAAAAGACATATGATAAACTCTCAGACTTTCAAGACTTTGTTAAAGAAATTCCTGAACTTAATAGAAGATTAGACATACAAGAACCAAGAGAAAAATAAGGTACATAACAAAAACTGTTTATAAGGGATCCATGAGGACAGACTGTTTACTTTTTATATATGTAAAATTTAAAATATATGCCTAAATTCTTATCAGTAATTGGATAGTTCATAATAAAGATTAGAGTAAACCTGAATGAGATATGAATTTTAAAAGTATAAAACCATTTAGGAATAGCTTAAAAGGGTAATTATTTTATACAAATGAGGTTCAAGAGGAAGAATTGATGCAGAGGAATCAGATGAGGGAGGAGGTCTGGTAATTCTTGTAAACTGCTTTCATTAGGTATGGGTTTAAGAGGGAACAATACATATATATTTAAAAGAGTATAAAAGTCTTCTAAATTCATTAGAAATAAAAAGGTATGGCATAAGGAGGGGGGAGAGGACAAGAGAGGGATCTTTAGAGAAGAGGGTGAGGGAATAGGTTAAAAATGGTATAGAAGGGTATTTAGGTTCATGGGAAGGGGAGGATGGGGAGGGATGCTTGGAGGGAGTAGGCAAGCAAACTAGTGGGTAAAAGTAAAGTAGAGGAGGCAGGAAGGATAGGAAACAAGAGATATAAATATACATAAAAACAAAGATCAGGAGTAGAATAGGTTTGGGAACATATATGTCTATATATGTATGTATACATATATATGTGTATGTATGTATCTATAGCAATGTAGAAACATATCTAAACTTTGTTGTTGCCTTCTGTGGTAGTAGGGAAGAGTATGCATATATATACAGCTATAGTAAAGCATCTCTAAACTTTATTGTGACATTCTTGGTGGGGGAGGAGGTCAGGGAAGGGGAAAAAAAGAATAAAGTAAAAAAGTACACAGTAGAGAACAAAAGAAAACTCACAAGGAAGCAAAGATGGGCAATTCTCAACACGAATATTATTTATCATATAGGCTTTGTTGAAATGAAAATTTATTGTTACATATAATAAATCCTCTCTTATGTTCTGCTATGCACACTACATACTTCTTTTTTCTCTTTAACTTTGTATTTAAGTTCCAGTATTTAAGTTCTTGATATGCTTTTATTTCTTTTCTCTATTCTGTATTTGTGTTCTGGCGTTTGAGTCTAAAATAAAAGTTTTGGAAGAAAATAATCGATGGGCAAGTGAAAATTAATGACTCTGAGAAATCAAAAAGTAGTCAAACAAAATCAAAAGAAAGAAAATATGAGAAAATGTGAAATATTGCACTGGAAAAACAAGTGACATGGAAAAAAAAATTATACAGGACAGATAATTTAGAAATTATTGGACTATCTGAAAACCAGGATAAAAAAAGAACCTCAGCATCATCTTTCAATAAATTATTGAGGAAAATTGACATGATATTTTCTAGAACCAAAAAGTAAAATAGAAATTGAAAGAATCCACCAATAAATTCCTGAAAGAGGTCCCAAAAATGAAACCTCTCAGGAATTTTATAGTCAAATCTGAGAGTTGTCATGTCAAGGAGAAAAGCAAGCAGCCAAAAAGAAACAATTCAAATATTGTGGAGCCAAAGTAAGAATAACACAAGATTTAGCAATTTCTACATTAAAGGATCAGAGGGATTAGAAAATGACATTCCAGAGAGCAAAAGAGCCAGGATTACAACCAAGAGTCACTTACCGAGAAAAACTGAATGTAATCCTTTGGTATACTCAGTGAAACAGAGGACTTTCAATCATTGCTGATGAAAAGTCAGAGTTGAATAGAAAATTTGACTTTCAGATACGAAACCCAAGAGAAGCACAAAAAGCACAAGAGTCACACAGAAAAGAGAAGTCATATGAGATTCAAAAAGGCTAAACTATTTGCATTCTTACATGAAAAAGTGATACTCATAACTCTTAAAAATATTCTCATTATTGGGGCAGTTAGGAGTATATACAGAGTTTATGAGTATGAGTTAGGTATGATGGGATGATCATCTAAATAAAACAAGATTAAAGTGTGAAAGAGAAATACACTAGTAGAAGAGGATAGGAAGAGTTAAAATGAGGTCAATTATATCACATAAAAGAGGCACAACAAAGGTTTTTCAGTAAAGGCGATGATGGGGGAGTTGGGGTATGTGTGATGCAGGAACTTTACTTTCATTGGAATTGTATAAAAGAGGGAATAACATACATACTTATTTGGGTATAGAAATATATTTTGTCATATGAGAAAGTTGAAGGTGAAGGGTATAAGAATGGGGAGGTCTGGTAGAAGGGAGGGTAGATTGGTAGAGGTAAATGTCAGAAGCAAAAAACTTTTGATGGACAGGGTGAAAGAAGGATGATACGGATAAACAGGCAAAATAGAGTGGAGGAAAATACATAGTAATAATAAGTGAAAAAAATTACAGCAAGTTTTCTGAAAAAAAAAAACCTCACTTTTTAAATATATGAAAAGCTGAGTTCAGTTTATAAAAATGAGTCAATCTTTGATAAATAGTCAAAAGTTATGAACAAGTTTTCAGATGTAATAATCAGTTATGTATAATCACATGAAAAATGCTCTAAATCACTATTAATTACAGAAATGCAAATTAAACCAACTTCGAGCTACTACACCACACCTATAAAATTGTCTTATGTGATAGAAAAGGAAAAAAAAAAGAAAAATGTTGGAAGGGATGTGGAAAAATTGAGACACTAATGCATTGTTGGTGAAGTTGTATACTGGTTCAACTATTATGAAGAGCAATTAAGAAGTGTGCCCAAAGGGCTATAAAACCATACATCCCCTTTGACCAAGGAATATCTCTTAAAGGTCTATATCCCAGAGTTTAAAAAATAAAAGGGAATGGGCCTATATGTACAAAAATATTTATCAGCTCTTTTAGAGGTAGCAAAGAATTGGAAATTGAGATGACACCCATCAATTGGAGAATGGCTGAAAATGGGGTTGTATGATTGTGATATAATACTATTGTGATATAAGAAATGACAAACATATTGCACTCAGAAAAAAAATGGAAAGAGCTACATGAACAGATGCAAAGGAAAAGGAAAAGAAGTAGAAGAACATTTTACACAGTAATAGCAATATTGTATGATGTAAATAACTTAGCTATTCTCAGCAATACAATAATTCATCCTAACTCTGAATGAGTTATGATGAAAAATGTGATTCATCTCCAGAGAAACAACTGATGGGATCTAAAAGCAAATTAAGGCATAGTTTTTTCCTTTATTTTTCTTTCTGGGGGGGGGGGGGTCAGGGGTCCTTATTTTCTTTCACAACATGACAAACATGGAAATCTGTTTTGTATGACTGCACATGTATAACTTGCACTATACTCCCTTTTCAGTGAGGGGGAGGAGGGGAGAGATGGATGAGGACAATTTGGACTTCAAACACTTTAACAATAAATGTTAAAAATTGTTTTTACATGTAATTGGGGGTAAACAAAATATTAAATAAAAAACTTAAAAATGTGTCTTCCTTGTAATGACATAAAAGAACTTTTGAAATTCCTAATTGTTCCTCAATACTCCAGTAACAGTTTTTAATTAAATATAATTAAAAATTAGCCTTAATGAAGGACTGCTAAGCCAAATACGAATTTTTGCTCTTGGTGTTTTGTGTAGGGCTCTGTTTAAAATTCTTCTATCCCCTAATAATAGGTCTCATGCTGTAGTTATTTGTTCACATTTCATCCCTCTTAGAGTGAAGTCTCCTTGGAGACAAGTAAAGTTTTATATAGCTTTGTAGAAACTCTGACTGAATTAATATCTTATTCAGTTCTTAATAAATATCCATTTAATTGAAATAAATTGATTGTCCCTCATTATTGGAGAAGATTAGCAGCTTCAAAAACTGAAAATCAACCAAGTAATCCCCCAGTGATAAATACAGTTGCTGAAGCATTTGCCAGACTCAATTAGAATTGTTTTACAAAGCTTTACCAACTCCAGTCCCCAAAGTATAGCAACCATTGTTATGGGGGGAATCGGAGATATGTGAGAAAACAAAGGCTTGAGCTTTTGAGCATAATGATTTATCAATCAATGCATGCCTATTGCATAGGAAATCAGACCAAGCCTCTTCAGTGTGGCACTAGAATCTGAATAAAAGGGGAGACAGATTTTAAAGCATTAAAAGAAAATAATGAACAGAATATAAATCAGGATTCCAGATTAGGTAATCTGATTTCTAACTGGAGGAGAGAATAGGGGATTTCCAAGTTGGGAAAGGAAGAATGAAGAGGTACAACACCCTAAAATTAGAAAAATATGTTTCCCACTGTCTCCTAAGTGTTTATACTCAATCAAAGGAGCAAAGAAATAGTTACTGATTGGCCAGGGACAAGTTTTCAAACAAGACACATAAGTTGCTTGACATATACATACACATACATACACACATATATATGAATATACACCCACACCCACACACATATAATATATACGCACATATATGTATATGTATGTGTATAATTGCAGTGAGAAAGAAAGGTGTATGTGTGCATATGCACACATTTATGTATATATCTATGTGTGTGTGTGTGTGTGTATATATATATACATATACATACATATACATACACAATCCATTCTCACTACAATAATAATAGTGCACACTTACACAGCTCTTTAATGCTTACACAGTATTTTTCATTTGATCCTTATCACAATATTATGTGGTGAGGCAACATCCATCTTACAGTTGGAGAAACTGAGATTCAGAAGGATTGATTGCTTGCCCTTGCAGTATGACAGTTAACACTGACAGTATTGCCAGAGGCAAAATTTAAACATAGTTACTTCTGGTCCAACAAAATATAAGTTCCTTGATGGAAAGGATAGTTCTATTTTTATCTTTATATCTTCCACATTTGACATTCTTGGCTCATCTTAAATATTAAATAAATGCTTTTCTGAAATGAAGTGACATGAAGTGAAGCACTTTTGTTAAACTGAGATGCTTCTAATTTTTTAAATGAAAATTACTCTATTAAAAATGTTCAAAAATTTTACAAAACTCATTGTTTATATGTGTCCTTTGCAAATATTAACAAAAGTATATTCTTAAAAGTAGTAATAACACTTCCCATAACAAGTCCAGTGGTTGAATATTAAGAATCTGTATGTATTATAATAAATTTTTCAACACTTACTTCACCCAAATATTTCTAGTTATGTGTTTTGATATACTGACCATAAAAAGATACTTTTCTTAACATTCTATTTAATAAAATTCTCATAAAAATCCATATCGTTACATTGTTTCCTTATCTCTTTCAGTACAGTTGTAAGTAACAGGTTTTGCTGCTGTGGTTTCTTTGGAATACTACATGCCTGAGTATCCTGCTCAATTCTAATCTAGGAATCCCTAGAAGGAGATTAGATTACTATTTTGCTTTTTAGTAGTACAATTAAAATTGAGAAGGTGGGTTACCATTATTTTTCAATGATTCATCATGTTTTACCAAGATTTGTTTTTTTCTACATAGCTAATCTCCTTTCAAATGCTAGCTTTATCCAATGCCTCTTTGTAAAACTACCTTGGAATTGTACCCTGGGAGATGTGAAGAAAAGTAACCAAAGGTTATTTGATAAATCTAGGTCTGCAATCTCTATAATAGCTATTTTCTAATTATACTTGTTAGCTGAGATCCTGTAAAAACGTGTAATTCCTGGAGTTATTATTGCTACAGATAATTATAACAAATTGCATAAGACTATAATTGGAAAGGAAGGTATAATTTCATTTTTAAAACCATATCTGGATTGTTCTGTTTATCATTTTATATGGCAGAGAATATCTTCTTTCTTTACTTAATTTAGCAAACTGGTTTTTCCTACTAGTTGATATCTTTAAGGCTGTACAAGGAAGCAAAGCAGTCCTTAATGTTTAACAATTTAACAACAAAAAGAAAGATCATATTCACTTCTCCTCTTAAACTTAGCTAATCATTTGCCATAATGAATCACACTAGAAACAAGTTAGAGACTTTGGAATGTGCAGTGATTCTCTCTGGTAATTTATTACTCAAAGGAAGATGACAAAGATTTCACTAGTATAGGGAATTTTTAGTTGAAGATATTCCTACTACCAATAAAGGTCAGCAACAACTCTGAAATCTATACTATTAGAGAGTTACCTAGAGCACTTAAAAGTTAAAGGAATTGCAAAGGATCAAACAACTAGTTAAGTATCAGATTTCAGACATGAGTACAGGTTTTCCTGGATTCAAGCACAATTCTCTAGTGACTACACGCAGTCACCAAAAGTCAACATGACACTATTATTTGAAAAATTTCTTTCTGAAGTACTAGTAGGTGAGATACTTGCTAAAAATGGGAGTTGTTCTTCTTTCCCAATTAATCCAAAAATCTCAGTTTCTTCTTAGGAAGAATTGATAAAATGGTAATATTGAACTGATTATTTTTTTTTAATGGGGAACTCTTCTGAGTGGGCCCTTAATTTCTGAGTTGTATCACTTTGTGCCAATATTAATTCAGATAATTCAATGTTGTTTCAAGTCTTGATGTTTACCATCTACAAACACAGCATAAGTTTTATGCAACATATATCTAATACTGCATTTTTATTCTGACATCAAACACATGGAAAATCTGAGATGATGACAGTAAATGAATTGGATCCAACTGCCATTAATTCTTCTAGCGCAGGGATACTAATTGAAAAACTAATTGCCAGGATTAAGAGATGAGATACAGATCATGTTAAATGACAGAAAATCCATTAAACACCTATTATGAAACAGTTAGGATTCTTGAAACTAGAACAACCATAGATTATCTTTTGTTGCATGAAATGAATCTTTCTTACTAGTCTTTTGCCTTATTAGTCAATAAACATTTATTAAGTACCTACTATGCACCAAGAACTTTGATGGGAAAAAGTTTGATAATGAAGTTGCTAAATTAAAGTTTCATGTACACAGCTAATGGTCTATGAAGACAATTATCATTATTGTTATTTTTTTAAAAATATGAACTTGTGGATTTATCAGTGTAGGTAGGTCCCTCCCCAGTGAGGAAAATCTCCTACC
>CM053587.1:257888716-257927437 GCA_028646515.1 Pseudochirops corinnae | reverse complement strand
TAGGAAGGAGGGACACGTAATCAGTCTCTCACAATGTGCCCACTGTGGAGAGGTTCTGCATAATTACACATGCATGGCCTGTATTTTATGGCTTGTTCTTCTACTGGGGGTGGCTGGTGAGGGAAGAAGAGAAAGATCTAGAATTTAAACCTCTATAATCAAATGTTAAAAATATATATGTATATATACATATATATATATATATATATATATATATATACAATTATTATTACTATTATTATTAACTGCATCCAACTGGAACTTAAGATTCACAGGCACTGTGGAAGGGAGATTCATCCTGCCCTATCAAAAAGTTAGAGAAGTGATGGGGGAGGACATAGGAGAGATTATATTGGTGGAGGTGTCGTACAAGGGGATGGCTGTTTTGAGGGGAGGGTAGGGGAAAGATGGGGAGAAAATTTGTAACTCAAAATTTCATGGAAATGAATGATGTAAACTAAAATAAATTAAATTAAATTAAATTAAAAAAAGAAAATTGGCAGATATAATTAACCCATTAAAAATATGGGGGATGGTAGCTAGGTGGTAGAGTTGATAGAGTACTCTTCCATCAGGAGGACCTGAGGTCAAATTCAGCCTCAGACACCCAACATCTACTAGCTGTGTGACTCCAGGCAACTCAGTTAACCTCAATTGCTTTGTCCAAAAAAAAAAAATCATTGAAAGGTCATAAAGAATTGGTAAAGTGTCACAGGACTGAAAAAGGATAAGAATTGTATTGATTTCTAAAATGGGAAGAAAATACATTCCGCAAACTCTACACCAAAATGTTTCTAGACTGTATTACTAGTTTTTTGGAAATATCTAGAAATGTGAGTAATATATCTCTCTGCGTATGTCTCTGTCTATGTCTCTCTTACACTCATACACACACACACACGTCTTCTTGTCTTGAGACATAAATCATGCCTGCCTAAATTAATATCCTTATTTAACAAGATGACTAAACTCAAAGAAATTTTATAGATATAAGTAATTTAACCTCTGGTTTAGGTTCTCATATGTTCATCAAAGAAAAGATGTACAGATCAGGATTAGACTATAACACAATTAGAGGGATTTACATACCTTGAATCACTACACCCACAGTATTTTAAGTAATTCCTTTCAATGTCTACCTGGAAAGAAATCTCTAGTGAATTGTCCTAGAAATCTATCTCTGACCCTGTGTGAACTATACATTTTCCATGTTTAATTTATATAATATGTGCATATATATATGTATATGTACAAAATCAATGGTAAGGATGAAGTCGTAGATAGTATCTTTATAAAGTTTTTAGGTGTCATAGACTTGAAAGACTAGCTAACTCTTGGGGACAAAGAATCATGATTTAAAAATAAGATCTCAACAGACTAAAATATAAGATCATTCTATTAAAGTAAATGGAAATAATGAATCAATTTAATATATTCAATACAGGGAGGCATAATTACCCCCCACACTGAAAAATTCAAAGGTACTAAAGAACTACCATTTCAATTTCTCCAGTGCAGTAACAATACAGAAAAAAGATCTAATAGGATCATTAAGAGAGAAATAGATGCAGATGATAGTTTTACTGTACTCTCTCTTGATAGTAGTTCATCTGAAGTCTTATAGTTTGAGTCCTTGCAAAATGAAGATTGGTTGAATTAATTAAGATTGTATAGCATGAAATAATAGACAATGAAGGGGAATGATATCTATCTTCAGGTACTTAAAATGTTTAAAAAGAGAATGGTTCTACTTAACCACAGAGAGTAAACCTAGGAAAAATGGTGAGAAGTTGTAAAGATAAAGATTGTTTTTTTTAAGTTAGGAGCAATAACATTGTCACATTAGAACAATGCCAAAGTATATAGAGATGTCAAAGAAGTCATGAATTCTCTCTCTGATAGTATTTAAGTAAGGCATGCATTATTATTTTATATGTTGTATATTGGATTCTTTTTCAGGAATCAATTGAGTGGTCATCTCTTCCAACTCTGATATTTTGTGATTATGTAAAGCTAAAATGATAAGTTGAGCTAGCTGATGAAAGGTCTTAAAGGCACTACTAACAATATCAAGCTTTATTCAAAATTCAAAGGAAAGCTAAAAAGAAAGTGTTTTATTAGTGTTTAATAACTTAAACTATACTTATAAAGACTGACCGAGTATACCAGATGAATTGGGTCAGAGGAAAAGACTAGAGGCAGGGAGACTTATAGAAGGAACAATTATTATACTTCAGGTAAAGGATATTGAGAGGGCTTGTAGCAACAAGAATGTGATTCAAAGACTCATGAGCCAAAGATAACAACAGTAGCAACATTTTAATTCTATCATTTTAAAGAGGTAAATTAAAATAAGGAAAAATATAAATGCAATTGTATTTCCATAAGCTTTTGTTTTATAGTAGATGAGTGAACTAGGGACCCCATTTCCCAGGGGGGAAAAGACACATTGAGTTATTAGGCAATTTGTATTTTATTACAAAGAATACCAAGATACAAAATTTAATTTACCTTATGCAGAATAAAAAAAGTGGTACAACTGTAAAGTAGGATAAATTTCATATAACAGAGATTGAAAAACTTAACAAATTAAATCACTTTCTATAACTGAGAAAGTGGAGTATTTTTTTGTTTTTTTCCAATTTTGGTGCTGAAGACTTTAGAACTTTGTAGTAATCCCATTTAAAATCATTATAGCTATAAATAAATAGCAAAAAGAGATGATGTCATTCACTTCTGATACTCATGTCACGCAAGTAAATTCTCAAATAGAAACAGAGATGATTTACAAATATGTCTCTTCAACAGCATGTTTTATGGCAGATCAGGGTAGCGGAAGGATTCTCTTCATTTAAGATCATGAATTTTGTTGAAATGATAGTTTCTGTCAACTTAGGTAAATTAGCCCATAACCACAGACACAACATCTGGAAGAAATTAGTTTAGGCTTAACAGAAATGGGGTTCTATGCAATTATTAATTTTAAAATTACCACTTCCATTTATTTCAAAAAGAAGCCTTGACATCTCAAAGAAAAAAAATCTACTCATTATCTATCACCCATTTGAAAATGTCAAGAACCACCTCAGGGAATTGAGCAATTGCAGTCCCCCCCCCCCTTCATTGCTTTTCCAAATAGGAAAACAAACAAACAAGTTTACTTGTGGACCCAAAAACTTAAATTTTTTGTATATGGAGATCAAAGTTGAGCACCAGGCTTCCCTGCTGAGATGTTTTCAGGGAGATGATGACACATTCCTATTTTTTCCTCATGATTGTAGATATTTTCTCCAAAAGTGATTATCATACTTCAGCCATATCTAAACATTATGTTGTCTAGATGTTTCCCCTTCCCCAGTCCTTTAATTCATGACACAGGTTTGCATAACGTGCTAGAAGACTCCCTTGCTTTCTCTTGATATCATGAGGCTACCAGTAGATCATCACTCTCAGCATATGACAAGCACATCTTTAATTTGACCAGAGTAATTATTTTTTTTTGGGGGGGGGAGAGAAAGCAGAAACATATATTGTTATTAAGATGTAGAGTCCTTGTCAGTGAAAGGAACATCACATAAATAAAACTATTGATTCAATGAAAAAGACTTTAATAATCAGTTTTCAAGTCCCTACCATATGCAAATCAATTTTCATGGTGCTGGGATAAAGAAAATAAGTAGAAGAGTTCTTGCCCTCAAGAAATTTACATTCTCCTGAGATAACGCAAAATACAATCAGGAAAATGTAAGTAGAAAATAGTTTGAAAAGGAAGAGAGGGTATTAGCAATCATAAACTTACCTTGGAGTATTTCTAGATTGGGCAAAAACAGTTGAGTAGTTGTGTTGAGACCAATTCAACTATATATTTAATTGACCCAGATAAAGAGTTAGTCTAGCACATATACATGTGAAGACTCTTGGAGAATTTTTGATGTGTGGGAGAAATGCCAATGCAATGGATTTGGAGCTATATGGGGATGATGATTTGTGAATAACTGCAATGCATGGTGGCATGGGCTAACAGTAGCACTCCAGTACCTGTATGAAGGATATGAGCCACTCATTCTCCTCATCATTCTGATCCAAAGTTCTATTTGTCCTCTGTTTGTCATGGCTCTGCCTATGACCTGGCATATGAAACAGAAGTTTTGATCTAAATACAAAACATTTTCAGGTATGTAAGTATGAATGGAGTGCATTCCAGGCATGACAGTGCCAGCCTATACAATGATGTAGCACAGTGAATGAAGTACATGGTCATTGGTAAAGAATTCTCATTGATTGACTGAATAGAAAATATAATTTGAAATTTTCTAAACAACTCATAGGGCAATAGGACTGAGACAGAGAGTGGATGAATGGCAGTAATATGAAGTTACAGCTGGAAAGGTATTTGTGAACCTTACTGTGGAAGATATTAAAGAAACTGAAGAATTTACTTTTTCATTCTAGAGCTAGAAAATATTTTTGAGCAAGTGAGTAACATGCTCATACTAGTGTTTATGTGTGTGTGTATACACACACAAATACACATGTACGTACGTAGATTTTCTAGGAATAGGTAGTATAGTGGATAAAGATACAAGAATGGGAGAACATATAGGCTATTGTAAGCCAACTTGAATGGAACTTAGAATTCTTTGAGGGGAGTAATGAGACAACTGTGGAACCAAATTGTAGATTACTTTAAATGTCCTTCATTCACCAAGATCTAATCCTTTGGTTATCACTCTTCCTTTGTGATGTCTGTTTTCATTTTTGAACTTGTGTTTCTTGAATGACATCCTTTATGCCAAGTTTCATTGCAATTTCATATTTATATTGTACACTTAAAAATAGTAATAAGATTTTAGCAATATTTATGGTTCTGACTCATGCAACACTATGGTATCTAAAGAACTGAAATTAAAACTCTCAAAGAACAATGAAGAGGTATGTAGTGGGCATAAACCTGTCTACCAATGGAGTAGAAAAAAATATTTATTAGGCAAGAGTAACTATTAATAATGTTTGAACAAAACACAGACTTGATTAGATTTGTGTCTTAGAAAGTTTAGTATGTGAAAGATAAGTTGAACAGATAAAATGGAGAGAGTTGAGTCAAGATGGCAGAGTAGAGGTAGTAACCTATCTGACTTCTCACAACATTACCTTCAAAAAAACTTTAAAATAATGCCTCAAACCAAATTCTGGAGTGGCATAAAGTTAATAAAAGATATATTTTTTATATATAATATATATATAATATAATATAATATAATATAATATATATAATATATATTATATAATATAATATATAACATTATATTATATTATATTATATATATAATATATATAATAAAAAAGCGAGATATATTTCTACCTTATCACAATTTAGGAGGTCAACAGGAAAGGTCTGTGAGAAATAGGCAGGGGTCAGACTGGAGTACATCAAGTTAAAACACTAGCAATGGGCCTTGAAGGTGCTCAAGGTAATAGCGGCAGCAGATTCGGGAGCTCTCTTCCCAGAGATATTAAAAGGGGCCAAACAACTGGTCGAAAAAAGATTATAGGGGACCTTTTTCTGGCACTGGGTGCTGCTGTTTTCAAAGATTATTTTGGGGGTTTTAAAATTGGTGCTTCCAAGAGGCACCAATCTGTGGAGAGGTGTGGTCACTGCTCTCATGGTTAGCTCTCTGGTTTGTTACCCTGCCCCTCTGCATCTTCAAGTGTTAGAGTTCCTTTTGGCCCTGTAACTGGTACCAGGTCCCCTGGTCCCCTGCACCAACACATGCTAATTCTTTTCTCTGCCTTGGAACTATGACCAGGTCTCCTCCTTCCTTCAGACTGACCACAAGTATTTCTCTCTGCCCTGGAACTGTGACCCAGAACTTCTTGTAGGTAATATATTCACAAATAATGTCAGACCCTGCACAAACCTTTTATATAACAGAATTAGGTCTTTCTCTAACAATACTTTCAGAATTATTTTGAGTTGCAAAGTGCAGAAATACCAGTTAAATAGACTGTTATAGAGTTATTGAGATATAACATGATGAGGGCCTGGTAGTGGGAATGAAAAATAAAGTATACTTATCTCAAGTTTTAGTGTACGATGTGTGATTCTGGATATTTTTTGTTCTTCTTGTTTTTATCAACATATGACATTCCTTCTCTGAAAGAATGAATTTTGTTCACCTCTCACAAGTAAATGGTAAAAGGAAACATTGCAGAAAATGATTTTGAGTAATTTTTATAATTTGCTAAATGACATCAAACCTGGATAGGTTTTTTTTTTGTCTGTGTGTGGGGTGGTGGTGGTAAATTCAGAACTTCAGGTAAATGAGCAAGACACCTGAAAACTAGTCTCATGTATTCATTTTATAATTGGATTTTTTTCCCTTTAAAGTTTCATACAATATATATATATTTTTAGAGCAAGAAATTTTCCCTATATTGTAAACGGTTGTATGAGATAAAATTCATATAGGCCAGTTATTTCCATGGCAAAATTAGTTTCTGTATTTGTTGACACATTCTATTTAAGTCTTAGGGAAAGGGAAATCATTAGAAGAATATAGTTGCTTTTGCATAATAATTCACTTTATCTTTCTCTATATTTGTTTATTTCTCTTTTTTTCTTTATTAATTAATTCATTTTCAATTGTCAGTCCCATAGTTATGAGTCTTGTCCTCAAATACTCATTCTTGGAATCGAATATTTTCAAGTGTCAGTTGCTAATACATTTTCAGAGGGGAGCACTCTGTTCTCTGTATTATTCCTCCAAGGTGCCAATTTTATGAAATAAAAAATGGTCAGGTTAAGAAGAGCCAACCTTCTACTTTTTCCTGTTATTGCCAGCTCAGTGGTTGTCATTAGATAAATATGAAATTTGAATGATTACCAAGAACATTCCTGTATACTCCAGCCATAACTTTGTTCTCTAGCTACGTACTATTTAACTATTCTCAGGCAATTCTGAGATAAATAGTATAAAAGGATCATGGGGTCTCCATTGCTCACAGGCTTGCTTAAATTTGTATTTTCCCCAAAATGTAAGATTTGAAAAGGAATCCCCAGGACCCCACTATCTTCCTTCTGGATTTGACTCAACAATCTGTAATTCAGATTTCCAACAGGCTCAATATTGATAAAATAATACCATTCTAATCCTTTCAATAAGGAACAGAATTAACAGTCCTACCAGAAGTGGAGATTTCAGACCTGACTCACTAGTTAGGCAAAAATCTCTATCATTGATGGAAAATGTATTTTGTGATTATACATGCCAGTATGTATTAATGATTTTGACTTTTAGATAATTCAGAAAAAAACCTCAAAAGTTTTTGTCTTACGAAAGTCTCCTTTCTATGGGTATGAATGACATTAAACATTTCTGTGATATTATCTTATTTTCTGTGTTTTTTTATAGTTTAAATGATAACAGATTTTTTCCCCCCAAGAAGGGCTCTATTAGACAATTCAGTAAGCTAGTTCTGTGGTCTTTCTCCCTAATAGGCTTCAGATTGCCTGCTGCTATGAAAAAAATTATTTATGAATTCTAATCTGTTGGGCAACAGTACACTTAGGAATGCATAGGCATTCACCATAAAAGAATCTGGAAGCAGATCCCCACAAAACAAAGATATAATTATGCTTGTGGAAGAGAGGGATTTAATGGGAAACAAAATTTTGGGTCAGAGGGAAATATTTACTCCATATTAAACATACAAATTGTTCAGAATAATTTATATATAATTAAAACAGAATTATAATCAATAATCTTAAAATTTTCATATACACTACTTTTCCTGGAAAGAGAATGACAGTGATAAAACTGATACCTATCTTTGTTCCATCAAGACATACTTGGCTAGAAAGCCATGTGGAATTCACAATGAGAGCAAAAGAGAGGGAGAGGCAGACAGATTGAGACAAAGTGAGACACACAGACAGAAAGACACAGAGACAAAAGAGAAAGAGAAAGAGTGGGAGAGCAGAAAGGATCATAAGATCCAAGAAAAAAAAAAAGATGTATCTTCATCCTTTACCTACCAAAAAAAAATAAAGTCTGAACCACTAAACTTCTAAACCACTCATAAATTGAGTGTATCATACAATCCTTGTTGTTTCATGCTCCAAAAAAAGAAGAAATAATAGGGAAAGACATGCAGAGAAAAACTTGCTCCATTTTCAAACCACAGGGAAAGAAAAAAAGATAAACAGAATCATCAAGAGCCAGAGATAATACCCGGCACATTTAAGTTTTAGATTCTTTCTTACCACTACTTGTTAAGTTGTATTCTTATTGTTGTTCCTTCTGACTAGAATGAAAGACTTTCCCATATCCCCTCCAAAGTTGAGGAAATATAGGTTACCTGTATTTGAAGGTTTTCCAACTCTGAACATCATTGAATGTAATGTCATTATTCTAAAGAAACAAAAAATTCCATTTTGAATCAAGATTATCTATTCTATTCAAAATTCAAAACCATCCCTTCTACCCACGTCAAATGACTCATTGAATTTGGATACTTCTTTTGTAATACCTGTAGTCAAATAAGAAAGAATCAGGTAGTTCTATACCCCTCACCTCCATTTTCAAACACTTAAAAAGAAATTTGTTACAAATTGCGAATTATTAAATTTCAATGATGGATATGCTGTAGAGCCCTTGTAATACTAGCCTACCTAAAGTCAAGATTTGTGATAAGTCATACCAACGTGCATTTTATGAAAAATTTAACTGCAAATTTGGAACTAGTTAACATTCTACCTGCTTAGCTCATCTGCTACTCCTCTTTCTGAAAGTATTGGTACTCCCATCTCCCAAAGTTAGTTTTGTCACCTTAAATATTATCATTATGCCCCTCCTCTTTCTTCCTAAGTTTAACCTACTATATACTGTTTCCATTTCTATTCACAGAAAATTAAAGGATTACAAACCCTTCCAATATTTATATGAAATTGGTGAGATTCCCACTTTTTTATATATTTTATATTTTCTAATAATATGTAAATAATTTTCTAACATCATTTTTTAAATTTGATTTCTTAATTTTTCTCCCTTCTGCACCTCCCCCCACTTTGATAAAACAAGCAATTTGTTATAGGCTATATATGTGCAATCATGGAAAACATATTTCCATATTAGTGAATGTGAAAGAAAGCACAGAATTGCCAGGCCAAAAAATATAAAAACCAAGAAAAAGAAAGAAAAAAGTATACATTGATTTGCATACAGATTCAAACCATTCATTCTCTCTAAGTGGATAGAATTTTCCATCCTAAATCTTTCTGAATTGTTTTAGATTATTGTATTGTTGAGAATAGCTAAGTCATTCACAAATGATGATTGTGCAGTATCGCTGTTACTCAGTATAATGTTCCCCTAATTCTTCTCACCTCATATAACAGTTTGTGTAAGTCTTTTCTCTTTTTTCTAAAACCATCCTGATTATCATTTCCTATAGCAAAATAATATTCCATTTCAATAACATACCATAACTTGTTCAGCTATTCCCTAATTAAGGGGCATCTCCTCAATTTCCAATTCTTTGCCACCACAAAAAGAGCTGCAATTAGTTGTTTTGTTTAAGTAGCTCTTATTTCCCTTTTTTCTTTCTTTCCTTTTTTCCTTCCTCCTTCCCTCCCTCCTTTCCTTCCTTCTTTCATTTGATTTGTTTTTATTGTTTCTTGATGAATCATTGAATCATTAACTTCTTTTTTTTCCAGTTCTTATTTTTAAGGAATTATTTTCTTCAGTGAGTTTTTGTACCTCTTTTTTCTATTTGGCCAATTATCCTTTTAAGGAGTTCTCTTCAGTGAAATTTGTATATCTTTTTCTATTTGTCCAATTTCATATTAGTCAGTTTTGCTTTTTAAGATATTCCTAGTTTCAGTGGATTTTGTACTTCTTTTACAATTTGGTCTCTTCTAATTTTTAAGGTGTTTTCTTTGACATATTTTTATTTCTTCCTTATCAAGTTTTGACTTGTTTTTCCACTATTTCCATGCTTCACTCTCATTTCTTTTCCCTATCTTCCCTCTACTACTCTTTTTTGATTTTTAAAATCCTTATTGTGCTCTTCCAGGAATTCTTTTAAGGCTTGAGATCAATTCATGTTTTTCTTTGAGGCTTTAAAAGTTAATTGTTTTGATTTCACTGTATTTTTTTGAGTTTTATTTTGATCTTCTCAGTCATTTTAGTAACTTTCTTTGGTCAGGTATGTTTTTGTTGTTGTTATTTATTCATATTTCCAGTCAATTTCTTGACTTTTAATTTAATATTAAAGTTGGACTTTATCCCCATGGTGTAGGGATCACTGAACTAATCTTTGGGTTTTCCATGTTGATGTTTTCACAGCTAGTTCAGGTCATTAAGTTTTCAACTCTTGCAAGGTGATATGATGTAAGAAGAGGTATGATCACTGCTCTTCTGGCCTACGCATTGCTATATGAGTTACCACTAACACTCTCTTTTACTTTGGAACTGTAACCAGGTTCCTTGCTCTGGTTAGTGCTCCTCCTTCCTCTCACACTGTGATTTGTAACAGCATGTGAACATTATACTAGAGTTTGTCCACAGTGCCAACAAAAGTCCACTGTAAGTTACTTCTGACCAGTTGTCTAACCCCTTTACCATCTGTGACCTGCCAGCTCCAATAGCGTTGGCCACTGATACATGTGCTCCCAAGGCCTGCTGCTGGCTTACTGGGTGAAGTCAGTGCTAGACTGTAATACACTTTCACCCCAGTGAGATGGACCTTTCCTGCCAACCTTCTAAACATTCTTGGGGTAGAAAATTCTTTCACCCTGTTCTTTTATTGTTTCTGCCACTCAAGAGTTCATTTTGAGGTGTTATTTTAAAGTTCTTTGGAGGAAAATTAGGGAGATCTCAGGTAACTTCTTGTCTTTATTCCAGTATCTTGCTCCTATTTTTTTAAGCAGTCCACCTATGAGTAGTTAATTAGTGCTCTTTAATGTTTGAGAACACTTGGATCCAATGGCCAAATCAATTAATATAATTAAAAAATAAATGAAAATATTCATTTACCATCCCATATAAAACTATTAACAATATTAAAATGCAGCCAAACCTGTTTTACAAGTTCAATCCATTGCCAATTTCCCTTGAACTCTGTAAGGATTCTGATTTATTGGAATTTGAGTTTCCCTTCTTCATTCAGGAATCAGAAGCTATAACACAAGAAATTGAAAATTTATCGGATGATGAAATAAAGACAAAGAATGTGAAAAACTATTTGAGGATGAATTCTTACCTACATGCATGGATAAAGTATTCATACTAGGGAGATCATGGATCTGTAGAAGCAAAAAAATATATATGACCTTGGGAAGTTCCCAGACTTTTTAAAATTTTTACTGTTTTAAAATATCTTGACAATAACTTTCAGCTGCTACAATTTCTCTTAATATTACTAACAACACTACCAAATATGCATGAATGGGTTCTCTACTCAACTATGTTAGCAATCAATATAAATCAGAACAAATGTACTTAAAATCTTCAATTCCTCCTGATTTTCAAACAAACTTCTTCAATCTTACTCCTTAGAAGGAATACTGTACTTTGCTTTGGGTTTGTTAATTTTTAAATTCCACAAATGAAAACACTTTGAAAATTCTGAATGTAGCTTCTGTAACACAACTCATTGTTAAGAAAGAATTATCTGTACTGGGGAATATGGCAATATCATATTGGCATAAGGCTGTAAGTTATCCATAAGCACCTTCCCAAATCCTGTATTTGCCATCTGTTTTCTATTGTTTAACTTGTTCTAATTTATGTATAACATAAGCCACAACCCAACCAAAATGACTCAAGGAAACAAGCGGCAACCTTGCTTTGCTTTATACTTGAAAAACAAAACATTGCAAATTAACCAAAACTACATTAGGAAGACTATAAAGAGAATTATTTTATGGTAATGTTGACACTCTTTTAGAGAATGGTTGTGATCTTCTATACAAGGGACAATAAACTGTCAGTTTATTTTTAAAAAAAAACTTGAAAAGCCTGGCAGTTTAACTTGATTAATGCAGTCTACCAGAGAAGATATATATTTCAATTTTTTTCTCAGATTGCAAAATAAGTGAAGGAACAATTAATAACTCACACAAAACCATACAAATATTAACTTTTTTTCCTTTATTAGAAAATATGAATTTGATAGCATAATTTGAAAGCTAAAACTTTCAATGTATTTTTTAATTTAAAAAATGTGAATAACAGCTTCTTGTTTCTCCGGCATGAATGTTAGTAGATTTCTAGGTGAAAGCAGAGAAAACACAATAAAAAGTTTCAGTATTTTCATATTTTTGAAAGTACTAAAGACTGATATGCAATTCAAAGTTTTATTTAATAACATAAACAGTTGGGCAAAAAAAAATATTCCCTCTCAACTTTCTGTTATAAGCAAGCTCACATCATACTTTTTATCTAAGAAAGACTCCAATCTTCCCCTCAAAGCATGAAGGTATAGAAAATGTATTCATAAATTAGAAAAAATAATGAAATAGTTGTAAATGCTCCTGCTTTTCCAAAACAGACCATTTTTAGATATTAGTTTTCATACATTAAATTGCACAGTATATTGCTTGAGATGATCACTGTTGTTTTTTTCCCTATTTCTATTGTTCAAAATCTTATTTAGTTAAAAGCTAGAATATGATATTGATATGCAAAATATAAGTGAGAGTACAATTTGGGGAGAACTATTGTTTGGTAAAATTTTATTCTGAAAGAAGTCAAAAGCAAAATTATATTTAAGGAAATATCATATACTACTGTTCCAATAACTGGAATTTAAGTACATGGTGATGATAAAGAAAAAAAAAATAAGGTTTCCATAACAAAGAGTTCAGAGTGGACACAGACCACACCTACAGAATATTAAGACATCAGAATCAAACATTCAGAATTATAGTTCAAGGTTTTGCAATTCATTTCAGACATTGAAGTTGGGCTGATCTATTTCTCTCTATATATGGTTGTGAAGTATATATCACCGACCCCAAAATGTTTTCTTTCTATGCAATTCCTATATTTTAATGTATGTCTTTCCAAAAATTCTTGAAAGATGATTCTCTCAGTATAGTAGATTTCTTTCTTTGAATTAAAAAAAAATTATACCAATATTAATACCATGTAAATTGTGTGTTAAAAGGTATGACATATTCATCTTTACTCATAAGTATTGTCTGTGTTCCACTTAGATCATATCGCTCATTATAGATGACGTAGAAAAAAGAACTTAAACTCATCATCAATATTATTTTTTTATAGCAGCAAATAAATTAGGATTATTGGAAGCACTTCAATTTTAAAAAATCAAGCCCTACAGATTTTATAATTACTTCTGTACCTGAATAATTTCTTCCTTGTATCACATATCCAAGATAAATATGTTGGTAGTCTCAAAATACATAGTTTAAGTGATAAGTATTTTTCATCCACATTTTTTCCCATTGTTTATGAAGATAATTTCATACACTTTGATAAAAACTGCAGAACTATTGAAGTATTGCAGAACTTGACACAATTAATTTGATGTCATATACAATATGGGACATTTGGTTAACCATGATACTATGTGGAATATTTATTTTGTTTGAATTTTGTGAAAAATGTCCCCCATGATATTAGCAAAGACTTGATTCGCCAAACTGAATATAATGAATATATGAATTCCTGTTCAAGAGTATACTTAATATTATAACTTTACAAAGAGATTACAAAGTTATCTGCACAATTTTACTTTTTGAGAAATTTTGCAGATTTTCAAATTTATTCATTATATAGATAACATCTCACTTGAAGGGAAAATTCACAGATACTTTGGTTTTACTGTCAAATGTTTATTCTTAATGGACAACGGACCATTTTATATTCTCTCTACCTTTCAATCATTTGAATGGCCATAAAGATCTGGCCCTTTGTAGAATGTGATTTGTAGCAGTCTGCCTTTCCTTATATTACCATTCATGTTTCATTAAGGACAAAATCACTTTTATATGAATCATTCTCATTTGTACACATTTAAATTGAAACAATAAATATTAAGTATCAGTAGTTGTTAATATCTTTTTCTTGCCTTCTGGGATAAAATCATTTTCTTTTCCATTCTTGGACATTATTACTTTTTTCAGACATCAACGAAATTAATTCCTGAGTTCCTTTAAAAATATATCACTCACCACACATATAGATTGCTATTTGTATTTTGGGGGGATGGAGTTTTGATACATAAGGTATTGATTTGGAATAACCCAACTCTATTTGCTAAATATGATAATGGATACAAATAACTAGCTTCAGAGATCAGAACAAAGCACATTTTATCCTCATTCTCCGCCCCCCCCCCCATTTCTGACATGGCTAAGGTGGGAATTTGCTTTGCATACATGTGTGTGTACATATATACATATAAGTATACATTGCATATATGTGGGTCAACACATACATGCATGTGTATACATGTATACACATAAATGTGTATATGTGCATGTATTTATATTGTGTATCTGTGTATATGCATGCATATATGCATATATGTATTTGGAATGGGTCTTTTTTCTTGTTTCTCAGTAGATGAGTGAGGGAAGGGGAGGAGTTGAACCTGGAATTGAAAATGAAATAAAAATTGCAAAAAAAGGAGAAGAAAAAGGATAAAGTTTTCTTCTATTTCTTCTTTTTAAGATAATTTATTTATTTTTAGTTTTTGACATTCACTTCCATAAAAACTTTCTCCACCTTCCTCCCATCCTCTCTCCCAAGACAGCATGCAATCTTATATCGGCTCTACACATACATTCTAATTAAACATATTTTCACATTAGTCATGTTGTATAGAAGAACTATAATGAATGGGAGAAATCGTGAGAAAGAAAAACAAAACAAACAAACAAAAAAAGAAAATAGTCTACTTGCTCTGCATTCAAACTCCCTAGTTCTTTCTCTGGATATGGATGGCATTTTCCATCATGAGTCCTTTGAAATTATTTTAGGTCCTTGCATTGCTGAGAAGGGCTAAGTCTATCAAAATCAGTTGTGGTACGCTGTGGCTGTTATTGTGTACAGTGTTCTCTTGGTTCTACTCACTTCACTTAGCATCAGTTCATATAAGTCTTTCCAGGTTTTTCTGAAGTCGGCCTGTTAATCATTACTTATAGCACAGCAGTATTTCATTTTATTCACATACCACACCTTTTTTGGTCGTTCCCAAATTGATGGGTATCCCTTCAATTTCCAATTCTTTGGCACCACAGGAGGAGCTGCTATAAATATTTTTGTATATGTGGGTCCTTTTTCCCATTTTATAATCTCTTTGGGATGCAGCCCTAGCTCTCATCTATTTCTTACCAGTTTGATATCTTTCTGATTTTATCTACAGAATTGTATGTTTTCTTCATCATTGCTACAATTCATGTCATCATTTTGCATATGGATTTTCTTTTCAAATGTTTCTAATGTGTTTTCTGAGTTTACCATTTATAGTATTCATCATCTTTCTCTCCCATTTTGTAAATGAGAATGTCTTCTAATCCAATGCTGCATTTGGCTACCATGTGTTTCTGTTTGACAAATAGGTCACATGTTTGGTGGCTGAGACATTGCTAGCTTTTTTGCTTCCTCCTTTCTGTGACCATTTTGAATCAGTTAATTTATATAAAAAGCAGTGATCCAGCCAATATCTTCGTTTTATTTTATTCT
Organism: Pseudochirops corinnae; assembly: GCA_028646515.1. Lineage (NCBI taxonomy): Eukaryota > Metazoa > Chordata > Mammalia > Diprotodontia > Pseudocheiridae > Pseudochirops > Pseudochirops corinnae. The sequence continues at coordinate 257,911,721 of CM053587.1, read as the reverse complement.
CCCACCTTCCTAAGTGAAAGTTTGTTTGAAAAGATCAGAATAAAGTTACTATAATTACAAAAAAGTATCTTCTCATGTTTATTCTGCTGATGACCTTTTGCCCTAGTCAATGACATAACTACACTGGAAATAATGGAGAAGGAATTGTTATATCTATAACAGATTGTTTATTGTCTATTAAGACACAGTCAAAATTACTTATTAAACTCTTTGGTATTTACCACATGCAATATTTTGTACGACAACAAAAACCTCAATAATAACACCAATCATAATTTATACAGTACACAAAGTTTGTAAAAAATTTTACTTCACATTCTCTTTTCTGAAACTTAAAACACTTTTACAAGGCAGGCATATTTGAAGAAATATAGTCTCAAAGAGGTTCAAGAATTTACATATAGTAATATAGGATAAATATCGATGGGGGTATGGTCAAGGTATTCTTGACTCCAAATGCAGCCCTTAATTGCACAAAATTCTTCATGCTAGTCTGAATATTCTTAGCACCATGGAAACCACTAGAACATCTGATTTCTTGATTTGAAAATATATTTTCTAATATAGTGCTCATTGTCCTCTTTTGAGTGAATTCACTAAGTCCTAGAATATAAATGGATTAAATTTGGAGGATCTTATAAAACATTTCATGTAATGTATCAGCTTATTTAGTGTGTGTATTTGTATCTGTGTGTGTGTGTGTGTGTGTTTCCAAATTGCTGGAATTTTAATGGCAATGGTTTTCATGATCTTCAGTCTTTTTCCAGATACCCTTCCAAAATCTTGAAAGGCAAGGTTTCCTAGTTATTAATGATAGGATTTTTTTTTTCTTGAACACAATGAACCCAATTCACCAACTCATTTTTCTGCTCTTCAAGGGAAACTTCCATGCTTTTTTTTTTTTTTTTTGCATGTGGTTTCTTTGTGACCTTCTTTCAGTTATGGTGAAAATTTCAGCATGTATTCTGCTCAGATAAATTTATTGGGGGCAATTATGGGGCACAGTGAATAGAGCATCAGTCCTGGAGTCAGGAGGACCTGAGTTCAAATTTGGCCTCAGACACCTGCCACACTTACTCGTTGTGCGACGTGAGCCCAATTCACATGTCTTCTCCCTCAAAAAATGTTATTAAGCATTCATTAAATACTTGCTATGTACTAATTAAATATTGTCACTGAGGATAAAAGAAAAAAAACAAACAAACTATCTCTGCCTTGAAGGAGATTATCTTCTTCTCATTTTGGTCTATTCCTTAATAATACATCAACTGATTTATTTTTTGGATAAATATTTTTCATTAAGGTTTTCTTTTTTGGACAGGGCCCATGAGCTCCTCACATAAGAAATTTGGGGGGAAACATCTCTTAGAAATGCATTTAATGCATTCCTGTTCTGCAACTTATGTTATTGGAGTTTCTCCAGAAACACCAGGATGTAAAAATGACTTCAGAAGGATCATACACCTTCTATGTCATTTAGACAATTTTTTTTTTAGCATATTTCAGTTTGATTTTGAGGCAGACTTTCTATCCAGCCATTAAAATAAATAAATAAAATTATTTTTGTACATGGACTAAGGAGTACATAATTCTTAATTTTCATTCCTGGTTTTTGCTAATAAAATATTATTACATAAGTGGAAAGAAGCTTTGTAAAATGAATAGATTTGGTACACCTCACGTGAAAAAAATTAAAAGTTCTTCTAAAAATACACTATCTAGTCACAAAATTTCTTGTGATAATGATTTTAGTAATTATCTTTATAATCTGTTGTGCTTGTCAATAAGACTATATCCATACTCTCTCTATATTGGTAGATACTTCCTGAACAGTTTTTACACTTCTTTCAGATTCTAGCATGTGACTCACAGTTACCTCCATAGTGAGAGGATGCCAGGGGAGTATTGGGCCATTATTTTAATTTAACTATATAAACAAAATCATTTCATACTATCACACACTGATGAACTATATTTTGGTGATATACTTTTACTATTAAAAGTGAGTTTATAAATTATTATCATATAAAATAATTTGTTTGCAACTCTGAAATCCAGGGCTAGAATATCCGAATTTAGCAGTTTTGAGCTATGGTGTGCTAAACCAATTGGCTGTCTGCCTTAAGTCCAGCACAAATACAGTTAGATACTTAAAGTGGTAGTTTAACAGACTGCCTAATGGGTGACAAACTAATCCAGGTCAAAACTGAAGCAGTTCAAATATTCAATATTGATCAGTAGTGAATGGCCACTAAACTTTCAGCCTAGTTGAGATAGGAAGAGACAGCTTCACAGGGGAAAAAAAAAAAAGGAAGGTTGAATTAGATGGCCCCTGAAGTCCTTTTCAGCTTTAAATCTATAATTATTTTTATGCATAAATCATGGGAGCTACAGAAAAGGGAGACATTATGGTGTTGTGGAAAACGTGATACATTCAAAGTTCAGCTACGTTTTGAATTTCCACCTCTATTATTAATGTCCTAAGTGATCTTGAGCATATCATTTAAATTTATTGAGATTAATTTTTATCCTCCACAAAATGAGGGCAGTCTCTAATGGAATGCCCATAGAAAATCTCCTTGTTTCTTTCCTATTTATCACGTATCACTGGCTTCCAAAATGATAGACAGAATATTTATGAACTTTTCTGATGAGAAGCATCTGGAAGAGACAGCTGACAATTTGGATATCAGGAACAGCTTCCTAAAGAATTCCAAAAAGCTTGATGGATGAATAAAATATGGAATTTATCACAGTTAAATGTAAAGCCCTACACCTGTAACCAAAATATCAACTATACAAGTACAGAATAGGAGAGTGATAAATTGACAAAAGTTTTTATGAAAAAGAAATTTTGGCTCCTTTAGTAAGTTACAAGTTCAAAGTTAATAGTCAATGGTGTATCATTAGAAGCAAACTTTTCTTAATAGAAGAATGGTGTCCATAATAGGAAATTTAATAATTTCATTGTGCTCTTTCCAGTACAGACCCAATCTGGAGTATTATTGTGCCATATGAAACTAGTTTTAGATTAATTCTGCTTGCCTTCCAGGTCACATGAGCAGCAAGATGGTGGATTATACATTTTCTTTGATCCCCGTGACATTTTGGATATCTTCAAAACTTTAAATATTCATCAAAGATAAAGAAATTTCAGCTATTTCCATGATCTAAGACACCAGGAATCAAAAACAAAATTTAAAACAAAATTCCCAAACCCAGGAACTAATGCTCAATGACCCTGAGTTCATTGAACATCCCTCTATCACCTTTCATGCAACTAACAGCAAGACTGTTTGAGCTCCCTGAGAGACATGGCACGAGCTTACATGAAAATGTGGTCCTAAGCCCTAGTATCCCTTCCACTTTCCAAGTGCCACAGAGACCCCCAGGTACAGACTGCAGAAGTTTTCTTTGGCCTCAGCATTCACATTGGTCATAGTATTTCAGGGGCAACAGCCTACTGGGGCTGCAACTAAAGAACCAATGCTACAAACTCTGAATTTCCAATTGCTCTGGACTGTCTGTTCCAGAAAAATCAAACTCTAAATTGCTGGTGCCAACCCAAAGAACTAAGAAACAAAGCGACTAAGGAAGGTCACAATGACAGGACACTCTACATATAGGGACCTGTGCAGCACTCCACTAAGCTTGAGGGAAGAGCAAAGCATCCAGTTGAATCCAATTCTGACCACCCAAAAGCAAATTAGAGCAGACTTAGGCTGGTTAACTATGAATTGTCTAGTGTCTGAGGACTCTGAGATGCTTTGAGCTATAGCCACCAAGGAAACCACAGTCAGAGGGGAGAAAGAATTGTGCAGTAAAGAAAATGAAAGGGTACAAGGGGACTGAAAGAACCAGATTCCAGGAAGAAGGTATCTAAAAAAACCCCACAACAACCTTGAACATTAATAGAGAAACCAACAGGAAAAAGAGGGAGAAAAAAATCAAAAAGGAAAAAAAATAGAACATATGACTTCCAGATATGACAAACAAGTTCAGGCATTTAAAAATAAATATTGCAAAATGAAGTAAAATGATCCAATACTTAATGATACATAGGATTCTGTGTAAGGTAAGAACATGGAATCACAACATGCTGTTTCTGAGAAATGAAAATTAAGAGCAGAATTTTCTTCTGTACAGCAAAAATAATGGGCAGAATAGAAAAATTTGAATCTGAAATACCAAATCTCATCAAGGAAACAAAAGTGATAACAATAGTTGAAGGTGCCAAAGAGATTATAAAAATAGGAAAAAGACTCACATGTACAAAAATATTCCTAGTAGCTCTTGCTGTGGTGGCCAAGAACTACAAATTGAGGGGATATCCATCAATTGGGGAATGATTTAACAAGTTGTGGTATATGAATGTAATGGAATACTATTGTGTTATATGAAATGATGAACAGACAGACTTCAGAAAAACCTGGAAAGACTTATATGAACTGATACTTAGTGAAGTGAGCAGAACCAGGAGAGCATTCTGCACAGTGACAGCCACAGCATGCAATGACTGGCTTTGATGGACTTGGCTCTTCTTAGCAATGCAAGGACCTAAAACAATTCCAAGTGACTCATGATGGAAGATGTTGTCCACATTCAGAGAGAGAACTATGGAGTCTGAGTGCGGAACTAAGCAGACTATTTGTTTCTTTTGTTTCTTTTTTTTTTCTTCCTTTCTCATGATCCCTTCCATTCATTCTAGTTCTTCTATACAACATGGCTAAATGTGAAAACATGTTTAATAAGAATCTGTATGTAAAGCCTATATCAAAATGCATGCCATCTTGAGGAGGGCAGAGGGAATAGAGGGAGAGAAAATTTAAAAGTTATGGAAGTGAATGTTGAAAACTAAAGATAAATTAACTTAAACAAAGTAAAAAAAATACTTGGGGGTTCAAATTTACAAAAATGAGATGTGTTATGCTTCTTTCCAGAGGAAGGAGGAACTAGGAATTATAGATAGAAGCTTAAAGTAGGGATATTTTGGTTAGATGTAAAGAAAAACTCGTTTTCCCTCCTACAACAAAATGGCTATCTTGGGAGGTAGTCTATAAACCTCAGTGAATATTTTTTTAAGCAGAACCTGAATGGCTACTTGTTATGAATGAGATAGAAATTATTCCCATTAGGGAATAGTTTCTAAAAAAATGGGTTGAATCCAGAGGCAAGATTATGGAACAGTCAATGATGTACTGGCAAATGTGTAAAAATCAGATTTCTATCCTGGGATGGTGGCAAGGAATATGTGTATGACATTTATAAAGATTAATACAAATCATTACTATTTTTCTCATCAATTCCTTAAATCTAGAAAAAAAAACAAAAGCAAAAAAATCAAGCCCTAATTTGTAGTGTTTTTTTGATTTCTAAGGTATAAATATTCACATTGAAAATTTAACAATCAATTTTTGCAAACTAGCTCCAGCATGCGCCTGGTTGAGTCTAATATGAAATTTAATAACAATAAATATAAAGTTATATGCAGAGGATTTAAAAAAATTTTCTTCAAAAATATGCAGACAAATAGATAATGGTTCACATGATAAAGATCTGAGAGTTTTATTGGACTACAAGCTCTAAAAAATAGCTAATAATGTGATATATCAGGCACAATAGCTAAAACTTCCCTAACCTACAGTTGAAGGGATTTGTGGAGGTGATTGATTGAAATACATTTCCAGTAGTTATTCAGTTCTTGCTTCTATATATTAGGAAGAATATTGAAAAGTCACAGTAGATCCAGAGCAAGAAGATCAAAACAGTAACAGAAAGAGAGACAATTCCTTGAGGACTCTGTGAAGAAAATGGTGACATATAGTTTGGCGAAGAGAAAACTTTGAAACAACAAAATAACTGTATTTAAGTACTTTATGGGTAGTCATAAAGAAAAGGGATTTGATTTGATTGGCTTGGTTCTAAAGGACAGAAATATTAGCAGTGGGTAGAATTTGAAAGGAATTGTTTCCTTGATATCAAGCAAAACTTCCTAATAATCATAGCTATCCAAAAGTGGGATGAGCTGCCCATACTTCTAGTGCATTTTTTCTCACTAAAGTTTTTCATACAGTGACTGCTTAATCATTGTCTTTCTGTGATTTTTAGGAGAGTATTGGTGAGGTAAGGGATTAAGTTATATAACAGCTAAATCACTTATCATTTCTAATATTCAATGACTCTCTGATATTGTGAATAAATTATTTCTATGCTTCTTTATCAGTCTAAATCAATTATCCTCTAAGTCTATCTTTCTATACTTATTGGTCCACCTAAAGCCCTGATATCAATTTTTAAGGAGTTTACTAGCTCAGGAGAGACAACCTGAGTTTTGCTTAAATCAAGTTGACCACTCTTCCCTTGATCGTCATTGGAGAACTAATATTACCATAAATTTGAATATATATACTGCAGTGAAATCAATCAAGGCATAAATATTTATTGATCTTCTATTATGCATCAAGCAGTCTTCCAAGGTTGGAGCTCTTACATTGCCTTTCTAGATAATTATAAAATGATATTTGGGCCATTTTTCTTATTCTGAAGAAAGAAAGAAAGAAAGAAAGAAAGAAAGAAAGAAAGAAAGAAAGAAAGGTAGGAAGGAAGAAAGGAAGGAAGGAAGGAAGAAAGGAAGGAAGAAAGGAAGGAAGGGAGGAAGGGAGGAAGGAAGGAAGGAAGGAAGGAAGGAAGGAAGGAAGGAAGGAAGGAAGGGAGGAATTGACAAGACAACTGCCATAAAATTAGTTTGGGGATTTTAAATCTCAGTACATTCTTTTAAAGCATGACCAATTTATTTCTTAATAGGGGATAAGAACCAGATATGTGATGTCACTGGTAAAGGTAACTCACTGATTAGGAAACACATCCATCAGGGCAGGTTAGCACCTTTTCTGAAACTTATAATTTCATGAAGTTGTCTAAAACACTGCAAGTTTAAGTGAACTATCTAGGTTCATACAGCCATTATATGTAGGCTGAAGGATTTGAACCTAGGTCATCCTGGCTACTACTCTATCTACTATATAGTACCTTTTAAAAATAGTAAATTATAGTACAACTAGTCCTGTTCTTTTTTTAATCTGGAGAAGCTTATTAGAGAAACTGAAAAGCACAAATTTATTCATTTCATGAGAAAGCTGTGAAAAAATTCCTAGCTTTTGAGGTAACGGCTTAAAAAAGGCTAAAAATTTGAGTTCTGCTACTTACTACCTAATTGACTGGGGGCAAACCATTTAACTCCCCTAAGCATCAGTTTCCTTATCTGTAAATTAGGGAACTGAATGAGATGACCTGTAAGGTCTCATCCATATGATCCTACAATATTTCACAAAATCAACTAAGATTATATATAGAATATGGTAAATAATCTTGTTTTCCATAAAACTAAAGCAAAATTGTACTTTTGAAATTCTAGGGCAGACGCAATGAGATGAAATGTCCCCAACTCCACTGAAGTGCATCACTCCAGCAGGATGGCCATCTCTACTGCCTGCAGCTGAGAGAGGCTGAAATGCTCTTTCTGGAAGGATGATTTTTTGTGCTCTCAGGTGAGTGATTTTCTCTTTTTAAAAGGAGAGTCAAGAGACAAAATTAAATGGAAAAATCTCTTAGACAGTAAGCTAATATGGAACCAATATGCATGTCACATTGAAACTTCTTAATGCTTTTGGGGTGAGTGGGTGGGGGGAATCCTAAAAGAAAAATAATAGTTGAAGAACTTGGAATGAAGAGATGGAATCCTGTAAAAATAGTGATTGTCTATGCCAATTACACTATTCTGGAAATCAAAATATTGTGCAGACACTACAAGCAAAATATTAAATTAACCAAAGGAAGGACATGACCATATGGCTCATCAGCACATTTATTTTTGATAGATCCTACGTGATCAGTCACTGACACTGTCAAAGAGATGAAGTAGGTTGTGTGGGAAGATGTGGGGGCATCAGAGACAAACTAAGAAACTGAGAAAGTCATTTGCAGAAAATCTGCTGGTGCTTTAGATAATCTGGAATTTTGCAGATATTCAAGGTTTTGCAAAGTTGAGATAAAACTAACTTCATAGTTAACCAAAGGTAACAGAGTTTCCACATTGTTGAAAAGTATCAGTACTCAAACATTGTAAATACAAGACACTCAAGCAAATTAACAACTAATCAAAATACAAAATATTTCATACACTTGAAATTATATGGTAGAATATCAACAACGTGCATTCTCTGAATTCCAACATTTTAAAACCTCACTTTCCATCCAGGAAAGAGACTGTCTTTCCTTTTTCATATTGCTAGATAGGCCTCAGTTTGTTTTTTATTATATTTCATTTCATTTCATTTTATTTCATTTTCTTTTCTTTTATTTTAATTGTTCTTCTCTTTTAGTTAATTGCATGATGGAATGACAAGGATGGGAATACTTGGCTTTTAACAAAGAGTGAGATGGTAATATTATGGTATGTATTTCTTTAGTTACTTGTACATTAATGAATTATGACTTCATTAATGTGAATACTTCCTCCTAGCATATAGATTTTACATCATCTTGCCCATCCTGAGAGAATCTTGTCCAATTCTTAAATAATTACGTGAGATATTAATTGTGAAGTGCTTAGTGCAGTGCCTGGCACATAATAGATGCTTAATAATTGTTCATCCCATTCCTTCCCCTTTTTCTATAAATCCTCCATGGGAGTTTCATTTAATAGGTTGGAGTACTTCTCTCTAGCTCTTTTGACAATAAGTGAATATTATACTTAAATAACATTTTGAACAAGGATCAGCAATCTCAGAATTATTGACAGTGTTTATAGTAAGGGATCTTATATAATTATAAATCAAATTAAGGTTAACTTGAGTATTGTTCTACCTCACTCTTCTAAACTACTTTCTAACCTTTTGGGGGGAAGGGGGACAAGGGCTTTTCAATGACCTCTGAATTCAATACTTTTTTGTTACTTTCTGATGATCTGAAACTATTCTTGATTTTCAGTCAGTTCATGGTGCCCAGCATTCACCAAGAGCTCATCTTCCAACAAACTCTATCATTATTTGAAAGAATTACTTAAAAGGAAAGTAATTTGATGTATCCAGCAGCAAATCTCTATCAGGTGCCTACTATGACCAAGGCACTGTGTCAAGCACTGGAGATTCAAAGCAAGACAAAAGACATTTCCTGCTCTCAAACACCTCAGTCTACTGGGGTAGACAACATGGAAAACAACTGTATGCAAACAAGATATATACAAAATAAATTGGAAATATTCAATGGAATAAAAAAATTAAAATTAAGAGAGATTTGGGGGCAGCTATGCAGTGCAGGGGGTAGAAGAATAGCCTGGCAGTCAGGAGGACTTGAGTTCGAATCTGACATCAGACACTTACTTAGCTATGTAACCTTAGGCTTAACCCTAATTGCCTCCAAAAAAAAAAAAAAGAATTAAGAGAAATTTAGAAAAGCTTCATTTAGAAGGTAGAGTTTTAGGTGAAACTTTAATTCACTTCATGATAGGAGTGGCTAACTGATTAACCCTCCTATTGATTTTTTTCCTAATTATTGCAGTACAAAGACCCAGAGGTGGAGTTCAGTAAGGAACAAGCAGCACACGAGTATGGGTGATCTTTCTAGGCCCCAGAGCAGGCTGGAAGAAAGGGTGGTGGCCAGAGGTGTTTGGGGACTGACGGGCATATTCACTGCCACAGCAGCCCCAACTGCTGCAGCTGCCAATGTGGTTGAGAGGATCTATGGAGCCAACGACTTGAAAAGTGTAATGTCAATGTGATACCCATAGCAGCCGCTATGAATATGCATGCATATTTCCAGGGTAAATTCACATAATATAACAAACTCTTTTCCTCAAAGGAAAAACCAAAATATTTATTGGAACATCACTGGGACACCACAAGGTAAGATTTAACAGGGTACTTATTACTTAGCAAGGGGGCAGCCAACATTTTAAGTCTTCTATTAGGCCTCCCTACAAACAAGTTCCTCTAGACAAATTCCCCCCTCTGCTTCCTCATGCCTTCTTCTCTCTCCGCTCCTTGGGCAAACTCCTCCCCCACACTGAGTTCCATGTGCCCCTAGCTCCATGTGACTCAGATTCCACGTGACTCAAATTCCATGTGACCCAGGCTCCACGTGACTCAGGGTCCATGTGTTAGGCCTATTAATGGGGGGAGGGGAGATCTTCCTATTTCATTAACGTTACAAAAGGTTCCTTAGCAAATACTGAATGGGTTGGAAGTGTTGCCTCTCAGCTTCTGTGCACTGGCTGTGGTGGCGGCAGCGGAGAGGCTCGGCACAATGTCTTATCTCAAAATGTTGGTACAACTTACCAAGAGGCCAGAAGCCCGAACTTGTGCTGATTATGAATCAGTGAATGAATGCATGGGAGGCATTTGTTAAATTTATGAAGAGCATCTGATATGACATCAGTCAATGGTTTGATTTCATTGATGATCTGGCAGATCTAAGGTACCTTGTATACCAAGCAGACCCTGAGACATACCAGCCCTACAACAAAGATTAGATCAAAGAGAAGTTCTACATGCTTCTCCATCAGCAGCCCAACAAGCACCAAATAATCCAAGTGGCAATCTTAGGTGGGGGAAGGACTTGGAAAACAGGTGTGTGCAACAAGCTGTAGTAGGAGCTTTGTATTACAGAAATCCTGTTTCCATTTTGTTACAGCTAGCCAAGGTTGAATGTATTAGAAGATTTTTTTTTGTCTCATTCAATCTGAAGACCCTGTCCCTCCCGACTTTCTTTTTCTTTTTTACTAAAATGCAGCTGAAAATTTCTCTTCAGTCAGTTAGCACTTGGTTATAGTTCTTCCAGCTGTTCATATCTGCTTATAATATTCACTGTACTTGCCATTCTGTGTGAGTTGTCCAGAATTTAGTTATGTCCTCAAAATTCAAAGGCTTAGTAGAGAATACAATAAATGCTCATTATAAAAAAAAAAAAAAGAAAAAGAAAATACTAAATTTACCTCACTTTGATGGTCTCATTTTTGAAGTTTCTTGCAGGGATCATATTTAGGTATGGGTTTTTCCCCAGCAGCTCTGTCTTTGTGCCTCCTACTGTCTCTGAATTTATAAGCACAACACAGATTTCACAGCAAAATATTTTGTTTCATAGGCCTATTTCTTTTATTGGTTGACCCTTTGTGTTTTACTCCTGCCCAAGGAAATGCCTTAATAACCTCACTTCCATTCCAGGCTTCCAGCATGGTTTTGTGCTTAGTTCCACTGTTGTGGGCCTCTGACTAGGAGGCCAAGTTGTCCCCAACCTTGCATAGTGAAAAATACAGGACCCAATTGGATTTCTCTTCCTTGGTCTCTGCAGAACATGTGCTGTTGTTGCCAGGGGTGGCAATGATTGGAGTCTTTTCATCTTTTGAAGTGATCTCTGTTGTCATAACCCTGCTCTTTTGAATTACCACAGTTATCATTACTGATATTGCTGGTGTCTTTGTGGCACTGTCTGTTTTGTCAAAGCTCATTTTGATGGCATTCATAGTGATGGAGATGAAGGTAGTCTTTGTGCTGTCCTTGGCAGGTACAGATTTCTTATTTTTTATGGCTTACAGTGCTTTGAGCTTCTTGTCATATTTAGTGCTTTTGTATTATGCCATAGCCTGGCTCTGTCCACAGAATCTCTTGCCACTTGTGCATTCAAGAGTGCCCAGTCATGAAACATGAATTGCATTTGGGGGAAAAATGAATTTAAGGGGTATACAAATAGAAATTAATATATAAGTTCACTTATATTTGGTGGAAAGTTAGTGGGAGAAACATTCAATTTTCATTCTTAGCGATCTCTACCCTGTGTCTTTAGACAGGATGTCTTTCATTCTAAAAATGCTGTTCTGCCTTGACTCTACCTTTTGACTTCCCTTGATTACTTCAGGTCTCAGCTCAAATCCTACCTAATGTATTGCACCTACATATGCTTGCACCTTCTGACTAATTTGCTCTTTATCTATCTTGTGTGTATAGTTATGTATATGTGTATATAGATAAATTATATATATCTTTTCCATCATTAGAATGTGAACTCCATGAATTGTTATTGCCTTTCTTTATATTATCTGTTGTAAATATATTACTTGAAAGAGTAAGTACTTTTTAAGCTCTCTTTCTTTTGAGATATTTAGTAATGTATTTTCCAAATTATATGTAAAACAATTTTCAACATTCACTTCTTTTAAAAAAAGCTCCAAATTCTCTCTTCCCTTTCTCCCTCCCTTCCCTACACCCTCCTTGAGAAAGAAAGTAATTTGATGTAAGTTATAAATGTGCAGCTATGCCAAATATATGTCCATATTATTCATGTTTTAAAAGAAAACACCAAACAAAAACAAACAAGATTTAAAAAAAATATATGCTTCCATCTGCATTCGGACTCTATCAGTTCATTCTATTGGAGGTGAGGGGGGGACAGAGATTGCATTTTTTGTCATGAGCCCTCAGAATTGTCTTAGATCATTGTATTGCTGAGAACAGCTAAGACACTCACTAATTATCATAGTAAAAATATTGCTGTTACTACGTACAATGTTCTCCTGGTTCTGGTAATTTCACTTTGTATTAGTTCATGTATTTCCAGATTTTTCGGAGAGCATCCTGCTTATTTTTTTTTTTAATAACACAATAGTATTCCATCTCAATCATATACAACAACTTGTCCAACCATTCCCTGATGGGTATCTCCTCAGTTTCTAATTCTTTGCCACAACAAAAAGAACTGCTATAAATATTTTACACAAATAGATCTTTTCTTCCTTTAAAAAAAAATCCTTTTGGGATATAGACCTACTAGTGGCATTGCTGGGTCAAAGGGTATTCATACATTTATAGCCCTTTGAACAGAGTTCTAAATTGCTCTCTAAATGGTTCAAATCAGTTCACAATTCCACCAACAGTGCATTACTATCACAATTTCCCCACATCCCCTCCAACATTTGTCATTCTGTCATCTTTGTCAGTCTGATCAGTGTGAGGTACTAGCTCAGAGTTGTTTCAGTTTGTAGCAATCTAATCAATAGCAATTTAGAGCATTTTTCATATGACGGTATATAGCTTTGATTTCTTCATCTGAAAATTTCCTGTTCATATTTTTTAACCATTTATGAATTGAGGATTGATGTTTATTCTTATAAATTTGACTCAGTTCTCTATATATTTGAAACATGAGGCTTTTCAAATAAACTTGATATATTTATGGTTATTACTCTTTCCTTTCAAATTATTTTCAGAATACTTAATGAATTCATGTTGACTTGACTTATATTTTAGTTTCTGCTCTTTTTTTCTTCATTATCAGCCCTCCCTCCATTAAATCCAAATCCACTTGCAAGTCATGATGTCACCTTCCTGATGTTATGGTCCTTTTCAACAATGAAGGACACACAATGACAATATTCTTTTATTTAATTTATTTATTTTTAGTTTTCAACATTCACTTTCAGAAGTTTTAAATTTCTTCCACTTCCCTCCTTCACCTCTCTCCAAGATAGCATGCAATCCAATATAGGCTCTACATGTACATTTTTATTAAGCATATTTTCACATTAATCATGTTGTATAGAAGAATTAGAATGAATGGAAGAAACTGTGAGAAAGAAAAAAAAAGAAAAGAAAAGAAAAAAAGAGAGAGGGCGCATAGTATGCTTCCATCTGAATTCAAACTTTGTATCTCTTTCTCTGGATGCGGATGGCATTTTCAATCATGAGTCTTTTGGAGTCGTTTTAGCTCCTTGCATTGCTGAGGAGAACTAAGTCTATCAAAGTCAACCATCATACAATGTGGCTGTTACTGTGTACGGTGTTCTCCTGGTTCTACTCACTTCACTCAGCACCATTTCATTTAACTTTTTCCAGGATTTTCCAAAGTCTACCTACTCATCATTTCTTATAGCACAATAATATTACATTATATTCATATACTACCACTCGTGCAGCCATTCTTTAGTTGATGGCCATCCCCTCAATTTCCATTTCATGATCACTACAAAAAAGTTCCTATACATATTTTTGTATATATGTGTCCCTTTCTCTTTGGGATATAGATCTAGAAGTGGTATTGCTGGGTTATGCATAATTTTATAGCCCTTTGGGCATAGTTCCAAATTGCTATCCAGAATGCCTGGATCACTTCACAACTCCACCAACAATGAATTAGTATTCTAATGTTCCCACATCTTCTCCAGCATTTGTACTTTTCCTGTTTTGTCATGTTAACCAACCTGATAGGTGTGATGTGGTAACAGATTTGTTTTGATTTACCTTTCTCTAATCAATAGTGGTTTAGAGCATTTTTTATCTGACTGTAGATACCTTTAATTTCTTCTAATGAAAAACCTGATGATCATATTCTTTGACCATTAATCAATTAGGGAATGACTTGTATTCTTCTAAATTAGACTTAGTTCTCTACATATTTTTAAAATAAGGCCTTTATCAGGTACAGGGGATATAAAAATCCTTTCCCAGTTTTCTGTTTCTCTCCTAATATTGGTTTCATTGGCTTTACTTGTGAAAAACTTCAATTTAATGTAATTAAAATTATCTGTTTTGCATTTCATAATGTTCTCTAACAACAATGTTTTTATCCATGTTTTTAACCATGAGGTTAATTAACCTCTAATAGACTCAGAGAATCAATAAATTTCACCATCCACCCCTAGGTCACACTAAATTACAAATCTCATCAGTCAATACAGACTATCCAAAGTAAAATCACTATCCATTTGCACTGCTTGTAAAAGGCATACGATTGAGAATGTAGATATATGTGTATACATATATGTATAAATACATACATTCTTAGACCTAATTAATGCTGAAAAAGGCAACTGAGGAAGAATTAAAACTGTTGACTATATCCCTGCTATCCCATCCATATAATTCATATGATAACAATCTATATAAACAAGTTATTATCCTCAATGAGAGTCTGAGCAGGTAGCAAGTTGGAATTTGCAAGTATTATTCTTCAGTAGCTCATAACTTCATTATCCTCTTTGAGAATGAAGGGTAACCACAAACCACCACCACCACCAGCCCTACTTAGCAAGTAAAGTAGATGTTTGCAAACTAAGGAACTTTTTTAGATTCTCTTCTTCTGGTTAGGTGAATTGATTTGTTGGTTAAATATGTGTTGGAATAAATACTGTAATCTTTATCAATGGTTTTATTTCATCAAATGACTAACTTAAATGAGTCAGGGTGGCATTGCTTTCACTACACAATTATTTTTTCTCATTCTGAGTTTTTCTTCTAGTTTCATACTAATTTCAATCTTTATTTTATTAAGCCTTAAGTTAATAGTATGGCTGATACAGACAGCAGATTCAAGAAGGAATCCCACACTGGGAATAAGTTGGTTACTGTTTGTTAAAATACAATCAGTTCTCTATATCTCAAGACTAAAAATAGTTTTTTTAAAGAAAGCATTCATAATATGCAGATTAGAATTTTATATTGAGCCTACAAGTCTCTCTAATTCATTATTCTTGTTACATATATTTCAACAAAGCTCATTTTGCTGGACCAATTCCCAATTTTGCATTGATATCATTGAATGTCAAAGGATATGTTGATTTATTTTGGAAGATTATATTGAGCTCTTTTTAATAAAAACTTCTTTACCTCTTCATTGTTTCCTAGAGATATTGGTGTTTAATCTTTCTGCAAATATTTTTTGATAAGCACTATAATGAGAGATAATAAATTCACCATCAAAATATTAATTAGCTATTAGTAGTCATAATAGTATTCTTAAAACTGTTATTGTTGTGCAGAATATAAGAGCGAGCTGAGACTTGGGTTCAAGGTAAATTTAGATGTGGATTTATTAAGCAAGTGTATGACTGCCAGAGTTCTCACTCAAATTGGCAGTGATTTTTGGAAATACAGATTGTTGTTATAAAGGCTAAAACCACAAAATTATAATAGGGAAGGGAGCTAGCAAAAGTTATGACACGCAGAAGCAGAGAACAGTCACTGGTTAAATCTATATGACTCAAAGGAGTATGGTGCATGACTCAGGGGTGCAACCTTCCTATGAAGTGAGAGTCTTTCCCAGAACTTGGTGGAGGGCATAGGGTAGAGGGTCATGTGATGAGAGGGACTAGAATTTCTCAGACTGTCAGAGCGGGGGGCTGGAATTCCCCAGAACAGGCTAGGGTCATGTTCCAGGCAATGAGGGTGGGACCTTTGCTTGGTCAGTGGGGCAGGACAGGATTGTATCTAGATAAGATTTTTGTACCATAATGAGCCTGGTAAACTATAATGATTCAAGGAGAAAATATAAAATACTGATTAGGGGAGACAGAGTCAGGGAACATCTTGAGCAATATGCCCAGACATGCCTTAAGCTGTTTCAAGCTAAAATATAAAACACAAAGACAGAAATACAAGAGGAGTTTAATGGTGGGCCACAAGTCAGGTGGAGTGTAGTGACCTGAGATTTGGGTTTGGGTACAGCATTATCATTACTAAGGTAACTTGGAAGAAAGGTTGAGCCTGAGTTCTCTATGATGAGGTGATTCTAAAAAAGACAATTGGGTAGGAAAAGTTTAAAAGGAGAAATTATCTCACAAAAATAAGGGGTGAAAGCAAGAAGTAATGTAGAGAATACAGTTGGGGTGGGAAGGCTGGTAATAGTGGAATCTAATTCTCATTTGGGTTGAAGAGGAAACAATGTATAAATCTGAAGAGTTTTGGAACTCTTCTGAAGTTCTGGAGAGGTAAGAAGACTGGAGGATAAGAAAGGGGAAGAACTTTTAGAAAGGTATATAGATTATGATTAGAAGGAAGGGAAAATAGATAAGTGAGAGATTTTTAGAGGGATGGCTAAAATAAAGAATAAGACTTGGAGAGAAGATGAGATAACAGGGATAGGTGAAAAGAATACCCAAAGGTTAAAAAAGAAACTGAGGAGAACAATAGTGAATAAAATTAGGTGGTAAAAATTGAAAATATTAATTATACCTTTGATTGTGAATCAGAAGAAAAACTGACAAAATTTACTTAGAAAAAATAAAAACTCAAGAATATTAAAGGATTTTTTTAATGTAAAGGAAGGAGGTTTAATAGCACTAGATCTTAAAATGTATTATAAGGCAGTAATTATCAAAACTATCTGGGACTGGCTAAAAATTAGTAAGGTACATTAATTAAATAGAGTAGACATACAATTTTCGCCAGTAAATAAGCATAAAGATCTTGTATTTGAAAAGTGTACAGATTTAGGATTTTGCGATAAGTATTCATTATTTGGTTAAAATTGTTGGGAAAACTGGAAAGCAGTATGGCAGAGACTGGGCATGGATTAACACCTTACACCATTTTCCAAGATAAGGTCAAAATGGATACACGGCTTGATATAATTAAAAAGAACATGAAACATATCAATTAACTGATTTTTGGATAGGAGAACAATATATGAATAATCAAGAGATGGAGAACAAAGTTAGGTTTAAAATGGATAGTTTTATTAAATTAGAAAGTTTTTGAACAAATAAAAAACAAATGTAGTCAAAATCAGAAAGAAAGCAGAAAATTGGAGAAAAAAATTTCTATACATAATTTTTCAGATAATGATATCATGTCAAAATATATAAAGAAATTTGTCAAATCTATAACAATCTGTATATATTCACCAATTGGTCAATGGTCAAAGGATATGAATAGGCCATTTTCTAATGAAGAAATAAAAGCAATTTATAGTCATATGAAAAATGCTCTATATCATTATTGATTAGAGAAGTGAAAATTAAAACTACCTTGAGATATCATTTTACACCTTCCAGATTGGCTAAAATGATAAAAGAGGAAAGTGACAAAAGTTGGGGGAAGGAATGTAGGAAAATTAGAACACTAATTCATTATTGGTATGATTGCAAACTAATCCCACCATTTGGAGAGCTATCTGGAATTATGCCCAAAGAGTTATTAAACTACACATACCCAGCAATATCACTACTTAGTCTAATTTCTTATATAAATGGGGGTGGGGAGGAAGGAAAAGAACCTATTTGGTCTAAAATGTTTATAGCAGATCTCTTCATGGTGTCAAAGAATTGTAAGTTGCAGGGATACTGATCAATTGGGAACTGGCTAAAAAAAGTGGTGTATTATTGTGATGAATTACTACTGCACTATACAAAATGATGAACTCAAGGATTTTAGAAGAAATATGGAAAGACTAGCTTGAAACAGTGAAGAGTGAAAGGAGCAGAAGCAAGAGAAAAATGTATACAGTAACAGAAACATTGTTTGAAGAACAACTTTGAGTGAATAAGTTATTTTGAATATTATATATACCCAAGTTAACTACAAAGAAAATATGAAAAAGGTGCTATTTACATCCAAGGAAAGTACTGTTAAGTAGAAGTATGTATAGAATAATTTCACACACACATACACACACACACACATTTGTGTCTAATGGTAGCCATCTCTAGGTTGGGGGAGAGGGGAGTGAAAGGAAGAAAAAAAAAGAACTTACATGGAAATTTTGTTGTATATTTGAAAGGATAGCAAATTGTGCAAAGCATATTAGCAGTTTCATGTGTAATCATCTTTTTATTGCACTATTGTATGGAAAAGCTTGTTTTATTCCATAAATTAAAAATAAAATTTTTAAAAATTTATTTTTTGTTATTATTTCCCAATCACAAGATGAAACTTCCTCTTGTATTTGCCTCTCTGAAGGGAATCTGTGACTATTTTTTTTTTCCGTTTAGCAAGAAATTCCCCTTTCTTTGGTTTTTTTCTTTAAAGAGTATCAATCAATAAACTTTCATTAAGTATGTAATATATGCCTGCCACTACACTAAGCTGAAGGCATATCAAAAGTGGCAAAAAGCAGTCCCTGCATTATCATGGTAATAGAAATTGGAGATGCCTCTGCGTTGGCTTGGTTTTCAGGTTGAGTGTTAAAACCCAGAGCTTGTGAATCCCACTTGTAGGATGGACTTTGACGTAAAGAGAGAGGGCTGAACTGGGAGGAGCCGTGAAATTGGAGAGAGGCCCAAGCCTAGAGATGCCCAGAAGGACTTTTGGGAGAGCAGCATCCAGTATTGTGGAGCCTGAGTTTCTGAGAGAAAGACTGTTGAGAGCCCATTGGAACTGCTCAGGACTTTTGGGACCTGCCACCCAGAGCTGCCAAGAACTGAGGAGGCATGGCTGTGATGCCAGTATTTTGTCTGTCTGTTTTGATGTTGTTTTGCCACATTCACCTGCTGGTGAAGGACAGTGCTGCTGTTGTAGAGGTCCTGGAAACTTGCTGTTGGTTCAGAAGCCCTGAAGGAGGATTTTCCTGTTGTATGTTTACAGAAATCCTGGAAGAGGGCCTTGCTGATGTTTTCAGGTAGAGAGTGACTTGATGAGAACACTGGCTATGGCTTTGTTGAGCCTTGTCTCCCCAGGAACTGAGATTGTTGAGGGCTTGCCTCAAGTGAAGATGAAAGAAGGGCCTTTCCTTACGTATTCAATGCTGAGATGATATCTTAACCTTGTTGTAACTTAAGGGTAAATGGCCTTTTGTGCTCTCTTGCCCCTTTTGAGATTCAGGGAAGGCAAGCCTTTGAGTTTTTTTTTGTTCTGTGATTGACCAAATGAATGCACTTTGTTTATGATTGGAGACTAATCTCCATTTGAGAGGAGAGACTTTGTTGACTGACTAAATGTACTGCCCAGGAGTGGGCTACTTTGACTAATGTACTTGCCAGGGGTGGGATACTTGGACCTTGATGCTTTGCAATTGAATTGAGAGCTTACTTCCTAAATGAACAAGTTACACTGTATTTTGACTTTCTCTGTTCTGTGAATATTTGCTGAATAAATGGGGTTTGCTATGCTGGTAATCCGAATCCTGAAGTTGCCTTTGCTTGGCATTACATGCACTCAGGGTACTCACAACCTAATGGAAAGCCAAGGCTAGCATGATTCTGATCTCTCCTAACTCTGGTCCTTACTCTCTAGACTTTCTCACATTGTCCTATCTTTTCTCTTCACTCTGGATATGCCTGCACTCCTATAACCACCTTCCTCCTCTTAATGGTGAGCATCTGCCTAAAACCTCCATTTGAGTAAGTGCCTAGGTCAACTTTGGTTCTAATTTCCCCCAAATTATCTCCCAATTCTCTTTAAATTTTCCATTTTGCCTCTCTGATGGGTAACTTTTCCCAAAACCCTGCTTTTCAGCTCTTTTTTATTCTTCCATTAAAACATAGGAACTATCCTTCCTTTTTCCTTACCTTTTTATTGCCAGAACTTAGAACACTGCCTGGCATATAGTAAGTTCTTAATAAAGTATCTTTTGCTCTATTAATACCTTTATTTTTTTATTTTCCTCCTTCCTTCCTTCCTTCTTTCCTTCCTTCTTTCTTTCCCTTCTTTCTTCTTTTCTGAGTCATTGTACAAGGAACTTTCATTTGGAACTTCAAGGGATAAATTAAAACTTATAGTAAGCCAAGGAATGATTTAATTATTGGCACTGTCCACCACTCCACTTTTTTTTTTTCCTTGTCACTATGCCACTGGTACTACAAATGTAGAATCATAATACCTCTGAGAATGATGGTCCATTATAGATTTTCCTTTTTGTCATGAGTTTCCATGGATGGTTTTTTTGTATTACCATCCACTCTTCTCTCTGTACAACCCCTGTCTTGATGATACTTCCCACAGGTTCATGTTTTGTCACTAGCCTGATGACCCTCAAGTATAAGTATTTAACTCCAATTTCTCCCTTGAGCTCCCACAGCTTCAACTTCCTAGTAGACATCTCTATGGATATGCCCATTTCAGATCTCAAAGTAAATGTGTTTCAAACAGATCTTATATTCTCCTCTAGGCCTGTATCTTTTCTAATATTGCATAAAACTACATTAAATTAATTTACTTTAAGAAAGAGCCAATTTAAACAGACAAGAGCATAAAAAGAATTTCTCAATATATATTTTCTAAGTTTTGGGAAAAATAACATTAGAGATATGGTGTTTTGTATAAGGTTCATTCTCACAGTCAGGAAATCTAGACTGAAGTCCTGTCTTTGACAAAAGCTTGCTGTTTGACCCTTGGATGAGTCATGTAATGTGCCAGGGTCCCAGGAAACTGAGTCTCTAAATTGTTTATGTCTTGCAATCAGTATCAGTTGAGTCAGTTTCTGCATCAGGAGTTTGAACAAAAATGAAATCATAACTTTGGGAGTCCATGGGAGAAGAGGCCATAGATATTTTGGGGCACTGATTTTCAAGTCATTCTGATAGTATCAGAGTAGTCTGTCTGATCAGAACCAATCATTCAGTTTCCTTTTGTTCAGGCTGTTCTGTCTACAAAAAGCCGTTTCAGCAGAAATAGAACTGTCTGATATTTACGGAAATGCTGATCACTTAGATTAAAACTGAAGAACTGGACTTGGAGAGCTGTTGCCTCTAGGGCAGATCGCCATTGTACATCTGTTTAGTGTCACTATATCCTTGGGGGAAAAGGTCAATGGGCTTGTTTTTCATTTGAAGTAATCTGGCTGGAACAGTGAGCCAACATGAAGGGCGATCTTAAAGGTAAAAGGTAAAAGAGGTAAAGGTAAAAAAGGTAAAAAGGTAAAATAATTATATGACCTTATTTGATTTAGAGGCAGTTGCTGTAGATGATAACAGGAAGACCAGTGGAGTTCTCTTGCTATCAAAAATGCCTTTCATATTTATCAGACTTGGTATATGATTGAGCCAAATGAAGGAAATATGTTTATCTTAACTTTTCTTAATCTTGTAAAACTCATCAGGTGGTTTTTTTTGTTGTTTGTTTAGTTGGGTTTTGGTTTTTTTTGGCTCTTGTTCAGTTATTTCAGTCATGTGTAACATTTTGTGACCCCGTTTGTGGTTTTTTTGGCAAAGATTCTGGAGCGGCTTTCAATTTTCTTCTTCAGCTCATTTTACAGATGAGCAAAATGAGGCAAATAGGGTAAGTAATTTGTCCAGAATCACACAGCTGGTAAGTGTCTTAGGACAGATTTGAACTCAGATCATCCCGACTCTTGGTCCAGTGCTTTATCCATTTTACCATAGTTGCCCAGAGTGAATGTACCCTAGCCAAAACAAAGTTATAAAAAAGCCTATATATACAGATACACATACAGATATATATATGTGTATGTATGTGTGTGTGTGTGTGTGTGTGTGTGCTTTTGTAATTGTCATATATAGGAATTCGATAATAATGGATATCCAATATATACACACCTCTAGTGTGTGTGTGTGTGTGTGTGTGTGTGTGTGTGTGTGTGTGTGTATATATATATATATATATATATGTTTGTGTGGCATGTATACACACAAAGACAAACATATACACAAATGCTTTTGGCATATTCATATGGTTCCAGTGATAGGCGATATTCCTGCTATCTGAGGATGTCTAAGTTCAGAAATACCCCCCTCAAAATTAGATACTAAGGTTAAATTGTGAGGAGCTCTACAGTTTCTCAAACTTAGAACCCTAGAACATTTAGGTCAAATATCAGTGGAATGTGTGAAATTACAGTTGTATCAGTGAAATTGCAGTCCACTAAAGCATATGCATATCTTTGTTTTCCCTCTTTCTCTGTCTTTTTCTATCTTTGCCTCTTCTTGTCTCTTTGCTTCTATCTCTCTTGTAGGTCAGTCACTTTCTCTGTTTACTTTCCAAATGAATATCAAATCTTTATTATCCAAACCTACATACACTATATTTACATACATCAATTAATTAGGATTTCAATCATTCATTTTGGGGGTGGCCAGGTGGCACAGTGAATAGAGCACCAGCCCTGCGGTCAGGAGGACCTTCCCCCTCCAAAAAGCCAAAAAAAATTATTCCACAATATTTGTTTTTCTTTTTTTTTTTTTAATTTTATTATAGTTTGCATCATTCATTTCCACAAGATTTTGAGTTACATATTTTCTCCCCCTCTTCCCCCTACCCACCGCCCCAAAACAGCCAACCCACTGTGT
>CM053587.1:257866884-257888216 GCA_028646515.1 Pseudochirops corinnae | reverse complement strand
GCTTCAGGCCAGGCTGGTTTCGGTTGGCAGTGCTGATAGTTCCTCGTAGCCGAGCTGACTTTAGTGGGAAGTATCTGTGTGCGTTTTTGAAGTTCTAGGTTGGTCCAGAGTCCTATTCCATGGGTATTTGGGGGTGGCTATGTGAGAGCTGCGATATATTGCTGCTGCTACGCCGCCATCTTGGCTCCGCCCCCCCCCCACAATATTTGTTTTTCATACATAAAAGATGAAGATCACTGTTAAAGTAATTGGGAAAGATAAAATTTAGCCAAGTGTAGCTGGAGTGAGCACACACAAACTAACTCACCTACTGCAGGGACCATTCCTAGACCTCTCACTGCAAGATGAAGGTCTGTATGAGTCGGGTAAGAAATAAGCACAGGGCAGTCCTGGGACTATTAGCCTCCAGTCTGAATGTTTAAAAATTACCTACCTGAACTTCAGGGAGCCAAGACGATGAAGTAAACCTTACGTGCTGGCATCCCACCCACCTTTTTTTTACCTTGAAAAAACACAAGAGAATATTGCCCCAGGGTAAAATTCTTAAATAGTGGAACCAGCTAAAGAACTCATTCTATTTCTTGTTGTTGGACTTTATTAGAAATATATAGGATCACCGAGGATTTATGTGGGTTTATTTTATATTCTGCAACTGTGCTAAATTTATTATCTCAAGTAGTTTTTTACTTGATTCTCTAGATACTCTAAGTACATCATCATATCATCTGCAAAGAGTGATAGCTTAGTGTCTTCTTTCCCTAATCTAATTCCTTCAGTTTGTTTTCATTCTCTTATTGCTATAGCTAACATTTCTAGTGCCAAATTGAATAAGAAGGGTAATAGTGGACATCCTTGTTTCACCCTTGATCTTATTGGAAATGCTTCTAGCTTATTCCCATTACATGTAATATTTGTTGATATTAGATAGATGCTACTCATTATTTCAAGGAACACTTCATTTATTTCTATACTTTATAGTGTTTTTAATAGGAATGGGTGCTGTATTTTGTCAAAGGCTTTTTCTGCATCTATTGGGATAATCATATGGTTTCTACTAGTTTTGCTGTTGATATGATAGATTATACTAACAGTTTTCCTAATCTTGAACCATCATTGCATTCCTGGAATAAATTCTACCCAATCAAATTTTATTATTCTCATGAGAAGTTGCTGTAGTCCTCTTGCTTGGATTTTATTTAAAATTTTGCATCAATATTCATGAGGGGAATTGGTCTATAATTTTCTTTCTCTGTTTTGGCTCTTCCCAATTTAGGTACTGGTACCATATTTATGTATAAGAAAGAATTTGGTAGGATTCCTTCTTCTCCAATTTTACCAAATGGTTTGTAAAGTATTTAAATCAATTGTTCTTTAAATGTTGATGGAATTTGCTTGTAAAACCGTCTGGCCCTGGAGATTTTTTTTCCTACTGTGTTCATTGCTAGCTTGTCCAATTTCTTTTTCTGAGATGGGGTTATTTAAGTATTCTACTGCCTCTTCAGTTAATCTTGGCAATTCATATTTTTGTAAATATTCATCCATTTCACTAAGATTGTCAAATTTATGGGCATACAGATGGGCAAAATAATCGCTAATTGTTCTAATTTCCTCTTCATTTGAGGTTAATTCATCCTTTTCATTCTTAATACTGGGAATTTGGTTTTCTTCTTTCTTTTTTTATCAAATTGACTAAAGGTCTATCAGTTTTATTGAGTTTTTCATAAAACCAGCTCTTAGTTTTATGTATTGGTTCAATAGTTTTATTAATCTCTCCTTTGGTTTTCAGTATTTCTAATTTAGTATTTAATTGGGGATTTAGTTTTTTTTCTTTTTCTAGCTTTTTCAGTTACATGCCAATTTATTGATCTCCATTTTCTCTATTTTATTCATGTATACATTCTGAGATATATATAACTTCCTTTAAGAACTGCTTTTGCTCCACCCCACAAGTTTTGGTATGTTGTTTAATAATTATTAATCTATTGAATGAAATTTCTATGTCTATGTTCTATGATTTCTTGTTTGAATCGCTCATTCTTTTGGATTAAATTATTTCATTTCCAATTAGGTTTTAGTCTATGTTTCCATTTATTGCATATGTTTTTTATTGCATCATGATCTGAAAAGGATGCATTTAGCATTTTTGCCTTTCTGCACTGGATTGTAAGGTTTTTATGCCCTAGTACATGGTCCATTTTTGTGTATGTGCCATATACTGCTAAGACGAAGGCATATTCTTTTTTATCACCACTTAATTTTCTCCAGAGATCTATCATATCTGCCTTCTATAACATTCTATTCACTTCCTTAACTGCTTTCTTATGTAATTTGAAGTTAGATTTATCAAGTTCAAAGAGGGGTAGATTGAGGTCCTCCACTAGTATAGTTTTGCTATCTATTTCTTCCTCTAACTCCCTTAACTTCTCCTTTAGGAATTTGAATGCTATACTGCTTGGTGCATATATTTTTAGTAATGGTATTACTTTATTGTCAATGGTTCCTTTTAGCAGAATATAGTTTCCTTCCTTATCTTTTTAATTAGAGCTATTTTTGCTTTTGTTTTATCTGAAATACTTTAGCTAAAGCATGATATGTTCTATTCCAACTGTTCACCTTTGCCATATGTATATCCCCCTCTTTCAAATGTGTTTTTTTTCATAGACAGCATATTGTAGGATTATGATTTTTAATCAATTATGCTACCTGCCTCCTTTTTATGGGAGAGTTCATTCCATTCATATTCACAGTTATGATTACTGTCTGTGTCTTTCCCTCCATCCTATGCCCTCCCCTGTTTATGCCTTTATTTCTCTCTTCTCCCTTCCCTTCCTTAAGAGTTTTGCTTTTGATTACTGCCTCCCCCAATATTCCCTCCTTATCAGCTCCACTCCCTTTTCCTACCCTTCTGCCTCACTACTTCCTTCCCTTCTAACACCCCTCCCCCCTTTTTCTTTACCCTTTCCCCTCCTAGTGTCTGTAGGGTATGATAAATTTTTATACTTAGCAAGGTATGTTATTCCCTCCTTGAACCAAAACCAATGAGAGTAAGTCTCATATAGTGCTCCTCTTCCTCCCTTCTTTCCTTCTAATAAGTTTTTATGTCTTTTCATGTTAGAATCCTATACTTAACTATGTTATTCCTTCCTTAAACCAAAGCCAATGAGAGTACAGCTCATAAAATGTTCATCTCCCTCTCTTCTTTCTTTCCACTATAGCATGTTTTTATGCCTCTTTGTGTGGCGTAATTTACCTTTTTCTACCTCCTCCCTTTCTGTTCTCTCATTACAATTCCTTTGCATATCTTAATAGGTTTTTTTTTTTTTTAAAGCATCACTTTGATTAGTTTATACCCACACCCTCTGTCTATGTAAAACCCTTTTATATGTTGGGATGATTATACAATTCTCAATATTGACAGGTAGCAGCTTCCTATATAGGGATGTAAACAGTTTGCTCTTATTGAATAACAAGTTATGTCTGTGTGTGTGTGTGTGTGTGTGTTTTCCCTGTTTACCTTTTTATGTCTTTTTTGAGTCTTGTATTTGCAAATCAAATTTTCCACTGAGCCCTGGCTTTTTCATCCAGAAAGTCTGCGAGTCCTTTATTTCATTGAACGACCATCTCCTTGTCTAAAAGATTATGCCTAGTTTTGCTGGATAGTTGATCCTTGGTTGTAGTCTGAGTTCTTTTGCCTCATGAAATATCATGTTCCAATCCTTCTAGTCTTTTAATCTTGAAGCTGCTAGGTCCTGTGTGATCCTGAATGTAGTCCCATGATATTTGAATTGTTTCTTTCTTGCTGCTTGCAATATTTTCTCTTGATCTGATAGTTCTGGAATTTGGCTACAATATTTCTTGGATTTTTCAATTTGGGATCTCTTTCAGGAGGTGTCCAGCAGATTATTTCTATAACTATTTTATGTTCTGGTTCTAGGATCTTAGGGCAATTTTCCTTGATGATTGCTTGGAAAATGTTGTCCAGTCTCTTTTTTCATCATGGCTTTCTGGTAGACCAATAATTCTTAGATTACCTCTTCTGGATCTGTTCTCCAGGTCACTTGTTTTTCCAATGAGATATTTTACATTCTCTTCTTATTTTTCATTCTTTAGGTTTTGTTTGACTGGTTCTTGATGCCTTGTAGAGTCATTAGCTTCAAATCAACTGATTGTAATATTTAGCAAAATATTTTCCTCGATTAATTTTTGAAGTTCCTTTTCTACATGTTCTGGTTTTGTTTTTAGGGTGTTCTTTTTTCCAGTTAGATTTTGCACCTCTTTTTTCAATTTCACAAATTTTACTTTATAAGGAACTGTTTTCTTCAGTATTTTTTTCTATTTTGTCAAGTGTAATTTTAAAATAATTAGTCAATTTATCTTCTGCCTCTCTAATTTCACTTTTACAATCCTTTTTGAGTTCTTCCAAGAAACTTTTCTGGGCTTACAAGCACTTCATATTCCCTTTTGAGTTTCAGAGTTGGGTTTAGAGTCAATGCTGACCTCTTGTGAATTTTGTTCTCACTCACTATAAAAGGACTCAATCATTTTCATTCTTCCAGTTTGCTTCTTCTCCATTATGATTGCCTATTTCCTGGCCTTTAAAATGGATTTTTACTTCTGGTATTTAGAGGGCTCTGACTGATGATTCTTATGCTGGGAGCTAGTGGTCTGGTTTTTGCCTTTGTGTGCTATGTCCTTTGGGTGTTTACACTGAGGCTAAGGCCAGGACTTTCTGAGTTGCCTCAAGGTAACTCTGAAGCTCACAGTGTAAAGTGTGGGGAAGTTGTGGTCTGGCTGGTTCAGGATTCCACTTCCCAGCTCCTAGGCTAAAACTTAGTCATGTTCAGCTGCTGGTGGCTGGTACAGCCATGGTGGTGTCTACTGGTTCCCTCACTGTGAGAGGGCACACCTGGGATTAAGATGTTAGAGCTTGCTGGCTCCACCCCCTGGAATTCAGGATCTCCTGCTGGTCAACTGAATTGGGGCTTGTTAGGACAGCCTTTGCCCTGCACCTTAGCCTTAGCACAGCCACACCCACACCCTTCCTCTAGGACTCCCAAGCCTGCCACTAGTTGTACTATTTTGGGATTTTACCCTGAGGCAATATTCTCTGGGTTTTCAGGGTCTCAGGGAGAGAGTGGAGCAGCTAGGGTTTACTCTGCCACTTTAGCTCCCTGGAGTTAAGGTAGTTGATGTTTAAACATCCAACCTGTGGGTTGGTCACCCTAAAATTAGCTGCTTCTGCCATGGCCCTGGGTTTCTCTTACCCACCTCCAACAGATTCCCTTATCCTGTGGTAAGAGGTCTGGGAATTACCCCTGCAATGGTGAATCAGCCCACCCAGATTCACTCTGGTTGAATCTTGGGTCTGTGCTACTGTAGCCCTTTACTCTGTACTTCTCCTGCCCAATCCAATATGCACACCTTGCTGGACTGAAAATTTTCCATGCTCCATCTTCCAATGAATTCTGTGACTCTAAAATCCGTTTAGATTCACGATTTAGAGGTTACTGAAGGAATTCATAGTGAGCTTTAGGTGAGTTTCTGCCTTTACTCTACCATAGTAACTCTGCCCCACAACTGATCCTTTTTAAAGAGTAGTCTAATAATTCTTAAATTATTTCTTCTCAATTTATTTTCCAGTCAGTTGCTTTTGCAATGAGATATTTCACATTTTCTTCTATTTTTTTTCATTCCTTTGATTTTGGTTGTTTCTTGATCCCACATAGAGTCCTTAGCTTCTAGTTGCCCAATTCTGATTATTAAGCAATTATTTTCTTCAGTGAGCTTTTGTATCTCTTTTTCTCATTGGCCAAATCTACTTTTTAAGGAATTATTTTCTTCAGTTAATTTTGTACATATGTATTTTTTTTCCATTTTGTGCTTCCTTTACCAAGCTGTTGACTCTTTTCTTCATAATTCTCTAGTATAACTCTCATTTCTTTTCCCAGTTTTTCTTCTACCACCCTTAATTGATTTTTAAAATCTCTTTTGATATCTTATTGTCATTCTTTTTGGGTCTGTGATCAATTTGTATATCTCTTTAAAGCTTTACATGTAGGGGTTTTGACATTATTGTCCCCTTCTGAGTTTGCCTTTTGATCTTCTCTGTCATTATAGTAGCTTTCTATGATCAAAGATATTTTTTCTTCTCATTTTACAGCCCATTTGATGGTTGTTTGGTTTTTGTTTGTTTATTTGCTTTTTAAGTTGAGCTGTGTTTCTATGGTCCAGTTGGGCACTGCCCCAAGCTTCTTGCACAGAAGGCTAGAGACCTGACCACTGACCTGCCACATCAGGATCTCTGGGTCTGGATGGTCTCCTGATGCAGCTTGGAACCTCCTGGCCTAATGGTTGCTCTGCCCTGTCAGGGCTTCTAGGACTCTTTATTTCCCTGTTGTGCAGGAGTCACAGAGCCTTGCCCCTCACCTACTGCATTTGGGACTAGAGGCTTCACTGCTAGTCCACTTTATTGCTGACCTGCTATATCAGGATTGTCAGACCTCAGTTGCTGACCTGTGCTTAGGCCAAGACATTCCTACTTGCTTGGTGGGACACTGCCTGAACTGTGATATACTCCCCTCTTACCCAAGTGAGATGGACCTTCCCTGCATTCCTTTTAAGTTTTATGAGACTGAAAAAATTATTTTAACCCATCCTTTTGTGGATTCTGCTACTCCAGAATTCATTTTGAGGTATTATTTGAAGTTGTTTGGAGGAGAATTTGCAAGAACTCAGGCAAGTTCCTGCCTTTTCTTCACCATCTTGGCTCCAACAAAACTAAGACGCTTAAAACTTCAAAAGATGATTGTGGTAAAGGGTTGCACTCAAGATGCCAGAAAATTTGAAAATAAAATCAATACTGGCCACAGGATCAGAAAAGATCAATTTGCATCCCAATCCTACAAAGGTCAATGGCAAAGAATATTCAAACCATCAAACAATTGCATTCATTTCCACCCCAGCACAATTATGTTTAATATTCTGCAAGCTAAGCTTTAGCAATATATAAACCTAGAATTACCAGAAGTATAGGATAATTTTCAAAGAAGCAGAGGAACTAGAGACCAAATTGCCAACATTCTCTGGATCATGAAGAAAGCAAGGAAATTCCAGTAAACCATTTACTTTTACTTAATTTGATTACACTAAAATCTTCTCAAAACTTCTCACCCACCAAATTCTCAGAATTTTACCTTTCTTTTTTTGTGGTATTTTCAGACAATAAATTTTAAGCTCCTCAGAGCCAGGGGGTGATATTTCCTTTAAAAGAAAACAAAACAAAAGCAATTTTAACCCTGTCACTTTAAAAATGATGTGTAACTCATGTTGTTCAATATTTTTAGTGATATCTGATTCTTTGTGAGCCCATAGACTACAGCATGCCAGTCCCTTCTGTCTTCCACTATGTTCTAAAGTCTGTCCAAGCATGTGTTGTTTTGATGACACTATCTATCTCATCCTCTGCTTTCATTTTCTCTTTTTTCTTTTAACAAGCCTGTAAGATAAGAAATTAATAATAAGGCTGGCACAATCATGCTAACACTATGATCACTGCTTCCTTTTCTAGACCTTCACCAGCCACTTAATTATGTGTTTCATTATTTTGCCTGGAATCAAAGCAAGTTCATTGTTTGACAATTGGCAGAAATGACTCACTCACTGTTTTTGAAAATGAGGACAGAGTATGCTCTGTCTCTAATCCTGGATTATCACATCTGTTCTCCAGAGTGTTTTAAAGATTATTTATTGTGATCATACATGCCTGATCTATAAATCCCTGCAATGAGACTTCTCTGGGGTAATAGAAAGTTGTTGAAGTTTTTTTTTTTAATAGGTGAGTGATGGCTAATGTTTAATGTGAAAGTATTTGTAGGGGGAGCAGGGGAAGGGGTAGAAAATTTGAAGCTCCAAAGTTTGTGGAACTGAATGTTGCAAACTAAAAGTAAATAAATAAATAAATAAATGAATATTTTTTAAAAGGTAAGTGACACAGCCAGATTTGTGCTCCAGAAAATTTCTCTGGCAAGTAATATGAAGGATAGATGTGAGAAGGAACAGAGACAGAAGGGCATATTAGAAGACTATTAAAAAGTGGGTGAAGTCAGTGAGATTAGCACTTTGGACCTGAAGCCAGGAAGACTTGAGCTAAAATTTGGCATCAGATGCTTACTAAATGTGTCATGCTGCTCAAACCATTAAATATCTGTGGGTGTTTTTTAATTTGTTAAATAGAGATAATAATTATATCTACCTCACAGAATTGTTGTGTGAGATAATATTTGAAAAGTACTTGGTAAAATTTAAAATACCACATGAATGTTAGTTATTATTAGTATAGTCTTCTTGTCTTCAGATGCTGGGGTTGATTCACTGTACCATAGAGTGTCCTCAGAGAAAATAAAAAGTGGTTAAAGATAAAGAAGAATGATGAAGTTATCCTGAGAGAGGAGAAAATGCCCAGGAAAAGATAGTGATCAGGTCTGTCAAAAGCACAATTGAGGTCCAAGTCGATTAACTCCAAGAGAACTTTGGATTTGGTATTTTGGAAGTCCTTAGTGATCTTTGATTGAGTCTCAGTTTCAGTAGAGAATTGAGGCTAGAATCTTGAATATAAAAGATTCTAGAGAATCTAGGAGAAAAGAAAAGTATCTGTTATATATTTCTTCTTTTTTCTTTTCTTTTCTTTTCTTTTCTTTTATTCCCCATCAGAAACTTAGCAGTCTCAGGGAATCAAGAAATGAAGCAGTTAAGGTACTTCTAAAAGGAACAAAGGGTTTTTTTTAGGCTTGGGGAGACAAACAATGTTTATAGTCAAATGGAAATGATTCATTAGACATGGAGAAATAGAAAATTAATGAAAGAAAAAGAATGACCAATTATGTCCCAGAGAAGACTAAAAGGAATGGGATCAGGGCAGTGGTAAAAGGATTGTCCATAGGAGGGAATAGAGATATCTCTTCATTTGTTATATGAAGTGAAGATGATGTTGAAAATTTTTGAATTTTAGACAAAGATAGGCAAGGGAACACCCACATGACAACTTTAATCTTCTCATAAAGGCAAGGTTCACATTTATCTCTTGCATGAGTTCAGGTTTGTGATGTGATTGATGAAGGAGATGAGAGGAAACAACAGAATTTTAACAGACACAGAAGAGCAATGAATGGGGTTGTTGAGGAGCACAAAGGCCCAACTGAAGTTATATAACAAATTCTGCTTTGAGTGAAGTCAGCTTAGTTCTGTGATTTTCTTCATGAATGTGCAGCTGCCCTGGAGCAGAAACAGAAAAATCAGATTGTTGGACTAATTCATGGGTGAAGATTTTTAAGTTAGAATGATGTAAAGTAAATGGATCAAAGGATTCTTTGCTTTGAATGTACATATTTCACAATCTAGCATAACTTGCAATTGACAAGACAGGACCTGATGAGCCAACCTATGATCAGCAAGCATGTTAACATTAGCTGATGTAGATGAACATGAACTACAACAAAAACAGTAGTAGAAGTGGCAGCAAGAACAGCAACAAACAACAACCTTTGAATTGGGAAATAAGTCAAAGAATGCCAGGAAGTTAAACAAATTGTCAGCTTTCTAGCATTGTCTATGTTTTTGGCTCCAATTGCTTTTGCCCTGAATTTCAAATGGACAGCATATTATCACATGGAAGAATATGCAGAGGAAGGCAACCAATATGGTTAGAGTACTTTTAAAAGCAACAAGTTATATTTATAAGAGTTTGGGAACACTTTTTATACATTAGTTAATTTTATTTGTATGTCATTCAAAGATGAAAAGAAAAATTTGGAGTATTTCACCTAAAGGAGAAAAAATAGGAGATGATAGATTATAGTTTGAGAGCTGGCAGGGATGTTAGAAATCATCTAATTTGCTTTTCTTCATTTTCTGAGAGAGGTAACTAGGTCCAGACAATTTAAATGATTCATTAAGGGGAACCAAGTTAGTAAATGCCTGAGGAAAGATATGATTCTTGAACTTGCCAATGTTAATACCAATTCTCTGTCCACTAAACATAATTGCTGTCTTTAATTATGTGAAAGGCGGTTCTACAAATAGAAATTAGACTATTTCTGCTTGGCCTAAGAGGTTAGAAAGATAGGAACTAAGGGTGGAGGATCATAGATCCAATGGTGGAAGGTTCTTCAAAGGTAATTGATTTATATGATATCATTTTACAAATGAGTTAAAGTGAGGCTCAGAGAAATTAAATAGTAGAGCTAGGACCACATAGTAAATGTCTGAGACAATAATCAAGTCTGGGTCTTCCTGTTTTCATATACAAAACTATCTCCACTATGTCACCTCCCATAGTTTTAAATTGCCAAATGAAAATCTAGATTCACTGTAAGATGAAACTTACAACTGTGGAGTAGAAGATCTTAACCTGGACCTCATGGATAGATTTCAGGTCTATGAAGATGAATGGAAAACATTACATATTTATTTTAATTTCATTTAAATGAAATCAAGCATTTTTTTCAATTATGAATGAAAGCAAGGAAATATTATTCTAAGGTATCCATAGGTCTCATCAGAATGTCAACAGATTTATTAAGCAAACAAACAAAAAGATCAAGAACACCTATATCAAATGTATCCAAATGTAGGATCATATGTCTCAGCAAATAACACATTTGTTCCTATTTGGAGATCTTTAAGTGAAGGGTGAATAACAGAACTTCTTATACATTTTAAAGAGAGGATTCCTACTCATGTGCAGTTTGGACTAGAGGGCTTCACGGATGCCTCTCTTGTCTAATACCACCACTCATTTCAGCTCAGAGGACATCTTTGTACCACTCCTCTCCATAGATACACAACATGACCTTACTTTTGCAATAGTTATCACCTCTGACATCACCTTGGTCAATGACTCCTCTTTCTCAGATGAGAATTAACTATCACTCCACATTCAAGTTTATGTAATCCCTGACCACTTCCAAGTTAGAAAAGTAAGAAGATAGGGTACAACTATATAGTTACAACGATAGAGATGATTGTTGCATTTTCCTAGTAGTAAGTCCCAAAGGGGAAAAAGGAAAAAAAAAAAGAACAAAACTTGTCTCACTCTTCAGAAAAAACAAAAACTGGATACAATGCAAGTTATATTTTTCATAATCTCCTCAATATATCCAGTATAAAGAAGCATAAATCCTTACCAAAGGAGCTTTTGAATGTGTACCTAGAAAGGAATTACCTATACAAATGCTGTTAATGCTTATGCAACAGATGCTTACCTAATCTTTACTTGGAAGTGTCTGGTAACTGGGAATATACCATCTTCTGAGCATAGAAGATCATAGATTATTGGTCATCTAATCTGAGATATCCTGGAGCAAGCATGACCACTGGCCCTTCCCCTCAAGGGAAGGATTTGGTCAAGTCCAAAATCAGCCCTATGAAAGGACCAAAAAAACCATGCAAGAAAATAAAACCCAAGCTCAAGAAATTATTCTGAGAAGAAGGGCCCAATGTAATATTTCCAAATGTGTTTGAGGGAAAAAAAATAATGGCCAATGGTCATGCTTACCCTAAAGAAGACAAGATTTCCCAAACATTCATTTACAGAAAATAGCCAAGGTTCTCTCTCTCTCTCTCTCTCTCTCTCTCTCTCTCTCATTATTTTCTCTTTGTGTCTGTAGTTCTTCTTTGCCTCTTTCTATTGTCTCAAATTATTTCTCTATATCTCAAAATATTTTACACATTTCAGGCTGACTCTTAAGTATATGTGTACTATTTTCTACTTGTCATTACAATTTATTCAGATTTGTATACTTTGACCTTGATTCTAACCATTTCATTTATCAGAAATTATTGTTATATATGATACCAGTTATTTCACAATTGATCAGATATAGTAAATTTCATTCTTAAGACACTATTCATATTATTATGTGCCATTTATCTCTCCCATTGTGGAAAAAAAATGATAAAGTACAAATGCAAGGCTTTAGAGCATTCTGTGAGCTTTTGAACTCCTCCATCTTTAATCTTGAATCATAATTTCAAATCCTTCCTTGTATCTACTTTTCCATCAAAGTTATAGATCATCAAAATTATAGAATGATAGAACTTTAGAGTAGAAAGTGACCTTGGAATTTATCTAGTCTAACTTGTACTAAAAGGACCAAAAGAATCTTTTCTACTACAACACAATTGAGACTTGGTTATCCTGTCTCTGTCTGAAGGCCTCAAATGAAAGAATGAATTAATGAGCATGGAAAAATTATTATTTGCTTAGGCCAGCCATTCCAATATAGTTGAATGAATCAAAAGTGAATGAAAAATCATTTATTAAGTATTTACTATATGCCAAGAATCATGCTACATCTGAGTACAAGAATACACAAAATAAGTTTTCTAACTCTCAGTGAGATTACATTTCAGAGAGGACACATCAGTGGCATAGTAAGATGATAGCCAATTTGAACCATTTTGAGAGGTCTAGAAAACCTAACTATGGTAGTTTCATACTGATTAAGACTGCAGATCCCCAGAGTTGACATACTACAATCAAAGAAGTGGCAGGGAATAAGGACAAGAATGCTGGAATGTACCATGGATATTGACCTGGGTCTGGTTAAAACTATAAAAGTTTAATTATTCAAAAGTTTTAATTTTTAAATCAAACTGGTTTTCATCATTTCTACTTATTATTTGAAGTGCTATCTTCTAGAACCAAACAGAACAATTCTAATCTCCCTATAACAGTATAGACCTTCAAATAAAATAGCCATGATATGTCTTACCCTAGGCTTCTCGTCTCTAATCTAAACACTCACAATTTTTTCAATAGATGCTCATATTATATGAACTAGATTTCAATGTTCTGTTTTCTCCCCTCTGAATATTCTCTAGGTTATCATTGTGGTACCTAGAAATAGACATTATACTCTAGATCTAGTCTACTTAGGACATAACATAATGATACTTTTTTTCTATACAATACTCAAAATTTTATGTCTTGGTACAGCCTAATATTGCATTGTCTGCCACAATATATTAGTGACTCATGACCTTGAGAATTCAACTATATAATGATGCTAGCTTCTGACTCACATCTTTCCATGTTTGGAAAGTCTTTGCCAGATACTTTAGTCAAAAGCTAGGTTAAATTGCTCATCAGCATTACTCTGATCTATTAGTCCAGGAACGATGTTAATAAGTTAAAGAAAAATGTGGTTCATCTAGCATGGCCTAAATTGATGAAGCTATGCTAGCTCACTGTGATCCCCACTTCCTTCTATTGATATTCACTGACCATTTCAAACTAGATAGAATACTATAGTGTGTGTGGGTTATTAGGAGGCAAAGGACTGTATGAAGTGGAAACACCATTTCTGGAAAAGCAAGAAAAGCAAAAGCAAAAAATGCTATCATGAAATGTAGGGAACCACAATTCTACTCTATTCCCTTTATACATTTTTCATGTGAATTATATTTTCACTTGGAGAATTCTACCAGATTCAATCAGATAGATTTTGTTCTGGTTTTTCAGCTGTTGATCAAATAGATCTATTGTGTTAACTTATAAAATCATGTCAAGAATATCAAGTTTCAAGGGTGCTGTTAGATTTCATACTCTTGTAGATGTTGCTGATATTTTAGTTGTTTTTGCTTAACGATTTTTTAATGTTACAAGGTAAGACTTACCAAATTGGGGTTTGGGGTATTGTTTAGGCCGTGTTATATCTGAGAATTACCACAATTTTTAAAAAAAGACATCAATAAAACTTTATGTAGCAGCATATCTTCACATGTTACTCAGTTTTGGACTTCAAAAGAGACTTGATGTGATGGAAAATGTGGTAGGCATGGAAGGCTTTGTAGCATAATAGAGTAAATTCAGCACATATTGACATTACCGAGGAGATAGATCTTTGATGCAAAAATTAAATCAAGCTATTAATAGGACTATATCTGTTCCTACCCCCCCAAAATAAAGGACTTAATAACTCGATGTCATAAGCCTAAAAAATGCACAGCCCACATGGGATCACTGCTTCAGGATGCATACCAGACCGTAAATAAGTAATGGTGTTTGGAAAACACTTAATTTGTTTATTTAACTTTTCATATATCTTTAATTCCATATCAATGTTCCAAAAGGTTGTGCTGCAGAATATTGGTCAACAAGCAAAAACAGCAGAAGCCTCTAATTACTCTCTTGTTAATGGTAAAATATACATTAAAAAAAAACTCTCTGTATGACACATGAGAAATTCTGTAGAAGGTCTGAGGTGGCAGAGCAATGGAAATAGTGAACTAAGGAAAAAGATGCTGGCTGAGTCTAGTTACCAGGATGATCACTTGACTTCCAATTTTGACCATGTGACTAAAAATTAGATCCTACAAATAGGATGTCAGATTGTAGGATGTCAATTACTGAGGCAGAGGTGGAAACAAGGAAGATTATTGATTCTGGGGTTTAGAGTATTTCTAAAGTGAAGGCTATTAGACCCATGCTAGAAAGGTACTATAGGTAATGCTTTCCCTATCTAAATTCACAATTTCAAATTAATTCACTCTTACAATGAGCTTCTCAGTACATACTATGAACTAAAGGGCTGAAAAATCTTAAGGATAAAAAAGAAAATTAAAATAAAGTCCTAATTCACAAGGAGCTGACATTATCTGAGATCGAGTGATCTATATAAAATTAAATCCTCATCATAATCTTCATCATCTTCACCATCATCATCATCATCATCATCATTTCATTACTTATTGCTTACCGTATACCAGGCATTGTGCTAAGCAGTTTAAAATTTTTGTGTCATTTGATTTCCACAACAACCCTTGGAGATTGCTATTATTAGATGAGGCAAACAGAAGTTGTGACTTGCTTATGGTCTCACAGCTAGTGTCAGAAACCAGATTTGAACTTATGTCTTCTTGGCTTCAGGCCCCATAATATGATACATTATGACATAATAGAATTCAATGTGACAGAACCCAGTATAACATGACATGACATAAAACAAAATGACCTGATCTGACCTGATATTATATAACATGAATAGCATAATTGAATAAAGGATTTGAGATTTGGTCAGTATAGCAACCAACTGTAATCAACATAAACCAGTCTTTAACTCAGGCCATTCATTTCATGGAGCTGTCTGATGAAAATAAACTTTAAATTACTTGCCTAGATTGGCACACGGCTCAAGACCAAACTTAAACATAACTTTCCTTGACCAGAAATCCAGTACTCTCTCCACTATGCCACTTTGCTTGTATAATATATGTGATTAAATTGGTATGTCAGTTTCTTTAACTGATATTGATAACAACCCATTCGTCCTTACCTATTCTGTAAGATCCTTATATGTGTTCTCACATACCAGTGGAATTTCACGTACCATGTCAGGAAATATTAATGTAGTACCTGTTATGTTCTAGCCACAGCTGTCTATGGAAAAGTAGAGGGAATATTTTTTTAAGGCAATAAACACTACCTCTGCTTTTAGGAAGCTCATATCCTAATGGAGGTAGGGGACATGCAAATAACTATGTACGTGCACAATATATACTGAGTAAATGGAAAGCACACTCAGAGGGAATTCATAAGCAATAGGTGAGTAGGATGGAAGGACTGGGAAACCCTTTCTGCAAAAAGTAGAATATGGGGTGAATACTGAAGGAAATTTGGAAGTAGAGGGGAAAAGAGAGAGTATTCCAGACCCAGATTTCACAAGGATACCAGTGGAACAATCTGGTGGGTATCCATTACTCTTGCCATATGACCAACCTGTCTTACTTTTTGCTCATCTTATTCTACACACACACACACACACACACACACACACACACACACACACACACATACACACACACAGTCACCTCTAAAATAAGACTTAGAAAATAAAAACCAACAACAAAAGAAAACCCCTTTTTATATTTTCCTTTAGCTCCTTTATGACTAAAACCAAGGTTAGTTACTTGACATTTAATGTTAACTATTTCAATTCATAACTTATAAAATGAGATATTTGTAGTAATTTAATACAAATGTCATGTAGATTAACCAATCGTTGTGTGCCCTTCAAACACAAAGTGGAGTATCACTGCTCAGAATGATTATTTCTAGAACTGTCGAATAAGAGGCACATTTTGAATAATTTCAGGAAAATCTTCAATCAATGAATGTCTGTTCCAAAAACAGACAATCAATTTGAAAATGGATTACAATTTCAAGAAGCTTTGTTAACCAAGCAAAATTAGATGGTTTACCATAAAATTCTCTAAACAAAGCTCTCTAAGCTTATCAATTTATATACTATTTTTAGGGACATATGATATGTGGGTTGATCCAAATCTAAATTTAATAATTTTGGGAATCTGAAAAAAATTAATATGTTTATTACCACATCAAGGGTGCTTAAAAATTTACCTGTTATGAAGGAAGGATGGTGGTGAAAGAAGAGAAGGTAGATTGGAAGAAGGGGTAATCAGAATGAACACTGTCCCGTGTTGGGAGAAGGGTAGCAATGGGGAGAAAGTTTGGAATTCAAAATCTTGTGGAACTGAATGTTGAAAACTGAAAATAAATAAGGCGTAGAAAGGTGTTGCCCCAGACAATCACAGAAAGGTCAGTCATCAGTGATTTTAGAGACATGGAAAATATTATCTCCTGCCTACTGAGTGGGAAAACAACAAAAAAAAAATTGACATCATAGTAAAACTTGCCAGTTATTTTTAACTTGGATCAAATGAATTTGGATTCAAGAAGACCTTGTTTTACACCTTTGTTCTTCTACTTGTGGGTTAATGGGCAAATAAATTAACTCTTTGAGCCATGGTTTCTTTATCTGTAAAAAGAGGAAATTTGACTAGGTTACCTCTAAGCTCTTTTTGAGG
This sequence comes from Pseudochirops corinnae, assembly GCA_028646515.1. NCBI lineage: Eukaryota > Metazoa > Chordata > Mammalia > Diprotodontia > Pseudocheiridae > Pseudochirops > Pseudochirops corinnae. The sequence goes on along the minus strand of CM053587.1, from coordinate 257,871,332 downwards.
TCCAAATCTATGATACTGTTATGATAAGATCATAGAGCTATAAAAAAATATGGTCTGAGACAATGAAAGACAAGACCACAACTATCATTAATTCAATAAACAATTCCACTATAATATTTCTGGTTAACTCTATCTAAAAGTTATCTCTATGTAGTAATTTGCATTTAAGGCATAAGTTACAGAACAACCATCAAAATAATATCATACTCTATTGTAATTTTAATAAATACATGGCTTTTTTCCTTTTTTCATTTGAATTTCAAATTACAAAAGGCACATGGCAGAAGAGATGGGTTGACATCGTTTGTTATTTGTTTCTGACTCAGAAGTTTCTATCCCTCTTAAACAAAGCCATCTGAAACCATCCCATCATAATCAGTAAAAGCTGATAGAGTCCAGGCATAAAGACTGTCATCTCAGGACAGTAACCAATTACTAAATTCTATGTCTTTTATTTTCATTTCCAAATTCTCTCCCTCCCTTTCCCTCATCATCTCACCCTTTGAGAAGGCAATGCACATAATACCCATTATACATATGAAGTCATGCAAAGCATATTTCCATATTATCCATTTTGTGGGGAAAAAAAGTAAGAAAAAATAAAGTGAAAAAATATGCTACAATCTTCCCTCAGAATTCATCAGTTCTCTTTCTGGAGGTGGATAGCAGTTTTCATCATGAGCTCTTGAGGATTGTCAGGGATCATTAGTGATCAGAGTTGTTAAGTCTTTCACAGCTGATTATCATTATAATATTGTTATTACTGTGTACAATGTTCTGTTAGTTATGCTCACCTTATATTGCATCAACTCTAATAAGTCTTCCCTGGATTTTATGAAACTAGCCCCTTGGTAATCCCTTACTTCACAATAGTATTCCATCACAACCATATCGAACAACTTATTCAGTCATTCCCTGTTTGACAGGCATTGCCTTCATTTCTAATTCTTTGCACAAATGGAGCTGATATGAATATTTCTATATACATGGGTAGTTATCCTTTTTCTTTGATTTCTTTGGAGTCCTATAGGACTAAGTAGCAATACTACTGTGTTGAAAGGTACACAGTTTTATATCCTTTGAGCATAGGTCAAATTGTATTTCAAAATTGTTAAATTAGTTCACAGCTCCACCAATACTCAACTAATGTACCTGTTTTTCCACATCCACTCCAGCATTTGAAACCTAAACGATAATGAAAATTAATGAATTTTAAAGTCATAGAAGCAACTTTTTGACTGATGGGTATGTACCAGTTTTGGTCAGGGGAATCAGATTACTGTGATTGGACACTGAGAATATTTTTTTTTTAATAAAAAGAAACTCTCCCATGTATAACCAAAAAGGTATAAGGTAGTATGAGTTTGGGGCAACTAGCTGGAAAAATGGATAGAGTACTGGGCCTGGAGTCAGGAAGACTCATCTTCCTAAGTTTAAATATGGCCACAGACACTTATTAGCTATGTGACTCCAGCCAAATTACTTAGTTTTTTTGTTTGTTTGTTTGTTTCAGTTTCCTCATTGATAAAATGGATTGGATAAGGAAATAATGGACCACTCTAATACATTTGCAAAGAATGGGGTCACAATGGGGTCACAATGGTTCACACACAACTGAAATTCACTGAAAAAATTTTTAAAGTATGAGTTTTATTCTTTTCAATGTCTTTTCAGGAGTACCCATTGTAATTGGTAAATTTTATTTAATGAGCATTTTTTTTTTTGTTTCCAGAAAACTAGAGAGGATAAGCTGGGAAGCAGAGTATTAAAAATAATGGGTTGGTTGTTTGCTGATGCTCTAAGACTTCCCCCCTAGAATCTATATTAAGGAAAAGAAATAAAGAACAAATAATAAAGAATAAAAATAAATAATGAAATAAAGAAAAATTTTTTAAAAACCCTCAGATTTCCTTTATGAATATATTTTACATTATACTGGAGAAGAAAATGAGGTATGGGCTTAGCATGATTTGGTAGAAAGCGACCTTGATTTAGAAGTCAAGAGACTTGGAGTCTAGGGCTAGCTCTGACACCAAGCAAATTGTATAACATTGGACTAAGCATATAACTTCTCTAAATATTTTTTCATAGCTTTTCAAATTGAGGCATTAATGTAAGTTATATATATATATATATATATATATATAAATATATATATATATATATATGTATATATAAAATTCTCTTATTGATAACACCCAGGGTTTATGAGAGTCAATTCTTCTATCTGCTAATAAGAAAATTAGAATTTGCATGTTATCTTAAATTTTGCAAACTATTTAGTTCAAATTATTATTTTTATACCCATAACAACCTTGTGAGGTTGTTTATTGCAACTGTGTAGCACAGTTATTATCATTCCCATTTTGCAGAAAAGGAATATGAAGCTCAGAGGGGTTCAAACAATTTGCCCCATGGTAGGATTTTGATCCTCAATCTTCTTAATTCCAAGCCGTACTTTCCACCCATTTCATGCTGCCTATACATAAACTAGAAAAATGAAAATGGAACATCGTGCTCTATCTCTAAGGAACAAATGTGATAGTTGGCAAAAGAATGAATAAAAACATCAACTTCTTAATTTCATTTTCTTCTGTTCCAAATTCTTGATTTTAGCTGATGGTAAAATACAAAATTGTTAGTTTTCAGCTGATGGTAAAATACAATATTTTTATTATTTTCTGTTTATGCATATTCAGAGACAAATCCATCCAAACTGAAAAGAAGCCTCCTGTAACATTTATCAGTCCAGAACATTATTAAGGTACAATGTGAGTTTATAGACAAAGTTTCTCTTCTGCTATTTGAGTGAATATTATAAATACATATGTAAGCATCTTTTTGCTTCATTTTCCCCATTTTGATTTAATGAGAAGGAAATGTCTATGTGAATATATAAAATGTAGAAGGTTCTCTTATCCTTATTACCGTTGCAATAAAGTGGTAATTTCAATAAAAATAATAAAACCTCATTTTGGAGTACTTTTCATTAATAAAAATGCATTTGCATTCATTCTGTGTAGGATGAAGTGTGTGGTCCTTCTCATTGGCTAAAGTATATGAAACCTTAGGCCTTGATGCCCTAAGGAATAAAATAAGGAAAATAAGTAAATACATAAGAAGAACTGGCTCTAAGCTGTGATTAGTTAAACTTGTTATATGGGGTAAAAGGTATTTGGGACCATAACTAAATTTTATTTGGAGTTTAAACTCGAGTATAGTGGTCTGCATAAATCAGGTCCTACATTAAATGCCACAAAGTTAAATATTGGTGGAAGTCTACATCTGGTGAAGGCTGAAGGGGCGATCTTAGCGTGGTCTAGGATTGGACCTCTTCTGGCTGTGTACCTATGAAATTCCTTTGATAAGGAATGTTTGCCCACCTGTTCCTGAGCCTAGCTATGAGGTGGCATCCATACTGCATGGATATCTGTGACTTTACACGAGTCTAAACAGAGCCAAGGATGTTTATCCTGTCATATTTGGAATGTAATATGTCCCTGCTTATCCCTTCTATAGCAAGTTTCAATGATTGAAGCAAATAGTCAGTAAAAGGTATGAACTATCTTGTTTGTGGTTAATGAATGTAAAGGAAAGCTGAATCAACAGAATGATGGGTTTGAGAGATTTTGGAAGGGTAAATAATGGTTCATTTGAGGGATCTGGAAAGATAGATAAAGAGAGTTTGGAGACAAATGAGGATTTATCTAAGTCCTCCTATATCTAGGTAGTTGATATTAGTTTTGAAAGGGTTTAAGTATATTGAGAGTGTGTGAGGAAATATTTTTAGAAAGCAGAAAGATTTGTAACTTGATTCTAAAATTTTGGGGAAAGCAACAGGATTAGATTGATTATATAGGTATAAGATTGGTTTTTAAAGATTTCTTTATCATGGAAACTCAAAACTTGAGCATGTTTATGTTAAAACAATTTTAAGATTAAAGGTTTGGATTTTTGATACAATGTTTGTGAAACTTTATTGTAATGTAAGCCTAGCCTTGCATGGCTAGAAAACTGAACCACTTCTATGAGCCTTTGGTATTCTCCCTTACTGTTAGAAAAGATGTTTGAAAGCTCTTAGGTGACAATTTCTGAAGATTTACAAAGTCTTCAATTGAGCATTGCTAAACTGATGTAATAAATTATGTAAGCAGAACAGTTCTTGCTGTTTCAATATGAATTTGTAGTTATTCCATGAACTAAGCAAAAGTTGGCATCTGTGGCTGAGTGTGTATGTGAAAAATTCAATTTCTGAAGTATCTCTTTCTTCTAAAATGAGTATAGTTAGAGGATGGATAAGCTTTGTTGAACAAGTATGTATGTCTGCTATTCAGTTGTGAGTTTTAAGTCAGAAACCTCTTTTGTTTAAGGTTTACAGTTATGTTAGTGAATAATATCTTATGAGATACCTTGTATATGTAACAGGTAGAAATGTAAAATAGTCTGAG
>CM053587.1:257856684-257866784 GCA_028646515.1 Pseudochirops corinnae | reverse complement strand
AATCTTTCTGCTAGATTTGTGTCTTCTAGGCTGGGTGCATTCCATGATGGCTCAGGGTGAGCCACTGCCCAAAGTGCCACCCCACACAGTTGGATCTGGCATCTACCAAGTTCTGGATATTGGCTGCAGCACCACCCCCCTGCCCCGACTGATTTGAGATAGGAACAGCTCCATGTCCATTCTCAGCATGAAACAGCCTGAGAGCTTAGACCTTCATCCCTGATCCCAAAAGAATTTGTGTCTTATCTGTTAAGGGAATGAGGTGATGCTAAGGGGCCTTTGTAATATTTTTGGGGTAACTTTGTCTGTAAAATCTCACTTGTTTTTGGGTGCCTGTGTATGTAATATCAGTTTGTCAGCCTGTACAAATAAGTTGTAAAAACTATATTTCTCCCCAGCCTAAAAGTATTGACTCTGTGGTTAATCCTTTTAAAAGCATTCCTCAGGTAGAGAAATGTTTACTTTCTTTGTTTTAGTGGCCAGCTTTACACTATGAATATCAGCAATATAACTCCTCAAAAATAGCAGATTCATTAGTTTGTGAGGTTTAGCTATTAACCTCTTTGCTTTGTGTAAAGACTCATCCTGAAACCCCTCCCAAACTCTACCCCCACTCACCTGGCTAGCATAAATTAGTCCTGCCCTGGTCTGAGGCCCTCCAGCCCCGGACATTTTCAGGAGTTGGACTGCCCGCTTCTCGCGAGATTCTAATAAAGAAACCTTAACCTATTTTCACTTTGAGACATCTCCAAGTTATTGTTTTAGGGATCTCTGTATCCCACAAAATTCCCTTTCTCATCATCATCCTTTCAAAACTGATAGGACAAGCATGCCAGAGAGGTAGATTGTTGAAAGGCAAAAACAATCAAATTACAGAGATAACATTTGGATTGAGGTTCCAGGTCTGACATTTAGTTATTGTGTGACTGGTTTCTAATCACTTTACCTCTCCGTATCTCAGTTTTCTCATTAACAAAAGAAAAAGAAAAAACTTCTAACTACCTCAGAGAGTTATTGATTTTTTTCAGTTGTCCCTGACTCTTTATAACCCCCTTTGGGGGTTTTTTTGGCAAAGATACTGGAATGGTTTCCCATTTCATCCTCCAACTCATTTTATCATTGAGGAAACTGAGGCAAACAGACTTAAGTGATTTGCCCAGAGTCACCCAGTTACTAAATTAAGTTTCTGAAGATGGATTTGAACTCTGGTCCTCCTGACTCCAGGACCAGCAACTTTACTACTCTACCACCTAGTTATTCAGTCTCAAAGAGTAGGTAACACTAACTGATTTAGAAGTTTAGAACATTCTCATCCTGAAAGATGACATTATTATCATGTTCTAGCATTCTCTTCATCCTGGAAGATCACTCTGTGCTGCAATTGTCTCTCACTAGAAGTTCCTTCCACCCCTGACAATCAGTTAAGAACCATTTATTAATCATTTACTTTGTACTAGGTGTTGTAGTAAGCCCTGGAAATACAAAGATAGTCTTTTCTCTCAATGGAGGAAGACAACATATAAAAAAACTTGAAAAAGCAGTGGTGGTGGGATGATACCTGGCATAGTGGCATGATGGAAAATTCTAGAGGAATGCACAGAAAATAAAAAGATGGAAAAAATGCTCTAAATCACTACTGAGCAAAGAGATACAAATCTAAACAACTCTTAGGAACCTATCTCACCTATCACATTGGCTAACATGACAAAACAGGAAAATTATAAATACTGGAGAAGATGTGGGAAAATTAGAACATTAATGCATTGTTGGTGGATTTGTGAATTGATCTAATCATTCTGGAGAGAAATTTGGAACTATGCCTAAAGGGTTATAAAAATGTGCATAGCTTTTGACCCAGCAATGCCGCTTCTAGGGCTGTACCCCAAAGAGATTATACAAGTGGCAAAAGGACCCATATGTACAAAAATATTTATAGCAGCTCTTTTTGTGGTGGCAAAGAATTGGAATCAAGGGGATGTCTATCATTTGGGGAATGACTAAACAAGTTGTGGCATAGGAATGTAATGAAATACAATTGTGTCATAAGAAAGGAGGAACAGATGGACTTCCTAATAACCTGGAAAGATTTTTATAAACTGATGTTGAATGAGGAGAGCAGAGCTACAAGAACATTGCACACAATTAAAGACACATAGTATCTGTGATAATTAACTTTGATACATTGGGCTCCTCTCAGCAATGCAAGGTTATAAGACAACTCCAAAAGACTATTGATGGAAAGGGCTATCCACATCCAGAGAAAGAGCTATGGAGTCTGAATGCAGATTGAAGCAAACTACTTGCTTTCTCTCGTTGGTGTTTTGTTTTGTTTTTTTCTTCTTTTTCATTGTTCATTCCATTGGTTATAATCCTGCTATAAAATTTGACTATTATTTAATGTGAAGGTATCTGTAGAACCTATATCAGAGTACATTCCACTATGGGGGAGGAATAAAGGAGGGGAAGAAAATTTGAAACTTAGAAACTTGTAGAATTGAGTGTTGCAAACTAGTAGTAAATAAAAAATTTCAAAAAGAGAAAATAAAGAAAATAAAGAGATGGTTAGGCTGACTTTATTTCATTAATAGATGTTCCAGAAAAAGCTTTCTATCTCCAAGGAGAAGCACCTTTTTTGATTCGTCATTTCTTCCTGGAACTTCCAGTTTAAGATCATCTACTTAGCTGGCCTGGGGATTTCTTCTTTGGGTCCAGCTCCTGACTCTGCATATTTCTTTTTCTACCTTGTGCTCATGTAAATACCTTCCCCATCCCCCCTTGCTTTTTATTTTGTCTTTTACTAGTTAATTTTTTTTTTTTTTGCACAATCTTTCCCATTTGAATGCAAGCTCCTAGACATTAGGGACTATCTTTTCACTTCTATTTGTATTACTAGTTTTTAGCTCCATGTCTGACATGTAATATGGACTTAATCAAATGCATGTTGACTTGACAGGATTGTTTTAATGAATCCATAAGCAATGGAGATATTCAATATGGGGGATAAAAATCTTGCCCAAGTACCAAAAGTTAAATTGACTACCTCAGGAAGTTATTTAACAGTTAGGTCTTCAAGGGAAATATGAGAGTCTTTAAGGGAAAAAAGTAAATAAAATGATATATTGGGCATTCACGTTTAGGTTCAAGTTGAACTCTTGAGTTCTAAGGTCCTTTCAAGGTCTGAGATTCTATGTTTTTGAACTATGACAGTGATGATAATGGTGCCCCACTCTGAGCTTTCAACAGGGTAGAAAACCCAGTATGGAAACTCAGGACACCAGTGTAAAGTAGTCATTCATTTATAACCTTTTTTCCCTTTATTTTTATAGGTGAGTGAACCTAGGCCCAAGGGAGGTCAGTGAGTTGCCCAAGGCAGTTATCTAGAAGCAGAGTTGCAACTAGAGTCCAGATTTCTTGCTTCTGAGTACTGTGCTCTTTATACTATACTTTCCTTCAAATACACCCATTTTTGTGTCCCCTTGTGTTTGGGATGAGGGGTTAGAGGTGCAGGGACAGAAGCTTAAAATATATGATTAACTTAAGTGAATTATCTGATTCTATTTTTTAAAGATAACTGATAATTTCCTTCCCACTTCAGATTGATCCTTTTTGAAATTCATTGATGTTTCCAAAAAGTGTTTGCTCGTTTGGAAATTTTAAGTATCATTATGATCCTACAACACCAGATTACCTTCTGAGAGGCATATTTTTCTTCTTCCCTCCTCCTAATTCTGTTATTCTTTGAAGTGGGCAATACTGCACTTTGAAAATTTCCAATTGAAAGCCATTCCCTCACACACAAAAAAATAAAGCCTTGCTGCTAGAGAATAATTCAATTGTCCTACTTATGCACCATCACGCTTCATGCTGAGTAGGGGCTACTCTTTTAGTTTCCTCACACCACATGCTGAATCCTAAGCTTAGCTTCCCTAAAAGCCAATCCTTTCATCTTAGATTTAGTAATTGACTTGTGTGCTATAAAAAGATTTCCTTTAAAGCATATACAAAGTAAATTAGTTAAATAAAGGCTACCAAATACCCCAGGTCTCTTCACCTTTGCCCCTTTGAATGGAGGTGGGAGATCTTACCTTGCTTTCCTCAGAGATGTAAATAGAAATTGCAAAGTCATTATTTTGGATTCAGCTATTCAACCTTGGGTGATAATCCTCATAAGCCCTCTGTTCACAAGCTTCCTGGAAAGTCTACAAAATCTTTTGAACTTGTGAATTGAAGTTCTAACAGCATAATGTCCTTGAAAAAATGGAAGATGAAATGTAAAAGACTTCCCTTGAATTATCACCTACAGTTCTAGATATGATAAGATTTTAAAAAGAAGAAAAATGCAATTTTATAGATTCCAAGATTCCAAGCTGGTAGTATTTACAAAAAGGCGTATTTCTTTTCCTGAGATACTATACACTTTGCTTAATTAATTCTGTAATTGGGCTGTAAAGTCTCCTTCAGAGATAGAAACAAGCTTTTTTTTTCTACTGAGTAACAAATTTCTGACTGAATAAATGTGCTTGTCATTTCTCAGAATTAATTTTTATTAGGTAGTTCACCTTTAAAGCCAATACAGTGTAAGGGAAAGAATATTAGCATCAGGAGACATCTGGGTTTGAATCCTGCCTCAGAATATAGTAGCTATATGAACACGGGCAAAACATAAACTGCATTATGTATTTTTAAAGTCTATAGCAATGCCAGCCACATTGTAGGTGTCTATTGAATGCTTATTCCTTTCCCTTCCCTTGATCTTGTGATATATAAAATAATGATAACTATATCTGTACTTCTTAATTCATGGGGTTGTGCTGAGGATCAGGCAAAATAAGGTATGTAATTCCTAAACCCCAATATCCTCAATCAGGGGTTCTTAACCTGTCATGTTTGATTTTCAAAATATTTTCATTATTTTATAAAAATATATGTGTACATGCATACACACACAAACATATATATATATATTTTCCTTTGTGATGCTGGGCATTTTATTTTACTTATGTATTTTAAAACATTTTTATGAGAAGCAGTCACTAGACAGCTAAAGGAGTCCGTGACATTAAAAAAAAATGGTTGGGATCTCCTATATACATTCTAGCTGCAGAAGCAACAAAAATAATTCACATTCGTGTAGCACTTTAATATTTGCAAAATGGTGTGTGTGTGTGAGTGTGTGTGTGTGTGTAAAATCTCATTTGATCTTTAGAAAAACTCTGTAAAGTAAGTGCTATTACTATCCTCATACTACTATGAGGAAACTGAGACTGAGAGAGATTTAGTGACTGACTTAGTGTAATATAGCTAATAAATGTTTGAAATGGGATTTGAACTCAGTTTTTCCTAATGCCACATCTAGCACTTTTATCCACTTCTACCACCTCACTTCCCAACGAACTCAATAAAGTAGCAGTAAGAAGATATTTGACACTTTTACACCCTTTCTCATATCCTGGGATCCAAATTTAAAACAAAAAGATAAATTTTAAAAATCAAAAACTTCTTTCTGTTAAATAGTATTGGTAAGTGCCATAGCTATGAACTATTCAAAGACCATTTTATTTGCGCCTGTGTTCATGCTGGCAGAAAGTGGGGTATGATGGGAGCACAACTCCAGAAAATAACACTATCTTAGCAAAAGCTCTTTATGAAAAAATTATCATTATGCTGAAGTCTTATCCTAAATATGTTTCTTAAATCATTCTTTTTTGACTTGCCTGCCTTTGAAATGGGCATTCCTTTCATGACTTCTTTATTGCCCTTTGAATGTGGTTAGTCATGAAACTTTGGCTTGACCTAGTACTGGTTCCCTCTCCTAAATCAATATTTGGGCTTCTTTATATAAGCAGTTTTTGTTGTATGTTTGTTTATGCCTTAGGCCTGGCTAATTGTCCCTAATCACCCACTTGTCTTTGCTTTCATACCTCCTCCCCCATTCCCTGTGAGAATATATTGCCTTCCTGCAATGTGTGAAATGATAATTATTTTTAAACATCTCTATAAACAACTTGGAAAGAAGTTATTTCTATGCATAAACTCATTTGACTAAAATATTTTTTTAAATAATTCAAAAATGTTTTGTGATGTTAAATGCTTCTTTTCTTTAAAAATAGTGAAAAGAGTCAGACTGATACATGAATTGAACTAAATAAAAGAGGAAATGGTTTTTTAAAGATATCTTTTAATAAAATCTTTATCGGTCCTATAAAGTTTATTTGTGAAAGAATTAAGAGGATGCCACACCTAGTCAAACCCAAATGGAGCTAACCAAAAGCAGGAGTACAATTAAAAAAAAAAATTCCTTCTTTATACAGCCCCAAACTTGATGTGATTCTGGAAGCAGCAAGTAATATAAAAGGAAATTAGTTTTCTACATGGAAATTTGAGCTCTGCTTTGCCTTTATCATTGTAAATAATTATTTCAAATAAATATATTTCTCTAGTCACTAAATGGGAAAATCAGGAACCTTAATAGGAAAGGAAGAACCTGACTTAAAATAGGGTATATTCAGGCAAACACTTTCAAGTTTATCTTCTCTCTTAGGAGAGGATAGAGTCACAAATCATTTGTAAATCTATGTCTCTGATGCTATTTTTAGAATAATTTCACTTGTCATATATACACCTTCTAGAATTTTCTAGTCTTTTAAAAATATGAAAAGAAAAAAGAAACTCAATGGAAAAAATATCCTAAAGAGAAATTTTTACTGCATGCTATTGATGTCCATAAATAGAATGAATTCCTCAGGAGGTGGTGGACCCACCCTCACTGGAAGAATTCAAGTGCATACTCTATGCACTTGAATTGAAAAGGATGTTATAGATGAAATTCTTGTTCAGGTACTCATTGGCCTAGGTAACTTCTGAGGCCATATCTTAGTCTAAGACTGTGACTTTTTGAGATAAAATTAATCGTAACTCTTTATAGCTGGAGCAAATTTATCTGTTGTTTGATGCAGCAGAAAGTTCAGGCAAGGGCAGGATATTGTTTAAGAAGTTTCACTTCATCAGAAACTGGGAAACAATTTTTATAGTCACTGTCCCTGATAAAGGCCTCATTTCTCAAATATATAGAGAACTGAGTCAAATTTATAAGAACATAAGTCATTCCCCTATTGCTAAATGGTCAAAAGATGTGAACAGGCAGCTTTTAGAAAAAGAAATTAAAGCTATCTATAGTCCTATGAAAAAATGCTCTAAATCACTAACGATTACAGAAATTCAAATTAAAACAACTCTGAGGTACCACCTCACACCTATCAGATGGACTAATATGATGGAAAAGGAAAATGATAAATGTTTGAGAAGACACGGTAAAATTGGAACACTAATGCATTATTGGTGGCATTGTGAACTGATTTAACCATTATAGAGAGCAATTTAGAACTATGCCCAAAGGATACAAAACGGTACATACCCTAGATCCAGTAATACCACTACTAGCTCTGTATCCCAAAGAGATGATAAAAAAGGGGAAAGAAGACCCACATGTACAAAAATATTTATGGCATCTCTCTTTGTGGTAGTCAGGGATTGGAAATTGAGGGGATGCCTATCAATTGGGGATTGATTGCACAAGTTGTGGTATATGAACATAATGGAATGCTATTTATTGTTCCATAAAAAAATGATGAGCAGACAGATTTCAGAAAAATCTGGAAAGATTTACATGATTCTGAGTGAAATTAGCAGAACCCAGAGAACATAGTACCTAGTAACAGCTCAGCTTTGATGTACTTGGCTCTTCTCAGCAATTCAGTGATCTAAGATAACTCCAGGGTACTCATGGTGGAAAATGCTTGTCTACATCAAGAGAAAGATCTATGGAGTCTGAATGCAGATAAAAACATACCATTTTCTCTCTTTCTCTTTTTTTTTTCTTTCTCATGTTTTTCCCCTTCTGTTCTGTTTCTTCTTTCACAACATGAATGGTGTGGAAATACGTTTGATATGATTCAGTATACTTGGCCAATGTCATATTTAATGCCGTCTTGGGGAGGGAGAAAGGAGAAGGAAGGGGAAGAAATTAGGAACTCAAGATTTTATAGAGGTGAATTTTGAAAACTAAAAATTAATAAATTAAAAAAAAGAAGTTTCACTTCAGTTTAAATTCTAAGTCGGATGCAAGTGCTTTAGATATCACTCCCAATTTTCCCATTCATCTTTCATTTATTTTCTTCTTTTTTTCTTCCATTATTCTTCTCCAATCCATCATCCACATCCAATTATTATTCTGTCCCTAAATCAGAAAACCCCTTAGGATTTTAGGAATGAGGCTATTAAACTTCCATTTCCCAGATTTCAAGCCTTAAGATGTGCATAAACTTTCAGAGATGCCACTTCAAGGAATATACACCATAGACATCGTTATTTAAAAAGGAAGTTCCCATATGCCCTAAAATCTCTTTGGAAGCCCTTTTTATGGTAGTAAAGAACTGGGGGGGAAAAGTAGATACTTATCAATTAAAGAAATAAACAAAGTACGCTATATATAAATGTAATGGAATATTACCATGCTGAAAGAAACTAATTATGATGAATTCAAAGAAGCATGGAAAGATTTACATCAACTGAAACAGAGTGAAGTGAGCAAAGCCAAGAAAACAACATAAACAATTACTACCACTACTTAAGTGGAAAGACAGAAAATCATCAAAAGGAAATGTTTCCGAATTAAAAAGAAAAAGTATGGCCCCCAAAAAGATATAGTGAAGACACACCCAACCCCACTCTTTTGTAGTTGTTGGATACTCCCCATATGAAACATTGGATATTTTTATTACTTTTTCTATGAATTGATTGGTTTTTGCTCATTTTTTCTTCTTTTTTCTTAAATGTTCTTCATTATTTGGAATGTTTCTCTAGGACTGCAGAAATGGAAGGATATAGGGAGAAAACAAATTTTTAGGTAATAGTAATAATGACATCTTTAAAAGTGATAATCCACATTTTCTTCACCCCCAAGCTCCCCTTAATTTCACAAATATTCATAAAGTAATTGTGATAGCACTTAATAAGAAGGCAGAACATTTCAGAAATAGTTGATCCCTTTGTAGTTCATGGAAAATCTCTATGCAGATCTCTCTTGAGGGTCGAGCCACAAGACAAGAAATTATTACATTTTGCATAGCTGATTTATACCTTGAAAGTTTTGTGTGGATAATAATCATAATTCAACAGCCACAAAAGATAATTAGTAGTATGTTATCAGATCTCAGGTCTACCCCCTGCTGTCCCAGTAAAAGCATCAACTTTAAGACAACAGTTATAATAAATACCATTTAAAAGACACTTAACATTACAATGCCCTAAATTTTGAAATTTAAAACAAAGTATTCAACCCTGCTCTATGATATGAATATTTCATGGACTGATATAATCTAGGACAGAAATTTCAATTTAAAAAAATCCAATTGCAGATAGCTGCAAGTCGAGGTCAAATTTTGGTCTTCTGTGAAGTGGTAGTTCAAAAGTAAGATTTTAGGATGAAAGAAAATAGTGTTTTACTGTTTTTCTCAAATCAGTTTGATCATGTTAGATATAAGGGAGCTAGGATTCAGCACTTTTTTGTCTATCCACTGCTTCTTAATCTAGCATATTAGGTGTATATCAACAGGTGACTGATAAGAAATGCCATTTCCTTAGCTAGAGGATATCATAAAAGGGACATAGGAAATGGAAGGGCATGAACTTTGGAGTCCTGGAAAGCATCGTACTCATGGGGGCCTGGTTATTCAGTTACAAGCAAGTACTGGTGCTTAGGCATTTATTGAATATAGATATGAACAGCTGCATTCTTGGCTGGCTCATTGACTCCCTTAAGAAGTGGTCCACCTGGACAGAATTTGCTGCCTCAGTGGAACCAGGGGGACTTTTCTCCTTTCCAATTCCTTCTTTCCTCTGCCTTACTGCAGCTATGAAATCACAACCACTTAAAGTTTAAATCTTGTTTATATGCTTGTGTAATGCCATGCACCAGCAGATTCCCAAAGGAATGCTACTGTGAACAGCTTTTAGAGTTCAGATTACAAAATATAGTGAACATTCTGTTTATTCCATTACAAATCAAGACAAACATTCAAAACATTATAATATTCACAACA
>CM053587.1:257841091-257856184 GCA_028646515.1 Pseudochirops corinnae | reverse complement strand
GCTTATGTACACACCTCAGCCAACCCCCTTCTTCCACATCAACAGGGGCTCAGCCAATCCCCTTCTTCTACATCAACAGGGGAGTTCATGCCTTCTCAACAATGGGACAGAGTTTGCACCTTCCACACTTAGCACTTAGTACTGTCCATCCACTTAGTACTAAGTGCTAAGTATCCTGCTAAACCAATTACTATTACAGCTTGTCTGTGCTTTGATAACATATTTAGTCTCCAGATAATAAGCTGATTTTTCCATTGCATTCTGAACAAATGTTTGCTATAAATAAGTGGGCCACATTATGGAGAGTGAAAAAGGGGATTCTATGGACAAACTGCTCCAGATGTAAATGTAGACATTGCTGAGGCTCTATCTCTTTCTGAAGACATGAAGAGGAACTCATTAGAATATCTTGGTTAATCAGGTATTGTACACATTGAAAAGATTGATTCCCAAAATCATGACAGCTTTCAGTGAGTATCATTACAGTCAACTCGGTCATCTATCATTGTGGAAGAATAGTTACACAAATTGTTCAAGTATAAGTTTTGTGATTAGAGAGATACTATGCTATAGTGCATATACTCTATTAGTTTTTAAAGTAATATGCATGCAGTCTCTGATGTATAAACACTCAAGTTGCAAAGAACATATTGACGTGTAGTGGGAAATCAGGATTTGGAACACTGACTCTTGTCACTGAGTTCTGTGTTCCTTAATTCAAAAAATAGGGATTGATTACCCTAGAAGATTAAGTCTTCTCCTGCTAAAGCTAAAGAGTCTCTTCTCACATATCTACACAACAAGAGACCTTGAGGTTTTTAGGAATGGTAGGCTAGGTTTGAGGGTTAGTAGAAAACAGATAAACAAGCACAAGACAAGACAAAATGATGAGATCATATGGTTTGACTTAATCATTTTCCAATTGAGGAATTTGACACCCAGAGAATGGAAATGACTTGCCCAATGTCACACGACTAGTTAGTTACACAGCCAAGAAGCAAGCATTTTAAAGGGTAAAAGATTTATAGTTGGCAGACTGTAAAAAACAGGTAAGATGATTTTTGTTCTTCAATCAGAATTAAGTTATTGGTGGCCAGGAATATATTTTCCACTTAATTCTTTATTCAGCCTGAACCCACATGGAAGCTACTGATATTACTAAAAGCAATCCTAGGTTCCCACTATCTTCCTGGAATCCAAATAAAAAGTTGAAATGTTATAAAACATCCAGGTTTTACAAGTTTTACCTCTTAAATTTTCTAGCAATATAGCAGTGGGAAAATCATATTGAATTTTTTGAGCTTCAATTTCTTGAACTTTAAAATGTGAGTAATATTATATACTTCACTCCCATGTTTGTTGTCTCATCTTGAATAAGAAAAAAATCTTTTAAAAAAGTTGTGTGAACACACGCTATTTTTCACAGAAACTATGCTATAAATCATCAATAGGATTAGCAAAAATAGTATTTCATGATGTTTTCTTTCATTTATAAACATTTTAGGTATATTTTCATTAGATGACATCACAAACAAACCACTATTAAGTAGTGACTTATATGGGAAAATTCATTCTCAAATCCAAAGAAGAGACACAAAACTAGATTTATAAGACAATACGATTTTAAATATGAGAGCAAAATATGCTCAGCACCAAAACTGTTCTGAGTAAACTAGCCTGGTGGAATGTGAATGGAGATCTAGCACCAAAACAATGTAGAGGAAGAATCCATGTGAATTGTGACATCCTTTGGTGTTATTGTTCGCAGATGATATTGTGCTGATTATATCAAATCCCAGTACATTGAAGAGATTCCTGAAGAACTATAACATTGGAAGTTTTTTTTCATCTATACAGGGAAGACCAAATAGAAAAAGAAAATTTATTGTTTGTATCTCAACATGCATTTGGATGTATCCCTAAAGGACTTGTACAATCACGTGTCTATCTGGGTTAACCAATATAGGAACTGAATGCTCTGGTAACAGAGCTGATAAAAAGGAGATTAATCACCTTTAGGAAGTTAAGGTGCACATTTAGTAATTCCAAGCATTCCAAGAATACAAAAGTTCATCTTTTCAATATTGAACATTTAATCAATGTTGCTGTAGAGAAGTGAGGTATGGACCACCACTATCTCTCCAAAAGTCAAGATGAATATGGGACGGCAACAACACATCCAGGTATGTCCAAAAGGTGATGGATAAGTATATGTTGGATGCAGTAATCTGAAATATATGAATGAGGAGGAAATCTCAAGAATAACAACTGTAAAAAATAGCCACAAGGATTTATATGAGAGGAAGAGAAAGACTGATGAAGTGATAAATATAAGGGATGAGAGGTGAACAGTTAGAGTGCACCACTGTTATTCTCACAATGTCAAGAGGAGATAAGGAAGGATCGAAGCACATTGAGTGGATTACTTGTGGCAAAATGTTGGAAGAACACAAAAGAATCACAGGATACAGGCATGTATTAGTGGGTTGTGAACTCAATCTATGGAGGTATTTGAGTACGAAGTAGAAGCTTTGACATGTTAGAAGACATTTCATGGTTTTGAAATTTCCCAATATCATCACTGCAAATACTAATTCTCATTTAACATACATAGTAAGCAAGAAAAAAGTATTGGATTGATTCATAGGAAGGAAAGTGTTCCTGCCATCTTTAGTCTCTTTATCCTAAAATCCAGAGCTAGAAAGGACCTTGGTTATTGTCAGATACAATCACCTTAAATAGCAGTTGAGAAACAGGAAAAGGATGTATCTATAATATTTAAAGCAGCTTTTTTTGTAGTTGAAAAGAATTGGAAATCAAGGGCATGCCCATCAATTGGGGAATGGCTGAACAAATTGTAGTATATGACTGTAATGGAATACGATTGTGCTATAAGAAATGAGGAACAGGATGGCTTTAGAAAAAACTAGAAAGACATATGAACTTATACAAAGCAAAGTGAGCAGAACCAAGGAAATATTTTTCACAGTAAAAGCAACATTATAAGGAGAATCAACTGTGCAACATTTGCCAACTCTCATCAAGACCATTCAAAGGGATCCAAAATGAAAAATGTTATCCATCTCTAGAGAGATGACTAATGAATACTGAATGCAGATTGAATAAACTTTAAAAAAAAAACTTTTTTTTCACTTTTTGTATGTGCTTTCTTTTTCAATCTGGCTAATGTGCTAGTATTGCATGACTTAATATGTAAAGTATATTTCATATTGCTTGTCTTCTCAATTGGGAGAGGAAGGCTGGGAGGGAGGGAGAGAATTTGGTACTTAGATTAAAAAAAAAAGAATGTTAAAAATTTTAAATGTAATTGGAAATATTTAATGAAGCACATACACACATTTGTAAAGTTGAGATACTTGACTTTTCAGATTCAATCAGCTAGTTCAGGCCAGATTTGAACTTCCAAATTCCAGTGCCTGCACAGAAGATTCAGCTGTGCCATCTAGCTATAAAGATAGCTAGAAAAACTGTAGAGTTAAAATTCAAAACCAGATATTCTAACTCCAAATCTACTTCGCTTGCCATTATCACATATTATGCAGGTCCAAAGTAGATTAATTTTACCTGATTTAAAAATATTTCACTAATTTGTTTAGTCAAATGGCTAAATTATCAGCAGAAGAAAATGTCAATCAGATGTGATATTAGGCATTATGTGAACCAACTGTTTCATTGAACTAATCTCTTTTCTAATAGTAACAATGGCACTGTTGGCATAGGTATAACAACACTTCAAGAGATTGATTTTAATTGGCATTTAAAATTTTTTCTCCCTGATGAATTTTGTTATTATTTTTTTCTAGCTCAGTAAGATAATTTTGGGAACTTTCATTGATATGGCACTGAATAAGTAAATTAATTTAGGTAGAATTATCATTTTTATTCTATTAGCTTGACTTACTCATGAATAATTGACATTTTTAAATGTTTTGATCTGACCTTATTTGTGTGAAAAGTGTTTTGTAAATGTGGCTATATAGTTCTTCGATTTTTCTTGGCAGGTAAACTCTCAAATATTTTATATTGTCTACAATTATTATAAATGGAATTTCTCTTTCTATCTCTTGCTGCTGGGTTTTGATAGTATTACATCAAAATCTCAATGATTTATGTGAGTTTATTTTATAAATTGAAACTTTGTTAAAACTGTTAATTACTTGAAGTAGTTTTTTTAGTTGATTCACTAGGATTCTCTAAGTATGCCATCATAGCATCTGCAGAGTGATAGCTTTATTTCCTCATTGCATGTTCTAGTTTCTTCGATTTCTTTTTCTTCTCTTGTTTGCTAGAGTTAACTTTTATAGTAGAATATTGAATAATAGTTGTGATAATACACATCCTTGTTTCATCCCTGATTTTGCTGGGAATGCTTTTGGCTTATCCCCATTACCTATAATGCTTGCTGATGGTGTTAGATATGTGCTACTTATCATTTTAAGGAAAAATCCATTGATTCCTATGCTCTCTAGTCTTTTTAATAGGAATGAGTGTTGTGTTTTGGCAAAAGCTTTTTCTTCATCTATTGAGGTAATGATATGATTTCTGTTAATTTTTTATTGATGTGGTCAGTTATGGTGAAACTTTGCCTAATACCAAGCCAGCCCTGCATTACTAGTGAAAATCCCAACTAATCATAGTGTATTATCTTAGTGATCAATTAGTGTAATCTTTTTACTAATATTTTATTTAAAATTTTAGCATCAGTATTTAGCATCAGCATATTAAGGAAATTGGTCTAAAATGTTCTTTCTCAGCTTTGCCATTCCCACAGCAGAGCTGAAAAAGAATTGCTTACCCAGAGGCTGTGAGAGTGCCCAGAAGAGACAGACTCCAAGAGTGGTGGAAAGTAGAGCCATATTTATGAACCCAGGTACAAGTTTTTATAGGATGCTCCCTAATTATTTTCTCCTGAGGACACTGTGCACTTCTTTGTTCCCAGGCTGTGGGTATATACCACACTTATCTCGAGGACACAAAGCTCACACCTGTGTGTTTGACCTCCTCCCTGGGGAATGGGGAATGGATACAGGCCTGATGGCAGGACCTTCAGCTGACAGGGCTTATTCAGCCATCAGGGTCAGAGCCCCACTGGCCTGAGGGCCTCTACAGGTATCAGCATCATTTTTGTATCACGAATAATATTCAGAAGGACTCCTTCTTTGTCGATTTTTAAAAAAAGTTTATACAGTATTGGACTTAATTGTTCTGGAAATGTTTGGTAGAATTCACTTTTACATCAATGTGGCCTTAAAGATTTTTTTTCCTTAGGGAATTCAGTGAAGGTTTGATCAACATCCAAATACTTAGAGAAGAAGTTAAGTGAGTTAACAGCTATAGCAAAACTATGCCAGTGGTGGACCAAAGCTTCCTACTCTCAGAAAATAAACAAAAAAGAAGTTAAGGAGGTGAATAAAATTTTAGAAAAATTGGATAAGATATATCTCTGGAGAAAACTTAATGGGGCTAGAAAGGAATACAACTTTTTCTCAGTGGTACATGGCACCTACACAAAAATTGATCATGTATTAGGCCACAAAAATCTCACAATCCAATGCAAAAAGGCAGAAGTATGAAATACATCCTTTTCAGATCATGATACAAAAAATTTTTTTAAATTGGTGCATATGTGTTTAGTCTTGATTTTACTTCATTATCTATGCTTCCTTTTAGCAAGAGGTAGTTTCCTTCCTTGTCGCTTCTAATTAGATCTTTTTTTGTTGATGCTTTTGATTAGTCTGAGATCAGGTTTGCTACCACTTGTACTTTTTTTCTTCAGCTGAAGCATAATGCGTATTGCTTTAACCTTTTACCTTTAATTGATGTATAATCCTCTGCTTCAAATTTGTTTCTTATAAACAACATATTGTAGGATTCTGGTTTTTAGTCTACTCTATTTTCTGCTTCCTTTTTATGAGAGAGTTCATCCCATTCACATTCACAGTCACATTTATAACTATATATTTCCCTCCATGCTATCCGCTGCCATTTATACTTTTTTTTTCTCTTCTTTTACCCTATCTCTCCTCAACAGTGTTTTGCTTCTGACTACTGCCTCTTTTAATCTGCCATTCTTTCTATCAGCCCCACCCACCCTTGTCTTTCTCATTTTCCCTTGTATTTTTCTCCTCTTTTCTACCCATTCTCCCTCCCTTTCTTTTCCCTTTCCCCTCTTACATCCCTATAGGGTAAGATAAATTTCTGCACCCGAGTGTATGTTATTCACTCTTTGAGACAAATTTAATGAGAGTAAGGATCAAACAATGCTCCCATTCATCCCCTCCTCTCATTCCCTATACTGCAATAGGTCTTTTGTAACCCTGTGTGATGTAATTTTCCAAATTCTGCCTTCACCTTTCCTTTTCTCCTAGGACAATTATTTTTTTTAACCCTTTAATTGTTTTTATATCATCGCATCAAAGTCAACTTATACTCATACCCTTTGTCTATGTATGCGCCTTTTAACAACCCTAATAAATATAAAGTTCATGAGAGCAGCCAGTGCGGGTGGCATTCTTGGCCTCCGGAGAAGGAGACAGACTGCGCTCAGCGGCCTCAGTGCAGTCAGGGTCAGGGTCACGGTCGGTGTCGGCAGCAACGCAGACCCAGGCCATGCTGGGGAACGAGCAGTCCCCGGGCCCACTCGAGGAGAACATGCAGGGCTCTTGGGTGGTGCTTCACTTTAGCAGTAATGGCAAGGGCCACAGAGCAGCACCAGCCTCAATCTCAGCCTATAATGACGACATGGAAAAGATCCTTCTGGATGCTCAGCATGAATCTGGACCGAGCAGCTCCAAGAGTTCTCACTGTGACAGCCCGCCCCGTTCACATACACCCCAGAATATTAACAGAACTTCTGAAATGGATACTCCCAGGATTGGAGAAAAGAACAGCTCCCACTCTGAAGAAGATTATATGGAAAGACAGAAAGAAGTGGAGAGCATCCTGAAGAACTCAGACTGGATCTGGAACTGGTGATGATGAAAACATCCCACCAAAGGAGTTTCTCTTTAAGCACCAAAGCGCTTAGCCACTCTCAGTATGAGAAATAAGATTGTCATGAAGAAAGAGGACATCTTCTCTGCAGAGTTTCTGAAGGTTTTCTTCCCATCCCTGCTGCTCTCTCACTTCCTTGCCATTGGGTTGGGGATCTACTTTGAAGATGTCTTACCACCTCCACCGGCACCTTCTAGGGTGGTGGGGCTGGGAGTCTGGCCGAGCAGCAGGCTACTGTCTCTGATCATGCAGAATGGTTACAGGAGGAAGTCCTCTGTCCCTGACGGCTCCCATGACTTGTGTTCATTTGTTGTGTAAATGTCTTGTTTCTAGTTCAATAGAATGGGAGGATAGATAGCTGTATTCATACCTGGGCACCAGCATAGGGAGCAGGTCAGACTGATTCACCTCCTCTGTGTAGGATTAGCCCTTGTTCTCTGATGACCACCTTTCCCATCCCAGTCCTGAAGCTTCCAAGACTCCAATGAAATCCCTAAACTTCCAAGTTCCCTAAAACATTGCTCCCCCTTTGGACAAATAAATCAGGTCATTATTAAAAGGATTATGTTTAGGGGCTTGTCCAGAAGTCTGTAGACTTGTATCACATGGTCCCAGAAAACCTCCTGTGCCTGTCTACCCCGGCTGGAGCAGCCACTTGGCAAACATCCCCTCCATTCTTCTGGGTGGTCTTCTTGGGCAAATGGGAAAAGAGGGCAGAATCCCCTGTGGTGGGCTGCTCAGCTTGAGAAAGTCCATCCAACACTGACATTTGAAGTTGGCCCCCTCCCCTTGATTGGTTTCCTGTGTAGAGTCTGCTGTGGCCCTGAGCAGTGCCAGCCAGCTGCCCCTGCTAGGCCTGCTCCATTCCCTGTGCTCCCTGCTAGGTCCATGCTGTGCTCATCCTACCTTGCTCTTCATTGACTTCAGCTACTGAAACCAGAATGGGAATAATTCTTTGTTTGCAAATCCTTCTGAGATGTCTGCATTTCAGTCTAGTTCACAAGAGTCTTATGAGGCCTCCAGAGGTTCACATCTTCTCTGTTTCCTTTGGGGCAAATATTTTCTGAAAAGAGGCCATGCCTTTGCTGTGCTGGACACACTCAAGATTTGTTTATATTTCTCTCTGACGTTCCTCCCTACTACCCCTCTTCATCTGAACTAAATAAATGCAACCTTCTGATTTGAAAAGGAATATATATATATATATATATATACATACATACATACATACATACACATATATACATGCATATACATATACATACATATATATAAAGTTCTTGTGGAAAGGGGACTTCTGGAAGCCAAGATGGTGGTAAGTAGCTGTTACTCTCCCACATGGACCTCTAAAAAATGATAGGGCCTCAGGAAAATCCTGGAACAGCAGAGCCAGCAGAAGGAAGGGATGGAGCAGTCTTTTAGCCTGGGAAACTTGGAGGATAAACAAGAAAGGTCCATTTCCCTGGGATAAAGGAGGAGCATATTCCAGGACAGGAAGCATCCTAGTAAGCCAACAAGTATGACCACAGAAAACCAGGAGGAGATCCTGAACCCCAGGGTGGTGGAGTAGGCAAACACCAACACTCGGACTCTCCATGTGCCTTGGCATAGCTAGGGCAACTAACAGATGCCAGTTTGGAGAATCACCACCTGAACCAGTGCAGCCCTGGGCAGGCAGGGGTCCTCCAGTAGCTGCACATCACCATGCTTCAGTGTAGCCCCGGGTATTCAGGCTGAATCCATTGGCTGAACCTCCCCATCCTTCAGCACAGGGGCAAACAGGTGCCCCCAACAGCAGACTCTGACTTGCCTCAGTGTTAACCCACAGAAATGCAGAAAAATACTACCTGGCTTCAACACACACCAGATACCACCACTAGGATCCAGTTTAGCAGCAGTATAAGCTTCTAGACACCTACAACCTCCAGTTGCCAGCACCTGAGGCCCCAGAACAGTGACCAGGCCCCTAATCACCAGCACAAAAAGCTTGAGACAGTACCCACTGTGCTCCAGCAGGAGAGCTCAATTTTAAAAACCACAGAATAGGAAAAGACCATGAGCAAGTAACAAAACACACACTGATCATAGACTCTTTTTATGGGATCATGGAAGATCAAAACACAAACTCAGAAGGGGACAACATTGCCAATATAACTACATCCAAAATCTCAAAAGGGAACATAAGCTGGTCTCAAGCCCAAAAAGCCATCTTGAAATAACTCAAGAAGGATTTTAAAAGTTACCTAAGAGAGGTAGAAGGAATATGGGGAAAAGAAATGAGAGGTATGTGAGACCCAATATCTTGGGAAAGATGAAAATTGACTGCAGAAAACAATTCCTTAAAAAATACAATTGTCCAAATGAAAAAAAAAATCCACTGAAGAAAACAATCACTGAAAAGAAGAATTACTTAAAAAGTAGAATTAAACAAATGGAAAAGAAGGTACCTGAACTAAACTCCAGAAATCAATTTGTTAAATATTAGAATTGGGCAAGTGGAAGGAATAATACTGTGATACATCAAGAATCAATTAAACAAAATCAAAAGAATGAAAAAAAAATGTAAAATACCTCATTGGAAACACAACTGATCTGGAAAATAGATCCAGGAGAGATAATTTAAAACATTATCGGTCTGCCTGTAAGTCATGAAAAAAAGGAGCCTGGACAGCATCTTTCAAGAAATTATTAAGGAAAACTAAACTGAGGTCCTTGAAGCAGAGGGTAAAATAGTCATTGAAAGAATCTACTGATGACCATCTGAAAGAGATACCAAAATGAAAACCCCAAATAATATCTTAGCCAAATTCCAGAATTATTAGGTCAAAAAGAAAATACTGTAATCAGTCAGAAAGAAATAATTTAAATATCATGGAACTATAGTCAGGATAACATAGGGCCTAGAAATGTCTACATTAAAGGATCTGAGATCTTGGGATATAATATTCTGGGAAACAAAGGATCTTGAATTACAACCAAGAATGAAGTACCAAACAAAACTGACCACAATCTTTCAGGGGAAGAGATAGACATCCAATGAAATAGGGGGCTTCCAAACTTTCCTGATGGGAAAAAACAGAACTGAACAGAGAATTTGATCTTCAAATATAAGATACAAGAGAAGCATAAAAACAGTAAAAAGAAAAGAAAAAAAATCATTTTATTAAATAAGGGCAAACTTCCTACACAAAAATATGATACATTTAACTCTTATGAATTTTATCTTTATTATGATATTTAGAAGGTGTGTGTATAAATTGACTGATATGATAACAAAAAAAAATTATTGACTTGGGGAAGGATTGTACTGGGAGAAGAGGAAAGGAAGAGAAGGAATAGGGTAAATTAAATTACATGAAGAGGAGCAAAGATCAATTACAGCAGAAGGAAAAAAGGGAGGGAAGCAAGCATTATTTGAACCTTGTTCTCATTAGATTTGGCTCAAAGAGGGAATAACATAATCTTAGTTGGGTATAGAAATCTATTTTATCTTATAGGAAATGGGAGGAGAAAGGGGAGACAAAATGGAGTGGGGTTGATAGAAGGGAGGCAGATTGAGGGAGGCTGTGGTCAGAAGAAAAACTAGTGGGGACAGAAAGGGAGAAAGGAGAGAGGAAAAGTATAAATGGGGTGGGGAGGGGATAGGATGGAAAGAAAGACACTATTAATAATCATAACAGGGAATGTGAATGGGATGAGCTTTCCCATAAAATGGAAGCAGATAACATATTCGATTAAAAACCATATTTCTATAATATATTGTTTACACAGAGTAAAGGTAAAAGGCTGGAGCAGAATATATTATGCTTCATCTGAAGTAAAAAAACAAAACAAAACAGCAGGGGTGACAATGTTGATCTCAAACAAATCAAAAGCAAAAATAGACCAAATTAAGAGATAAGCTACAAAAATATGTCCTGCTAATCTACTGTTTGATAAACTCAAAGACTCCAGCTTCTGGCATAAGAGCTTACTAATTGACAAAATCTGCTGAGAAATCTAGGAAATAGCATAGTGGAAATTAGGCATCGACTAACAACCTACACTGTTGATCTGGGACCAATTGGCCTGGATTGTTGATCTGTGCTGTTGCTAAAAGTCTCCCAATGACTTACCTGGACACTGCTACACTATTCTACACTTTCTTTTTACCCCAATGAGACAGACCTTTCCTGAAGTCTTTCTAAGTTACCTTAAGCTGTAAAATTGTTTCACTCCATCTTTTTGCAGATTCTTTCACTGTAGAATCAATTTAGAGACTTGATTAGTGCTGTTCCTAAGGGAAACTGGGGAGAGCTCAGGCGACTTCATGACTTACCCCCACCATCATGGTTCCACCTCTGGGATGTTAATATTTTCCTTGTAGAAGTCATATGATAAAATGATTAGAGGGCTGAGTTGGAATTAAGAGCACTTAGTCCTCCTTCTGACATTTGTGACCCTTAATAAATCGCTTAACCTCTTACGACCCTCAAGCACTATCTGAGAATGTAAGTTAAGAATTGTTTCTATTCATTGCTAGAGTTCAATGAACACATTAAATCACAGGTCCAGAGTAAAATGAAATAATATTTTATCGCCTGCTGTGGAGAGTTACAAAAATCGAAGGAGATAAACTGTAAGAGATAGCTGCAAAGGGACTGGACCTTTGATTTCATATGTAACATCTAGGCAAAGAAACTCATTCAAATAAGGTAAGTTGGTACCTTCTCAGGAAGTCTTAGTGAATATATACTTAAATGACTTACCAAGTTTCACATAGCTAGTATATATAAGAGAAAGATAATGAACTCATATCCTCCATCTCTCTATCCCATGGAACACACTGTTTGTAACATGAATTATAAAAACTGCAAACCTTAAAGTGTGATGTGAATATAAGTTTTTGGTATTATTGGGACTATCTTTACTGCATGATAGTCCATTTCTTTAGTTTTATTTAAATGGTCCTCATGCTCATCATGATAAATAAACCTGAGACCATAGAACTATTTGGGACTGAATGGATCTTCAAGATATTTTATTCTATCAGCATCCTTTTACACTTAAGGATTAAGGAAGATGGGCAGACAAAGGTAAATTCTCTGAGTTATGCCTTACGTGTTTTTTCTTACAACATTTTAAATCATAATTCTATTTAATTAGTGATAGAAAAGAATTTTGATTCAAGGTAATTAAATTCAGCAGATATTTAGCAAGTTACTATTCTCTGTCAGAAAGCGTGCTGGATACAGAAAGGATAAGGGTACAAGGACAAGAATTAACACAAAAAGAAAATATATTATGCAAAGAAGAACATTCAAAATAATTGCTTTCTGAAAGCTGTAATGATGTTAACATTTGCAGAGATAGTCTACTAAACATATACATAGAAAATACCAAATAATTTCATAATGGGGAGGATAATATCAACTGGTGGAATAAGAAATAGCCTTTTGCAGAAGATGACCTCTAAGTAGTAATTTGAAGGAAGAAATGAATTCTTCAAGGCTAAGGCAAGAGGAAAGAATTCTCAGAATGAGTGATAGCCAGTACAAAATCAGGGAAGAAGGAGATCAAATTTTACACGCTGTTAACAGCAAGGAGTTTACATTTTATCTTTTTTTTTTTTTTTTTTTGGCTTTTTGGAGCACAGTTGGGGTTAAGTGACTTGCCCAAAGTCACACAGCTGGTAAGTGTGTCAAGCATCTGAGGTCACATTTGAACTCAGTTTCTCCTGACTCCAGGACCAATCACTGAGCCACCCAGCCACCCCTACATTTTATCTTAGAAGCTCTAGGTAGTCACTAAAGCTTTGAGTAAGGCAGTTAAGACCATGTCCATTATGAATTCGATTTAAAAGTTGTGTGGTAGATGGACAAGAAATGGGAGAGATTGGCAGTGGGGAAATTGATGAAGAGATTAATGCAATAGTCTAGAGAAGGGGTAATGAGGGCCCAAACTATCAGAAAGGTAGAAGTAATGGACCTTGATATTTCTTTTTTCCTTTCTACTTCGATACTTAAACTGCAGATATTTGGATATGCTCAGAAAGTAAAATAAAATAAGCATTTTGTGTAGGCTGAGTTCAATTCAAAAGTCTTCCTTACTTGACAATTTGATGAATCTTACTCAACCACCTAAATTGTTTATCATGCCTTCCCACATGGTTTGACTATGTAGGCATAACTACCTCAATATGTGCTATCTCCCAGCCATAACCCCTATCTCAGGGTTTGAACTTCTTTTAAAGTCAATGGGTAGGAGATTTGTGCCCCAAAGGGGAAATTCCTGCCAAGACCACAGTAAATATGAAAGCTAGATCAGAAATTCTAAATTAAAGGTGATAAGTATAGCTAACATGCCTTCCTTACCCCTCACCACAATCTAATAATAACAGAAGGGAGTATCAGCTTTTATTCCAGGATATAAAGAGGCAGCCACTGATGCATGGCTATGGAACAAAGGTTTGCGAATGAGCACTGACTTTTTCAGATTCTGCAGGAAACATCCAACACACCCCCTCTGAGCCACAAAAAGATGGACCCAGGTGCACACAAGTGTACTTTGCCCTTTGCTTTTTATTTTTATTTTTTTTTATTAGTAGACTCTAGAATGAGTGCATGGACAATAAACTGTGGAGTTATATAATGACTTAGGAAACTGGGATGATAAAATGAACATAAACAACTGAAGTGTAAAGTACACAGTCAGTTATGAAGGGGAAACAGACAGAGGAAAAAATGATATTTCTAACCCAATCTGCAGCTGGAATTCTAGCTAATTAATATCATTTTAGCCCCTGACAAGTATAATTCACAGGTCATGATTACCACTGGAAAGGAAAATGGTCTTAAATGAACAATTCATATTCTAAATAGGATTTAGAACTTTGGGGGGAAAGATTTAAATACAGATTTGAAGGTCAAAGAAAAGTTATACATTAAAAAATGCTTTTGCCTTATAGGAAGCGTAAAAAACTTCTACCTCTCATTGCTCTTTATAAGCTCTTTCAATTGTTAAAGCTTTGTTCTTTGCTTTTTACAGATCAAGTTTATTTTCAAATGTCACTTGTAAAGTTGGTTTCCAAAATAAAGTATAATTTTATTATCCTATATGAAATCACCTTTTCCTATCTCTGTGATTTCCCTTCCCTATGATCATTACTGTATTTGATTAAAACTCTTTAGCAAGAAGGGGCCTATGAAGCATCATCTGTTTCCCTTGACTGAACCTACTCTGTCTTAAGAGATTTTGGGGGAAAGAACTTACAGCTTCTTTTGGCAGTCTATTCCAGTTTTCTTCAAACTACCTTGTTTGCCATTTTTCTTCATTTTTGTGAAAATAATAGAGAACAAACACTGCTTCAGAGATACGTAAAAATTAGCTCAATCTCTTCTTTTTTATAGGTACAGGAAATTTAGATGACTAGCTAATCATCCAAAAAGTTTTAATAATGAGTCTCTAAACTGTATATGTGACATTATAGTAGAAAAGAAGGATATAGAAATATAAATGAAACACTCCCTGCCCTCAAGTAAGCTCCATTCTGTAGGAGCAGAAATCTGCACAAGTATAGGTATATATAAAATAAATACAAGTTCATTTTTAAGGGAGGACACTAATAGCTGGCATCAGGTATCAGTTAACTGTATATTTGCAATTAAGATCATCTGTTGGTTTAAGGATTTTTCTTTTCTAAATTCTCCTTGCTTTAACTCATTTCAAAGTTATGTTATTTCCTTGTCTGTAATCAGGAATTAATCGTCTTCTTAAGGATTCTGGGTTTTCTATTCAATCTGTTTTTTTCCCTTTCCTCTTCTTCCCTATACCTATTACTAGTGTTCTCCTGAAACTTATTCTGACCTCACATTCATCCCTTTTCCTAATGAGGTACAGAGTGTTACAAGCTTTATCTGTTACTCTTTGTCTCCCAATACTTTATTATTCCTTACTTGTCTTAATTTGATTTTCTACTTAGGAATTGTCCAATACTTGGACATTTCAACTATATACCATCTTCTTTTTTGGAATCTTTTGTCTTCCTTGTCCTACTGCCATTCTTCTTTTGTCAAATCCCCGACCTCAATTAATTTCACC
>CM053587.1:257814467-257840591 GCA_028646515.1 Pseudochirops corinnae | reverse complement strand
GCACAGGATCAATTGAAGAGGAGAGGATGATATTTAAAAGATGAAATTGAGAGGTGATAGAGGAATATAATAAGAGGAGATGGGGAGAGACAGAAGGGGGGTAATTATATCATATAGAAGAGGCAAGGTATAACTGTTACAATGGAGGGGAAGAACAGGAAGGCAAAAGGGAATGGGTCAATCTTACTCTCATTGAAATTGGCTTAGGGGAGGAGTTACATACATTCTGAATTGGGTATCTGCCCTACAGGAGAATAGGGGTAAGGGAATGAGAGAGTGGATGATGGAGGGGAAGGCAGATTTGGGGGGAAGTCAGTAAGAAGCACACACTTTTGTAAAGGGACAGGGACAAAGTAGAGAATAGAACAAGTGTGTGGGGGGGATAGGATGGAGGGAAATATAGTCAGCCTTTCACAATATATCCACTAAGGAAATGTTTTGCATAACTACACATGTACAATCCATATTGAATTGTTTATCTTCCTAGTGAGGGTGGGAGACAAGGGAGGAAGGGAAAGAATCTGGAATTTAAAGTTTTAAAATAAAATCTTTTTAAACATTATTATTATTATTATTACTATGATTATTTACATGCACCTGGGAAATAAGACATGCAGACACTGGGGTGTGGAGATCCATCTTACTCTACCAGAAAGTCAGAAAGGGAATGGGGGAGGGTGTATTCAGTGGGACTGCTGTTTTGGGGTGGTGGGTAGAGGAAAGTAGGGGATTAAATTTGTAACTCAAAATCTTGTGCAAATGAATGATGTAAACTAAAAATGAACACAAAAGTTAATTTTTTATAAAGCATATGAATTATTAGAAGTGGCAATACTATTAGCCCCCTAATGACCATAGTAATCTATGAAAATGTCTGCTAAATAATGAAAATAGACTCTTTGGCAATAATGCTAAATGTACATAGCAAACATTTTTTTTTTTGTAAAGAATATCACAGTGTATTATCTTTTCTAAGCCTGTTACTGTATTCCTGGACATGGGCCATATGGACTTCCCAAATCTTTCCAGTGAAAAAGAAAAAGAATGCAAGACCAAGTTTCCATTATTTAGCTTTATTCAAAGTTGGAACAGATCCAAGGAAGACCAGGACTAGGATTAACTTTCAGGCCTTTGGGTCTTGTCCATTATATTTGAGGTTGAGAGCCCCATAAAGGGGCTGCTACTCTTCTGTAATCCCTAGGTCACATAAGGCTAGTCACATGAAGAGCATATCTTTTCCTTAACAGCACCCTCCTCCTCCATAAGAAGCTGTTAGGAAGAAGAAATTTCTGAGTCTTACAGGGCCCTTGTAATAGCAATTAATTTAGCAGATACTTGGTCCTTAGTAACTAAGGGCTTAGTACTTCTGTGAAAGAGGCAGAGGGTGTAAACTGTGTCTTCTGTGTGAAACAGGCTGTGAACTCTATCTCCTGTGTGAAAGAAGCAGAAGGTATGAACTCTGTCTCCTGTGTTTGGTGATGTGGCAGGAAGAGGTTGACTGAGACAATAGGCCAGTGTGTGTATATGAGAAGAATTCCAGAGACAAAGAATCAGAATCAGAAATATTCCTCCTGGCGGCTCCTGGTGGAGGAAGAATCCTGAAGACTGAAGCCAGCTGAGAGAGGGTAGGGGGGAGAGGGAGAGTTTCTCTCTCGGCATCTGGAAACTGACTGAGAACTGAGTTGGAGTTTTTCTTGAGACCAGAATCTGGTGAAGCCTGAAGTTGCTGCCTCCTGGAAGGCTGAGATTCCTTCTGGGTATTAGGGCCAGCTGAACTGCTGGAGGACTAAAGAACCATGACCAGAATAAGCCTTTGTTTGTAGCTTGGTGGATTCTTGAGTTCCTGGCAACAGAAGTGGTGAAAGGTTTGAGATGTGCTGGACCCTGTGAACTTCAGTGTGTAACAAGAACTGCTCACTGGACTGTACAAGGAGCTGGGAGCTGTCTGCCTCTGAATCTAGGTGACTGTTTGGTGGATTCAAGTAGGAGCTGGGACCATGAAAGAGGATCCAGAGAATCTGACAGACTACCCAGAGTCAAGATGAAGAAAAGACCTCTTCTTGGATATAGAATGCCTGATGAAATTGAAGAAAAGGCCTCCCCTTGTACACATGATTAAATTGAAGTGCACTAGACACTGAGGGGTAGAGGGTTTGTGTAATTTTCTATTGACTGTACTTAGTGATTAATGACATTTAGTAATTGTGAATTTAGATAAGTGACTGATTAATTTATGATTGCCCCATGAGTGGAAGATTGATTATTATATTGTGAAATGACTGAATGATTACATGATAAGGGTTTCCCCCCTTAGGGAAACCAGATGATTATTCTTTTTGTTCTTTGTTCTAAATATTGTGCCCACCGTAGTGAAAATTGTGTGGCCATTCTAATGTTAAGCTGTTCTGAACACTATATTGTGATACTTCTGTGATAAGATGTAATGTTGTGGATATTATATTGTGATTTGTTGTGAATGTTTGCCTTGATTTGTAATGGAATAAATGGAGTGTTCACTATATGTGTAATCCAAATCTTAAAAGCTGTTCACAGCAGCATTCTTTTGGGAATGGCATTAGAGCATGGTGTTACAGCCCTAATAGAAACTTGCTTCCTTTACTTATTCTATGTTACTCAAATAACCACAATATTGAATCAATAGGGACCTACCTATTTCATAATTGCAAACTTCCCTCAATCCTATTACCGATTCAGAGACCATCTCTACTATCTGACATTATATAAGGGAGATGTATTCTATATTACTATTCTGTTCTATTTCAAGTGACTACTGATTTCTAACTTTGTAACACCACTGTCACCACCATGGTACAAGCCTTTATCACTTTATGCCTGGTCTATTGCAATAATCTGATAGCTGGTCTCTCTAACTCAAGGGCTGTCCTTCAGCTCATTCTATCAGAGTCATATTCCTAAAATGAAGTCTGGCCATATCACCTTCCTCATTGCTATTAAGTCTATTCCAGTGGCACTCTATTGCCTCTAAGATCAAATATAAATTTCCCTGTCTGGCATTTTTGTGTCTTCCATAACCTTCCTCCTTCCTATTCAGCCTTTTCAAAATCTTCTTGCTTATAATCTTTTTTTCTCATCACATTCTCTGGGGTCCAGGGACACTGGTCTTCCCATTATTCCTTTCATAAGACACTCCATCTCCTCATTTTGTTAATTTTTCAATCCAATTCAATAAATATTGTGTCTAATATTTACCAGACACTCTGCTATGTGATGAGGATAAAAGTAATAATAATAATAATAATAGCCCTTGCCCTTAAGCAGTTTTCAATTTAAAGGTAAAGAAAACACACAAAGGAGACAGGAAAGCAGGGAGTAGTTGCATGTTATTCTATGGAGCTGAAACCAGGTACTGCAACAGATGCAAATAAGGCAAAGCTGAAAATCCAGTTTCTGTCTTTTATAAAGGAAGGCTTTGGTAGGAATTTTGTACTTAACCCTCCACCCCAGGGGGGAGAAGAGGGGAGAAGAGACTGAAGGAGGCAGAGTCAATTAAGGGTTGAGTTAGCAGCATGGTGGTGAGTTTAGAAAAGATGAGTTTATCTTGAGGAAGGGATATTATTCTATGGATCTGAAATTAAGAAGGGTAGCAGATGAAAAGCAGAATTTTGACTGCCTGTCTCCCATGCATGGAACTCTCTCCCTCAACATCTCCCTCAACATCTCTGTCAACATTTCCTTGGCTTCCTTCAAGCCTCACTTTCAAAAAGTCCTTTTCCAATCATTCTTAATCATACTGCCTGTCCTCTGAGATTTTCACCAATTTCCCTTGAAAATATTCATATATGAATAATTATTTGTTTGTTGTCTTCTCCATTAGATTGTGAGCTCCTGTGGAGTAAGAACAGCATTTTGTTTCTTGGGGTTTTTTTGGTGAGTTTTTCTTTCTTTTTCTCTTCCTTTTACTTCATCCCTTTTTTTCTCTTTCTTTCTTTCTTTCTTTCTTTCTTTCTTTCTTTCTTTCTTTCTTTCTTTCTTTCTTTTTCCCCCTTTTTTCCTGTGCTTGGAATGGTACCTGGCATTGAATAATAAGAGCTTAATAATTGCTTTTTTACTGACTTTGAAATTGCTAAGAAGGACAGAAAAGAAGCATTTTGTGAGAGAACAAAGACATTTTTGAAGAAAATAACATTATTAATACAATGGCAATTTTATATATTTTAAAAGCTAAGTTTTGTCAGATGATATAATATTTGCTGCCATTTTATAACAAAGTATAAAGAAGGGCCACAAAATCTTCATAGCTAGAGATTCTTAGATCATTTAACCTGGGGCACAAATTATGGATAGAGTTGAGGGAGATCATGACCTTAGGAGGGAAAAATTACATCTTTATTGTTACCAAGCTCAAACTGAAACATAGAGTTTCCATAAATTATAAATGTAGGTAGCGAACATCATAGAATGGGGTCCATTGGCTTATTCCACTTCCAAAGGGGTACTTGACCCCCCAAAAAATTTAAGAACCTCTACTGTCTTTTTTTGTTGTTAAAGATTTTAAATATACAATATAAGTGAGAAATTTACGGCAAAATATTTTCATTTTATACTGTTTTAGACTGTCCATAATATCCTACTCAGAGTCCTTTTGCATTGACTATTATCAAATATTCAGTCTATGTTGTATCAATAAAATGGTCACTAGTTTATCACTACACTGAGTGTACTGCACATAAGATATGAGAAAAGCACAGAGAATAACATTATTAATTGTATTGATTCCTCATTGATGGGTTTGGTCTGTATTAAGCCTGAAATCTTCCAAGAGTTTCAGATTAGCTTGCTCCACAATTAAAAATTAGGTTGTAGGGTCTGTCATTCCTTTCCCAAGAGGTTCCAAACTGGGGCTATATAAAAGGCCCCTTCTGTTTCACACTATGTTCCTATGCTTGAGAAAACACAACGATTCCTGGAAGTTTGGTCCAAACTATATTTGCATCTCTTCACTGTACCGCTCCATTTTGACAAACTATTAAGACTATCATAATTTATGTGCCTTTAACCTTGAATCCTAATGAGCAATCTATCCATCTTCCCATACTCACCTCAAATATTTCTTTTCCTCAAAGAATTGTCTTGTCTTCTTGGCTAGGAATTTTATGCATTTGCTTATGTCTACTTTCTATCATATGGACTGTGTATATTCCTTATTGCTTCTCACTCATTAAAAAATATCTTGACCCATTACTTTACTGATACAGGGAAACTCTTGGTATGGCAGCTAATTCTGTAGATGTGTATTGTCAACACAAATACAGTTTAATGCAGTCTGGTATTATGAAAAATGCAATAAACACAAATCCATGGGACCTGTATTTAGATCTCTATTTTGCCACAACTCATTTTAAGTCATTTAATTGTTCTGATTCTTGGTTTCCTCATCTACAGAATGTACAGTAAGATTAGATTAGTACCTTCCAGGTGTAAATCTATGATCATATGAAATGTTTTGCTTTCTCAAAGATTTGCCTGAAGGACCAAGCCACAAGTGCCTGCATTGCATAAACAAAATTCAGTGGTAAATACAGGAAACTTGAGCTAATGAGCTAAAAACTCACCCTCTGAGAATCACTATTGTATAAAATGAGGGACAAGCCCATTGTGAAGCCCAAAGAGTCATTAAAAGAAAAAAAAATGACTGACCTATCAGGGAAATAAAGCACAACAAAACAAAAGCAGGGCTGGCTATCACCACACCAAAGATTTTCATAAAAAACAAAACAAAGATAAAAGCTAATGGGACTAATTATAAATCACAAGGGAATTTTACTGGGAAATATCTACTGGCATATTATCAGAGGAAGTCACTTTCTAAATGAAAACAATTAAGATATTGAAAGAAAAAAATCATAATACTTGGGGGAAAACATTATGAAATTTTATTTTGTGTAAAGCCCCATCGAATAAGAGAAAATATGATTCATAAGATATTATCCATCCATTCATCTAAAAGGAACACCTTTCACTAATTGTGTGATCTCACACAAATCACTCTCAAGTCACCAGGCCTCAAGCTTTTTTTATCCCAATCTATGATTACTCTGGTGTAGGGAATGCCTTAGAAGGAGAATCCTTCCAAAACTATAAATAATGTATACATTCACAAACTATAGTCTTAGAAATAAGGCTGCTAGCTGGCACAGTAGATAGAGATCTGGGCCTGGAATCATGAAGATCTGAATTCAAACCAGCTCAAATACTTACCAGCTGTGTAACCCTGAGAAAGTCATTTAACTTGTTTGCTTCAATTTCCTCCAATGTAAAGTAGGAATAATAACAGACTAATGATATAGGACTGTTGTGAGCATAAAAGAAGGTACTATTTGTGAAATAGCACTTAGTATATAGTGCTGGAACATTGTTGTTATTGTTCTTGTTGTTAAGTCTTTTCAGTCACTTTTAACTTCATGGTATCATCTCGGCATTTGCTTGGCAAAGATATTAGAGTAGTTTGCATTTCCTTCTCCAGCTCATTTTACAGAAGAGGAACTGAGGCCAACAGGGTTAAGTGACTTGCCCAGGGTCACACAGCTAATAAGTATCTGAAGCCATATTTGTTTGAACACAGGAAGATGAGTCTTCTTGATTCTAAGCCCAGTGTCCTATCCACTATGCCACCTAACTGCCCTACCTGGCACATAGTGGGCACTAGAAAAATACTTAATTTCCTTCTCCTTTAGAGTTGGCTATGACTGTGAGAGTTTGGGGGCCTTGTCCATAATTACTTAGGAAATATCTGACAGATGCTGGATTTAAACACAGGTCTTCCCATATCTGAAGCCAGCTTTTACCTTCTATGCCAAGTTGCCTCTCAAGCTTCAGTTTGCTCATCTGTAAATGGAAGTAAGACAGAAGATAAGAATGAAGTAGATAATCTCTAAGATTCCTTTCAACTCTAATATTTTATACTTTTAAGAGTATAGGCAAAAAAGGTTCCAGGTCGTTTTCTAAGGGACAAGAAACTTATATCATACTTACTTAAAAAGAGTTCAGCAAAAAAGAAAAAAAAGAAGAAAAAAAAAGAAAAACAAACAAAAAAAACCACTTGTCACCTTTCCAAAGCCTTTAATCAGTTTCTGACAATGTGACCCAAATGATTCCTATAAAATCAATGAGAATTTAAAAATGAATGAAAATGATGCATATGAATTATTGTACTTCTTTGATAAGCTTTCATCATCATTTTATGAGATATGCTGCCTGTTTAGCTTAGTATCTATCAGTATTTTAAAATATGTCATTTTATATTAGCTATAATGTAACATGCTCTCCTTACTTCCAAATACCTTCCATTGAAATAAGTAGGCTTCTTTGTGTGCATGATAATGTCATTGAGCTATGCAATACCTATAAAATGCTAATGTAATTATTCTACATAGTTGACAAAATAACTTGCAGAAGAGTCTAAATATTTAATTTTTAAATCCTTTTTTTGATGAATAACATTGCTTTTTAACTGAATTCTAAAAAACATAATTTCTACAAATTATGCATGGTCATAACACATTTTAACCTCCAAGTTATAAAATCAAGTTATCAACTCTTCAAAAAGATGACTTAAATGAATATGCTAATGTAATTTCAATTGGAGTGGTGATACGGGAGACTGCACAATTGTGAAAGAAGAATCACTGATTTCATTACATTTTTTAAAAGGATTGCTAGGTTTAGAAATTTACAGCAATCTGCACATCTGTAATTAGTACTTATATAGCCCTTTTTTTTTATCTACAACACCCAGAGCAGTGTATAATCATATTCATATGGGCTTATTAACTACACATTGTAGATAAAAGTATAGTTCTACTTAGTGGAATGTGGTATTCATTATTTTTTCTGTGCTCATTTAATTATGAAATAAACTATTCTAACTTGAACTACTTGGAGTAAATTAGGACCTCTCCAATTTTCCCTATTATTTACCAAGTTGTTTCTGATAGGGAGGTGATAATAATTTGCCATATTTTTTAAAAATCAGTAATGTTTTAAAATACTGTGAGATCTTCATGTGACATGACCAAGAATTAATTATTCATCCCTTTTTAAATCATGTTGTGAATATTATGAAGCAAATTCACTTAAAATTTGATCTTTTAAAGTCATTGAATTAGAGACAGCAGTCAGAAAAATAGATTCAGACTAGCTCTGAGGTTACTACATGTATAATCCTGCTACTAAATAAAATTAATCCTTTCAGGTTACATTTTTAAAGGTATAGGGTTTATATTAAGCATCATAGTGAAAATTGTAGTAAGCTCTCAACTGATCAGGATACATAGGACAAAAGATATGTATACATTTGTTATATTTAGAATTCTATAATTCCTGTAAATTTAATCTGCATTTTGTATTCAATGCCTCATACATAGGGTACACTCCCTAGTCATCTCTCCATCTTAGAATTCTCAGGTTTGTCCAAACCTCAGAAGAGTAGCCACTTCTTACAGGAAACCTTTCCTTATCATGCAATTGTTAGTATTCCTCTCTTTACATTTTCTGCTTTTAACTTATTAATATACATTTCATTTCTTAACAGAAAGTAGCTACCAATTCAAGAACTCCTGAGCTCAAGAATCCACCGCTGCAGTCTCCCTGGTAGAAAGGATTACAGGTACATGGCATCACTACAGCTTCAATAGTAAACCCTTAATTCATGTTTGTTGAATTGAATTGAATTCATTTCCTGTCCACTATCTACTTTCCTGAAAGACATTCATTCCAGTGGTGTCTTTTGTAACAAAGTAATTAAAATAAGCCAAGATTTACTTGCTCCATTTCCAGCCATATGGTTTGCTTTACTAGAAGTAGAATCACAGATAGGAAAAAAAAAAGATATCCTTGGAATTTCATACTGGATGCCATCTACTTAAATAATAAAAGTACAGCCCAAAGAAATTGATGTGGAAGGGCAAAAAGGCAGATTTGTAAAGAAAGTCTCTGGGTGGAGAGAGTAATTTTAAAGCAGCCTGTTGCTAAATGGAAAGTTGGAAGCTTCCCAAAATGTTTTTCATGTGTCAATTTCTGACCAGACTGGGAAAGATCCTCAGTAATCATTTGCTTGGGGTTTAAAATTTAGTGAGGGCATCTTGGCGACAGAAATAGAAATAATTCAATGACAGGCTAAAAGATATTTGGAATAATAGATATCAGGAAAATCCTGAAATCTATAAGCCTGAAACATCTTATTATGATAAAGAAGATTGAGGCATGTTGTTGTTGTTGTTTAGTTGCCTATGACTCTTTGTGTCCCCATTTGGGATTTTCTTGCAAACTACCAGAGTAGTTTGGTATTTCCTCTATAACTCATTTTATAGATGAGGAAACTGAGGCAAACGAGATTAATTGACTTGTTTAGGCTAACACAGCTAGTAAGTGTCTGAAGTCAGATTTGCACTTAAAAAGATGAATCTTCCTGGCTCCAGATCCAACACTCTATCCTCTGTGCCACCTAGCTGCCCTATATGTATGTTGGTTCCTGCTTATAATACCTGTTACTGGGAAGGCTGAAACTGTTAGATCATTTGAGTTTGGAAATTCTGATTTGAAGTAAACCTAAACATGACTAAGGGTCTAAACTAAGTCCCTTACCTATTAGGAGAGAGATGTGCCAAGCTATTGAAGGAAGGGTAAATAATCCAGATTTGAAAACTAACACTTGTCAAAGTTCCAATGCCAATCTAAGTTTGGGGTTTGGGTCCTTAATTGGCACTGCACTTTTGGTCTAAGTGAGATTTAGAGACCTAGTTTCAACAAAGATGATAAATAAAGCAAAATATGTATATGTTCATGTATACATACACTTATTTTTATAGTTGTCATTTCAGCCCAACTCTTTATGACACTATTTGGGGTTTTCTTGGCAAAGATCCTGGAGTAGTTTTCCATTTCCTTCTTCAGCTCATTTTACAGATGAGGAACTAAAGCAAAGAGGGTTAAGTAATTTGCTTAAGTTTCCATAACTAGTAAGTAGCTAGAGTAATCTGAGGCTGGATTTGAACACATGCATATGAGTCTTCCTGATTCCAAATCTAGTGCTCTATACACTACTACACATATACATGTAAATGTATATATGTGTGTTTGTGCATATGTGTGTAAAAAAGGGTGAGATTTCATTGAGTCACTTACAAGATGTGAGATGAGTTTCATTTACTGTTCACTATCAAGCTATTCATGTTGCCACCAAGAAGTTTAATTGTAGAGCTCATATTGAAAAGAATGGATAAAAAGGGACTATTATCATAAGGACTGTTAAGGACTTAGAAGGCTAATTCTAAGATTATGGCATTTAAAGACACTGAGCCAAGAAATTCTCACTCATATGCCATCAAATGTTTATTTCCTTGAGTTTTTCTTAGTATAATTTTCATTGCAAAACCTGAACAGACAACTGTTGGGTCACATGCACTTCCTGAAATCTATACAACATTGAACTTAGATGATCTGGAACCTATTTAGGTTAATCACTTTCCAAGGACTTGGAATGTCTGTTATGGACCCTCTGGTATATTTAGACAAATCCTCTTCCATATGGCCCTAAGTTTAGAAGCAAAGTCATTTGGCCTTATGAATAAAGAGTCCTTAAGGAGGGGAGGCATCTGAACAGGAACTGCATACAGTGGTAGATAGGTTACTTGTTTTATGCAGTGTTTAGAAAAGATTCCCATTCTTGACCATAAACTAAAGATCACAGGCTCATCAAATGCTAAGATTAAAAGGGCCTTCTCAGATATTAAGTATTACTACCTTCACTTTATTTCTGATTAAATGGAGGCCCATAGATATTTGCTCAGTATTCACAGTTAGAAGTGGCTGTCAAAATTAAAATGCAGGTCTCCTGATCCTGCTCCAGTATTATTTGTATACAATGGTGATCATCCCACACCTTTCACAATAGATTTTTCAGATAGTTTCTGCATTAAGATAACTTTCTTTCTCCATAAGCCTGAATAGAGGATATTCTTGAAGACTACTTAGCAAGGTTTCTATAGTTCTAGGATTCTTGAGCTGACTTTTCTCACTTTTTTCCCCCAAGACCACATTTTATAGGTGATTGTAATAAAGGCATTGCAAGTTCAGTAATAATAAGGTATAACAGCTGCAGGTCATGATTTGTTTTACTTTACAATTATTTTTAATCCTATTTCCTTTCTTGTTATTTTGATGCTTTCATTTGCTATTGAGGATCTCAAAAGCAAGCTGCTGCAATTTCATTTTCTTCCCCCTTAACGACATGTGAAATATTTGGCGAGCTCAGCACTACTTATGGAGTCATCTCAGGATATACAAAGATTTATCATTAACTTCTTTTTCATTTGGGCATATTAAAGCCAACACCTGCACCTAGTTTATCAGGCAATGTGCAGAGTGGGCAAAAGAAAGTGATTACAAGCCATGATAGTAATATGTGACACATTCTTTATCATCTCTACCTTCTCATCTTCCTTAAATTATATACAAATCAATTCATATATTACACTCATCATATCTTAATGTTCAAAGAGGGTGCCTCAATATACTAGTACAATATTTGCTTCAATATGGAAGAGATAATAAAAGCAGTGATGTGAATGAGGGCATTTCCATTTTATTAAAATTCTCTGTTCCAAAGACATTAAATAATTGTTGATGTATGGGGTACAAAATAGTGTCATTTAAAAATAAAGGAGTTTTTGATAATTGCAAAGAGCCCAGATTTGGGGCACAAAATATTATTTGTCAAAAAGTACTGGGAAAACTGGAAAACAGTATGGCAGCAAATACATATAGACCAACATCTTACGCCATATTATCAAGAAAAGATCAAAATGGGTACATGATTTAAACATAAAGTATAATACCACAAGTAAATTAGAAGGTCAAGGAATACTTCATCTGCCAGATCTGTGGAGCAGTGAAGAATTTATGACCAGACAAGAGATAGAGGCATTCATAGATGTAAAATGGACAATTTTGATTTCATTAAATTTGAAAAGGTTTTGCACAAACAAAATCAATGCAACCAAGATTAGAAGGAAAGCAGACAGTTAAGAAACAATTTTTATAGCAAGTGTCTCTGATAAAGGCCTCATTTATCAAACATATAGAAAACTGAGTCAAATTTAGAAGAATACAAGTCATTCTTCAATGGATAAATGGTTAAAACATATGAACAGGTAGTTTTAAGTTGAAATTAAAGCTATCTATAAGCATATGCAAAAAATGCTCTAAATCACTATTGATTAGAGATATTAAAACAACTCTGAGGTACCAGCTCACATATATCAAACTAGTAATATGACAGAAAAGGAAAATAATAAATGTTGGAGGGGATATAGTACAATTGAGATACTAATGCACTGTTATTGGAGTTGAGAACTGATCCAACCACTCTGAAGAGCAATTTAGAACTATGCCCAACAGGGTATAAAACTAAGCATACCCTTTGATTCAGCAATAACCCTATTGGATCTGTATCCCAAAAAAGATTTTAAAAAGGGGAGAGGGAAATACCAGTTTATATGAAAATATTTATAGTAGATCTTTTTGTGGTGGAAGAGAATAGGAAATTGAGGGAATACCCATCAATTGGGGAATAGTTGAACAAGTTCATTTATATGTTTTGATAGAAATTAAAGATGAGCAGGCTGATTTCAGAAAAACCTGGAAATATTTATTTGAATTATGCAAAGTCAAGTGAGCAGAACAAGGAGAAATTTGCATGTGGTGATACAATATTGTACAATGATCAATTATTAATGATTTAGGTATTCTCAGCCATACAATGATTCAAGAAAATTCCAAAGGATTCATGATGAAAAATACTATCTACTATCAGAGAAAGAACTGCTGGAGTCTGAATGCAGACAAAAACATATTACTTTTCACTTTCTGTATTTTTTAGGGTTTTTTTTTCCCTTAGCATCTGTGTCTTCTTTCACAACGTGACTAATATGGTAATATGCTTTGCATGACTAAACATTCATAACCTATGTCAAATTACTTATCATCTCTAGAAGGTAAAGGGAGATACAGAGAAAACTTGGAACTCATTTTTTATTTTCATTTCAGATGGTCTTTTAATAGGCTTTGTAAAACCAAAGAAAATTATATACCAGAATTCCTTAACCACTTCAAATACAACATCACTGGAATATGCATACTTCTTCCAGTTAAACAAGGACAATAAAAATAAAAAATTTCAAGAACTTCTTTTATGGAAAGTTTGCAAGTCTATTTCTGGGTAATTTACAGTATACAGTTTAAAAAAAAAACACCTTTATGCGGAGTGAACATACAAGCAGTTTCTCTTTAAATATACCAAAGTATTCTGCCTCTCCAGAGACCTTCACGGCTGAATTTCTACCTTGCTATACTAAAGGAAGGTTACAAAAAGTAGAAGATAACACACTTAAAAAAAAAACCAAACCTCCACAGCTTGTTCAGCTTCCGGAGAACATTGAATTTAAAGCCCTTTTCTAGCTCAAAGAAAACTAAACCAGGGACCCCAATTTCACAAGTTATTTTGTTGTAAGAGAAAAAAAAAAAGAAAAACAACAACGACAAAAAAAAAAAAGAAAAGCACCACACCTTGACTCATGATGAAAAGAAAAAAAATAAAACCTGAAATGTTTTCCAAAAGGCTTTAAAAAAAAAAAAAAACTCTCCAGAACAGACAAGAGCTTGCTTTTTTTTTTTTTTTTTTTTTTGGCAGGCAATGGGGGTTAACTGAGTTACCCAAAGTCACAAAGCTAGTCAGTGTGTCAAGTGTCTGAGGCTGGATTTGAATTCAGGTCCTCCTGGCTACAGGGCCTGTGCTCTATTCACTGTGCCACCTAGCTGCCGCAACAAGAGCTTTCTTAAAAGAAAAGTCTAATTAGGCCATCTCATGTCTGAAGCTGTCTGGCTGTGTTTGAGAAGATCAGAACTGATAATACTACAAAAGCAAGTACAAGTGGATGGGTCCTTGAGATAAGCATGGCATTTACACCCAGGGCCTGGGACAAGGAAGCACTCAATGTCGGCAGGGGAAAGCAAAGAAGAAGCATCCTATAAAAGCCTGGATGAAGGGTAATAAAGTCGGCTCTTCACTTTCACCCTTAGAAGAGTCCCTTCTTATGCGTTCACTAACACCTCTGGGTCGGTGACACTTTCAAAGCCCTGCTGCAGGATGGCAGGGCTCTTAAAAATTGACTCCGCTCAAAGAGTTGTGCTACATGACTTTTTAATGCCACTTTCCATTCCATGATTCTATGACAGGTATTTAGATAATGTTCTTTTTTTTTAGATTTCAGGGTAAGACAAAATGTCACTTTAATTTATAATCATCCTCATCATTATTTTAATAACTTATATTTATATAGTGCTTTATTTTCCCACAACTTTTTGCACACGTTATCTCAATCAAACATCAAATAAGAGTCATATATTATCCAATGTTTGCTATTTATTTTCTTTTTTTTCAGTAGGTGCTGTTTATCACTCTTCCCCAGAATCACTATTTCTCCCTGGAACAATGAGAGAAAGTATAAAAACTGTTTTTGATGTGTGGATACGGGTAAAGATTATTAAACATGGAGCAGTGTTATTTGACATTTCACCTCACTGATACATGTATTCCTGTTAGTGGTGCATATCACAACCCCTCCCCATTTGACTCTGTGTTCTATAAGTCAGTCACAGAAAGCTGTACCCAACACAAAAGAAGATAAACAGTAAAAATTAACAACACAGTGTTTTGTGACAAATTAGGATATCGGATTGTAGCATGGCATTATAAGTTTGTATGAGTGGGAAAAAAATTTTAACACAGTCTGCAAAAATGAATTTAGAGAGAAAGCTTAATGCCTAAAATAAAGCACTCTTAAGAGAGCTATGTGGTGGATAGAAATCTGATATTTAAAATCAGATATCTTGGGTTTGAAAACAGGCTCTACTACTTAGTAAATGTGTAATTTTGGACTACTATTC
The DNA here is from genome assembly GCA_028646515.1 of Pseudochirops corinnae. NCBI lineage: Eukaryota > Metazoa > Chordata > Mammalia > Diprotodontia > Pseudocheiridae > Pseudochirops > Pseudochirops corinnae. Next base: position 257,825,606 of record CM053587.1, on the reverse strand, counting down.
ACTTTACATCTAGGAGCCTGTTTTCTCATCAGTAAATGAGAGGAGTGAACTGCAATGCATGGAAAATGTTGACTGTTAGGTGGCATAGTGGATAGAGTGCCAGACCTGAGGTCATAAGACTCATTTTTCTGAGTTCAAATTTGGCCTCAGACACTTACTAGTCTCATGACCCTGGGCAAGTCATTTAATCTGTTTGCCTCAGTTACTTATCTGTAAAATGATTCAGAAAAGGAAATGCCAAATCACTTCTGTGACTTTGCCAAGAAAAATGGAAAATGGGGACAGAAAGACTGAAACATGACAGAAACTTACTGACCAACAGATGCAAAATACATTCTAGGAAATCATGATGCTAAATCTCTGTTTTACTGAGGACCCCCAATCCCAGAAAGATTGTAGCATAAAGTCTTCCACAGAAGGAAAGGATTGTTTCATTTCAGTTTTGTTTTTCTTTTTTTTTTTTTCATATCACAAGCACCTATAATGTGGTGCTTAGTACATATTATATTCTTGATAAATGTTTGTTTGTTAATTGATTGATTGGTCCTCACTGAGGCTACTGAGAGAGAGTGGGAATAGATGATATTCACACATATCTGAAGTAATGAGTAGTTTTGGCTACCACATTTTAAGAAAGTTGTAATGAAACTAGAGAGGACCTAGTTTCATTATAAATCTAGAGTAAGTCATTATTTAAATAAGTAGAAAAATTGAGAAAACTACTCTATGAGACCAGTCTATAAGAAGCTGTAACTCTTTAGTCTCTAAAAGCATAAGCCAAAAGGGATCCTAATTAAAATTTTACTAACCATGAATGCCATGAATACTTGCTGATTTGTTTACCAAATCTCCAAATTCCAGAGTTACAGTGCACTCTTTGAAACTTCAACAAGATGAGTTTAAACAAATAAAATAATTTACTGTCAGGTCCTATTCAGGTACTAATTCAAGAATCTTTTAATTTCTGGATGGCCATGGCCATCCCATCCAAACAGACAAACAGAACTGCCCTTGTCAAATCAATTTTGTTGACTACCCATCTTGGCTCTGGTGCTGTGTCCTGATGCTGACACTGCAGTGCCCAGACCTAGGGTATTGCATACTCTAATGCCAGCTTTGGCTTTAAATCAGAAAAGCTAAGAGCTGAGAAAAACTGCAAACATGACCTAATCTAACCCATACCTGATCAGGAATGCTTCCTACACTAATTGCTCCCCTGCCACAATCATCAGAAGCCATCCAGCTTCTGTTTGAAAATTTCTTATAAAGGGACATTTATATGATAATTGCTAGGGAGTCCTTTCCTCTTTTTCTAGTACCAGTTTTCTTCATTACTATATTGTAATAGAAATTAAGATATCCTGATGTCAACCCCCTTAATTATAACTTTTTCTTCTTTATTGTTTTTGATGTGAATGGGACCCAGCCACAAAAATTGAATTTTTCTTTAATATATTTGGACTTTATTCTTATAAAATCTTGTAGTTTCACTCACTTAGATATGTGTGCTGCTAGCTTCCTTAAGGCTTTTGTTTCTTTGAATTGTACACCTCTTTCTTCTTCTTCTAATTTTTGTTAAAAATATACAAAATATACTGATTTGAGAAGGTATTTCTTACCCTGCTACTTTATTCATGGTAGCATTATTATTTTATTGTTATTGTTAAAAACCTATGACATTCTAAGTAAACTGTTGTACTCTGTAAAAAGAGAAGTAATTGTAATCCTTTCCCAATGCTTAAGGTACTGATTTTTTTTTTTCTTATTGCCATAGTAAGGATTCTTTGAATAACCAAGGATCTGTGATTGGACTGGGGGGCAGGGTGGGGGGTGATGAGTAGTCCCTTCACCAAGGCAGGTCATAGCCATAATCACATCATTTTTTATTAGGAGGCACAAGAAGTTTTCTACTTCAACCCAGGCCTCCAAAGTATCCAACCATAAAAAACTGAATTAAAGCTTATCCATCTTATTCTGGAAAAGCTTTTGTGAGGAGAGAATTAATTTTTGTTACATTGTTTAACATAGTAGACTCTGGTCTACTCTCTCAGAGCAAGGCCTATTACATTTTATCTCCCTTGGGATTCTATGGAACCATTACTCATTTAGAGATTTTTTATTTCCTGCAATGTCCTGGAGCCCCTATTGACTGTCTCCCTCTCTACCATTCTTGGAACTCATTGAATAATATCCAAAATTCAATTATTTAACATCAAATTAGTTTTTTTCAAAGGCATATTTAATGATATAGAAAAAAGAAATCAAGTCAGGCAGACAATAAACATTTATTATGCACCTACTGTGCATTTAAGCACTGTGTTAAGCACTGGAGACACATGGAAGAACAAAAGATAATTCCAGCTCTTAAGGAGGTCATGGTCTAATGGAAGAGAGAATGTGAAAATAAATACATACAAACAAGTTATACATATATGAGAAATAAATAGGACCAAAATTTTCCCATTTCATCAAGACTTAATTATCTCCTTGCCCCACCCAAACCCACCGTTACATCACTATTTTAGTCTCTAGGAAGCTGAGGGGAATTTGCTTCACTGATTACCTCAGTTTCTATATAGCATTCATCCTAACAAGTAAAAATCCAAAGTCCAGGTTAGCATTTGGAGACCTTTGATTTTCCCATTTTTTTTGTTGACCTGGCTGCAATTCCTCGTCTTGATTACTGGATCCACTTTACGATTTGAACTCTCAGACCAGATTGGGTATTCCACTCTTTGAAACTAGGATGAAAGAGAATGAAGGAATGGACCAAAATTCTAAGCCCATTTCTTAGGACCACTTGACCTGAGAAAGGGGAAAACAATTGTCCTAGGATGTCCGTATGTCCCCATTGCCTGTGATTGAAACAGTCCTTTACCTTCAGACATTAATATAAGAAAAAGCTCTCCAGGTGCTATATCAGAATGTTTTAAATAAATTTATTTTTCCAAAGACAACTAGGTGGCACAATGGATAAAGTATTTCCTCTGGAGTCCATAAGACCTATGTTCAAATCTAGCCTCAGACACTTAATAGTTCTGTGACCCTGGGAAAGTCACTTAACCTTGGTCTGTCTAAGTTTCCTCAATTGTAAATTAGTGAAAATAATAGCACCTACTTCTCTGGGTTATTTTGAGGATCAAATGAGATAATATTTATAAGACAGCATAGTTTCTGGCACATAGTGAGTGCTATATAAATGCTAGTTTTTGCTGTTGTTTGGTGTACTTAGCAAGGTCTGACACCTAAAAGACACATAATAAATACTTCTTGATGGATCGATTGAGACAATCATTTCCACATTGAGTCAAATCTTTATGTGTTATGTTTGCTAGACATTGATCCTAAGGTTATCTCTTTGCATTACTCCTTGTCCTGTCTTTTCAAACCAAATAGGCATATTCTAATTTCTCTTCTTCATGACATCTTTTCAAACACCTGAAGACAGCTATTGACCCATGCCCTTCTCTACATCTTCTCTTCCGATTATACATCCTTGGTTCATTCAACCAATCCTCAACCAACCTCCCATAATATGGACTCCCTCAGATTGTTCCTGTTCTACAAGAAGCATATCAATCTCTGTTTGCCTCAGTTTCCTCAAAAAGTATGTTTCATTTCCAGTTCTTTGCTGCCACAAAGAGTACTACACTTGATTCTTTCAATTATATATGTGTTTTTTCTTTCTCTCTTGACCTTAGCCCTTGTAGGCTTAAGATTGTAGTCTCTAGGTCAAAGGATATCAACATTTAAATCAAATTTTGAAATATAGTTCCAAATTTTCAGAATGTCAGACGTATACACAGTTCCCAATCAATATGATATAAATACCCCTATAGTTTTTAGCCCCTCCAACACTTGACTATTCTAATTATTTGCTATTATTATCAAATTGCCAGTATGAAGTGAAACCTCAGAGTTGTTTTTATGTACATTTATTTCAAGGCAGTGGACAGAACACTGGGCTTGGAATCAGCAAGATTGATCTTTGTGAGTTTAAATCTGTCCTCAGACACTTATTAGCTTTGTGACCTTGGGCAAGACTCTTAGACTGTTTGCCTCAGTTTCCCCATCTATAAAACAAACTAGAGAATGGCAATATATGGCAATAAATGGCAAATCACTTCAGTACTTTTGTCAAAACAAAAACAATAACAATAAAAAGGGATCACAATGAGTCAGACAGAACTAAAAAATGACTTAACAACAACAACAACATGCTAAAATGTTGGCATAAACACAATGCCTTCCAAATTGCTCCTTGATTTTCTCATGAGTCCTTATTACAGGATTTTATTACAATATATTTTTCACATATAAGGTAGTAAAATTTTGTACCCAATATCCCCAGATTTGCATATACAAGGATTGCAAAAAATTGATTATGAATGCAATACACAGTTGATTATTAAGCCTCAATTATTTCCACAAACATTTATGAAGTTCTGTCTATGGGCATGTAATGATTAAGAGACAAGTAAATTCTTACATTGTACATCTATGATGTTTCTTTTGATACTGAATACTGAGATTAATGATGCTTAAGACCCAATATGGGAATTAATTTTTTTATTCCTACTTTCTATTCCTTTTTTTTTTCCTTTCCTGCTTCACCTGGCCACAGGTAAGGATATGTAGTTTGACTGTATCTTTAGGTCATGAATATGTCCATATTGTTGAACTCATCTACATCAGATGGAGAATGTCAGCTGTCCTTGTTTGAAGGAAGTCCTGGGGCTTCTCTTAAAATGCTTCTTCACTGCAGTGTCATGTTTTGTCAAATGGTATAACCAGGCAAAGTATTTGAATTGATTGTTTACAGCAGGAAATTGATGATATGCTCCATTTCAAAGAAAGTCTTCAAAAAGCTTTTTTAAAAAAGTAGCAAATATTTTTGGATCTCAAATCATCTTTCAAAGTTAATTTAGCTGATGAATGAAAACCAGAATCATAAATGAATTTGCCTTTAAAGTACACAAGGCTTAAAATTATTTTCTGGAGGGAGTTGAAGTGAGAAAATAACCTATGACTCTGTCTTATCATTGTGAGAAACTCCTAGTATGGAATTCCTAGTACACCATTAAGACTACAGGAATATAATTTGTCGTCAATTATAGTCTTAAAAAAGTTTACTGGGCAAGATGATGGATTAGAGGTAGCCTAGCTGAATTCTCTCAAAATTCTTCTCCAAACAACTTCAAAATAATACCTCAAATAAAATTTTGGAGCAACAGTAAAAGAAAAAAAAAAGGCAGGTTGAGTCTTGGCATAAGAAAATTTAGGAAGTTGGTAGGATAAAGTTGTAAAACCAAGGTAAAAGTCTGTTTGAAACCCATACATGCAGCAGGAAGCAGCACTTCAGGAGCTCTTACCTCAAAGAGCATCAGACAACAGATCAGAAAGAGAGTACAGGGAAGTCTTTTCTGGCAATCAGCATGCTGGCTCTGATTGGCTACTGTATTACTCATATGCAGTTCTGTGTCCCAATTACAGGGAGGAGATGAGTGCTGGATGTCAGTCACAGGGGAGCAGGGGCCCTGGTGGTAGTTCTAGGATAAGGAAAGCACTAGTACTTTTGGCTACAGGGAAGTAGGGGCCTTTCATGGTCAAAGAACAGAGCGTACATCAGGAGAACAGTAACCATACTTCTCCCTAGATCACACCACCTTGGAAGCACCAAAAACTTTCAGATCCCCAGAGCTAGCTCTGAGAACAGCAACACAAAAAGCTGAAGCTGAGTATAGTGTTTTCCCACACCCAGGTGAGCAGAGTTCAACTTCAATATAAAGTTCAAAGCCAAGAAAAAAAAGGCTAGAAAAAAAAAGACCAGACAATAAAAAAGTTTGACTGTAAAAAAATAAACAAAAAAACTACTCTAGTGGCAGGGAAGACCATGATATAAACTCAAAAGAAGATAACAATGTGAAAAAAGCCACAAAGCCTCAAAGGAATGTTAATTTGATACCAACCCAACAAGAATTCCTGGAAAAGTTAAAGAAAGAAATGAGTGGTAGAGGAAAAATTGAGGAAAGAAATGAGAGTGATGCAAGAAAATCATGAAAAAAGAATTAAAAACTTGGCAAAAAAGAGAAAAAATGCTAAAGAAAATATCTTAAAAACTAAAATTGGTCTAATGGTAAAAAAAAAAAAAATTGCTGGAAAAGCAACTCCTTAAGAAACAGAAATAGGACAAATGGGAAAAAAAAAGAGGCACACAATCTCACCAAAGAAAATGATTCCTTAAAAATTAGCATTGGGTTAGTGGAGATGAATGACTCCATGTGCATTGAGAAACAAGAGCAAAGAATCAAAAAATGAAAAAAAAAAAATAGAAGAAAATGTGAAGTATCTCATCTTAAAAAAAATTGACCTGGAAAAAAGATTCAGAAGAGATAATGTAGTAATTATTGTACTACCTGAAAGCCATGATCAAAGAGCCTAAATATCGTATTTCCAGAAATTATCAAGGAAAACTGCCACAATGTCTTAGATTCAGAATTTAAAATAGAAATAGAAAGAATCTGTCAATTTCTTTTTGAAAGATACTCCAAAATGAAAACTCCCAAGAATATTATAGCTAAATTCTAGAGCTCCCAGGTCAAGGAGAAAATATTGCAAGAATCCAGAAAGAAACAGTTTAAGTATCATGGAGCCACAGTCAAGATCATACAAGATTTAGTGGCTTCCATGTTGAAAGAGAGGAGGGCTTAAAATATGATCTTCCAGAAAGCAAAGGAACAGATATTACAAGCAAGAGTGACTTTCCCAGAAAAAGTGAGGGTAACCTATAAGGGGGGAAATGGATATTTAATGAAATAGATGAATTTCAAGCACTCCTGATGAAAGGATCAGAGCTGAATTGAAAATCTGACATTCTAAAACAAGGCTCAATAGAAACATAAAAAGGTAAATATTAAAATGTAATCATAATGATCTCAATACATTTGAACTGGGAAATAAATTGTGTAACTCTTAAGAGCTTTGTCATTTATTAGGGCAGTAAAAAGAGTTTACATAGACAAAGGACATGAACATGAGTTAATTATGTTGGAATAATGCAAAAAAAAATAAGGGGTGAGAAATAAGAATGCACTGGGAGAAGGGGGAAGGGAGAGGTAGAATGAAGAGAATTTTTCTCATATAAAATAGGTGTTCAAGGAAGAATTGTTACAGGGGAGGGCAAAATGAGTGGGGTTGGTGGGCAATGTTTGAACCTTACCTTCATTGTAATTGCTTCAAAGAAGGAAGAATATACACACATGCATAATATATACATCTATACACAGAAAGAGAAGCTCATCTGTTTATAGAAATATAACTTACCCAGCAGGGAAATAAGAGGGGAAGGAGATAAGAGAAAAGTGGGAGGTTTAAAAAGGAGGACAGATTAAAGGATTCAGTGGTTAGAAGCAAAATAGACTTTTGAAAAGGGACAGGATAAAAAGGAAGAAGAAACAGAACAAAAATAGAATGGAGAGAAATACAGTTAATAATCATAAATGTGAATGAGAACGACATGAGATGACCCATAAAATGGAAAAAGGTCACAGAATGGATTGGAAACTAGAGTCCCACAATATCTTGATGACAAGAAGCACACTTGAAAGGGAAAGACACACACAAAATTAAAATAAAGATCTAGAACAGTCTTTAATAGACTTCAGCTCAACTAAAAAAAGGTAGAAAGAGCAATCATAATCTTGGACAAAGCAAAAGTAAAAATTGTTGTTGTTAAGTCATTTCAGTTTCATGACCATATTTGAGCTTTTCTTGTCAAAGATACGGGAGTAGTTTGACATTTCCTTCTCCAGCTCATTTTATAGATGAGAAACTGAGACAAACAGGGCAAAGTGACTTGCCCAGGGTCACACAGCTAATAAATATCTGAGAGGCACTCTATCTACTGTGCCACCTGGTAGCCAAACAAAAATAAAACTTATTAAGATGGATACTCAGGGAAACTACATTTTCTAAAACATACCATAGACTATAAAGTACTATCAAAAATATTACTAGGGAATTGAGGCAATTATAAAAATAAGAGCCACCGTCCAATTGATAAATGGTCAAAGGATATAAAGAAACAGTTTTCAACTGAAGAAATCAAAGTTATTTTTGTCATAATAATGTTAAAAGTCTCTATTGATTAGAAAAGTCAAATTGAAATAATTTTGAGGTACCACTTCACACTTATGAGAAATGAGAAATGTTGAACAGATGAGGAAACAATAGTTACATTAACATGTTATTGGCAGAGTGTTGAAACAGTCCAACCATTCTGAGAAACAATCTGGTACTATGGCCAAAGGGCTAAAAACTGTGCATACACTCTAATCCAGCATTGCCACTGCTACATTTGAACTCCAAAGATATTAAGTAAAAAGAAAAGGAGTCAATACGTATGCAAATATTTATAGCAGCTCTTTTTTTGGGGGTTACAAAGAATTGGAAATTGAGGAGATGCTCACCAATTGGGGAATGACTGAATAAGTTGTGGTGTATGATTGCAATGGTATGGTCAATGATGAGGGAGGTCATTTAAGAAAAACATAGCAAGAACTATATGAATCAATGCAAAGTGAAATAATAAGAACCAGGATGCTATTTTGCACAGTAAAAGCAATGATGTAACACTTGGTTACTTTGATCAATACAATGATCCAAGACAATTTCAAAAGACTCATGATTGGAAAAAATACTATTCACCTCCAGTGATAGAAATGATGAACTCTGAATGAAAATTGAAGCATAATTTTTTTTCTTTTTAGAAAATAAGCATAATATGGAAATATTTTTCATGATACCACATGTGTAACTTAAAACATTGCTTGCCTTCTCAGTGGATGGGAAAGGGGTTAGAGGGAGTGAGAAAATGTGGAACCCAAAATTTGAAAAGGAAATGTTAAAAATAATAAAATATATATTAAAATACTTTTAAAGAATTGAGTAAGGAATAGAGATTGAATTATCCATAATCACACAGCTAATTAGTATAGATACAAACTTGAATTCATTTCCCATTATTCATGACTGACCTATTTCTGCTTATCAAAATATAAAGATCAGATCATCAAAATCCCTTTTGAGTCTGCAAATTCAAAAAATATTCCATGATATAATTTTTGAGCCATAGGAGGGCAATAAAACATGCCCACATTTGGCTATCTCTGACTTCAATTATAACCATAAAATATATTTTCTATTATGATACCATAAATACCAGGGATATGCATTATGTTTTACAGGCAGAAGAGTTGATCATAGAATCATGATGAGAATTGGATTCAAAGCAGTTTTCTATCCTACTTCATTATTTACTGTCACCGTATCATTATGCAATTGGCTTATCTTTGATAGCTTGGGTCAAGTCATTATAGAGGTCAAATATCCAGTCATAATTATGCTGTTTTTTTGTTTTTTACTGGAAACAGACTGACTTGTTCTTTACTGGTTCAAAAACAAAGGTCTCATTAACCACCTCACAGACGGTTAAAGTAGAGAGCTATAAAATGACTTTATTGCTCATCTTTTTCTCATTGCTCTTGTTGCATTATTCTATTATAAAGCTAGCCTTAAATTTTCTTTTCCCAAGCCACTCAGAGACTATACTAGAGAATTGCTAATTTACTGACTGAATAAACAAAAGTTTCATTTTAGGACAGAAAATTCAGCAGTGAGAAAAGCTTTGAAAAACCCTAAAGTGGAGAACAAATACTAAATCTGTTTTTAAAGTACACTCAATAATGCCATACATTCATGAGATTAGAATTCTGAAAATTATTGTTTCTTTAGTTAATTAAAGCCTAGGACTTGAAAATAATAGTCTATGTAAATTGAGGGTTTGGACTAAATTGAAAATGACAAAAAGATAAATACAAGGGTTAAATGCTTTTCTCTTCCCCCCTTTTACATACACACACATACACACTTACACACAACTACACACACACAACCACACATATATAGAATATTAAATATTCCAAATAGGACTATAACTAATATTGTCATGAATTGGTAATCTAAGTAAGAATCTTGATACCTGGAAAAAGCTTTAGGCAGAAGTAAAATAATAATCAGCAGATTTAAGGAGACCTTTAAGGAATCTACAAATTAATTTTTGAAAGGTTATTTTAATGCAATGTGCTGGTAGCAAAAATTTAAAAACTCAGTTCACTAAAATATCTGAATCATTTAAAATGTATTAAATAACTAAAATGGCATATTTTAACTAAAAATGTTTTTTACAAATATAATGATGATTAAAGATGATCACAAGCTGTTTTATGAACTATCTTAGTCACTAGGAATTAGTGAGTACATTTCATACTATTATTTACAATATCCAAATTAATTTCCCTCTTTTCCCCCAATAATAATTAATAATATTTCCCTTCTGTTCACACTCTCTTTCTTTCACAATAGTAAGGCATCCAACAGTAATTATGGAGCACATGGGGTAAAGAACATATTTGTAAAACAAAGGAACTTTTTTAAAGACTGAAACCCACCAGAAATACTTGTGGGAAATTAAACCTATCCTGGTACCAACATGTAGACACTTAACCACTAAAAGATAGGTACAAGTATTTACTTTTTTTGGAGGAAAGTAACATATTCCTAGACCCACAATTACAATACTCCTAAGGAGCAACAACTAGTGAAAATATTTAAATTTGGAATGTTTTCATTGTGACACTCAAATCACTTTATCTCTCATTTGCTCTTATGTTTAAGAGAGGACAATGACAAAGGGAATCCTATGAAGAGAGCAATGTAACATTATTCTAGGACACTTTAAAAATGAAATAGTTTAAGAATTTTTCCCCCTTTATATAAAAAGCAATTGATCAATTATAGAAAATAGTTTTTTTTCCCCTCCTTTTAAATTCTAGATTTGGAACAGGATTCCTCAGAAGGTAATGCATATCCCTACATTTGGAAATCTTCCAAAAGAAGGTGGATGAGCCCTTGTTAGACAGATAGTATTGAGGGAATACTTCAATATATGGATTGAGTTTGATACCTGTTTCTTTTCTTTTTTTTTTTAAGGGTTTTTTTTTTTAATTTACTCATTTACTTTTAGTTTACAAGATTCAGTTCCACAATCACTTGAGTTTCAGATTTTCTCCCCTCCCTTCC
>CM053587.1:257779832-257813967 GCA_028646515.1 Pseudochirops corinnae | reverse complement strand
TTCATATTCAACTCGCAACTCTAGTCTCTCTCTGTCTCTCTGTCTCTCTCCATATATATAAATTATATATATATATATATATATATATATATATATATATATATATGTATATATAGACACACACACACACACACACACGTGTGTGTGTGTGTATACCTTCTAACTACCCTAATAATGAGAAAGGTCTTATGAGTTACAAATATTGTCTTCCCATGTAGGAACGTAAATAGTTTAGCCTTACTAAGTCTCTTATGAGTTCCTTTTTCTGTTTATCTTTTTATGTGTCTCTTGAGTCTTGTTTTTGAAGTCAAATTTTCTATTCAATTCTAGTTCTTTCATCAGGAATGTTTGAAAGTCCTCTTTCACATTAAATATCAATTTTTTTTCCTGTTGAAGGCTTATACTTGGTAGATTATTCTTGGTTCTAATCCCATATCCTTTGCCCTGTGGAATATCTGTAATCATTTGATATATAAGCTGCTAAATGTTGTGTTATCTTGACTTTGATTCCACCATACTTGAGTTGTTTCTTTGTGGGAACTCTGGGATTTGGCCATAATATTCATGGAAGTTTTCACTTGGCTATCTCTTTCACAAAGTGATTATTGGAGTCATTCAATTTCTATTTTACATCTAGTTCTCAAATCTCAGGGCAGTTTTCCTTGGTAATTTCTTGAAAGATGATATCTAGGCTCTTTTTTGATCATGGCTTTCATATAATTTAATAACTTTTTAATGATCTGTCCTGGATCTGTTTTCCAGGTCAGTTGTTTTTTCAGTGTGATATTTTACATAATTTTTATTTTTTTTTCTTTATAAAAACTTTTCTTGATTTCTCACAAAGTCATTAGCTTCCATTTGCTTTATTCTAATTTTTAAGGAATTGTTTTTTCAGTGAGCTTTTGGACCTTTTTCTATTTGGTTATGTCTTATTTTTAAGGTTTTCATCTCTTTATTGGCTTTTTGGACTTTTGTTACCATTTCAGTTAATTTATTTTTTAAGGTGTTATTTTCTTCAGTATTTTTTTGTGTCTCCCATACCAAGCCATTTACTTGCATCATCCATTTCTCCTCCCAATTTTTTCTCTATCTCTCTTACTTGATTTTCAAAACCCTTTTTGAGTTCTTCCATAGCCTGAGACCAATCCATACTTTTCTTGGAGGCTTGGAACATAGGAGCTTTGACTTTCTTGTGTTCTGAATGTGTGTTTTAATCTTCCTTGTCAGTGTAGTTACTTTCTATAGTCAGAGTTTTTTTCCCATGGTTTGCTCATTTTCACAGCCTACTAGTTGACTTTAACTCTTTGTTAAAGTAGGCCTTTGCTTCCAGAGTAGAGGGTATACTGTCCCAAGTTTCAGGGAGTTTGTGCAGCTGCTTTCAGAGATATTTCTAGGGACCTGTAAGTTTTCAGTTTGTTCAAGGTGGTAGGGTGTGAGGAGAACAGTTTACTATCTCCTGGCCTGTGCCAGACCAGAGTCTGTAAGTGACCACAAACTTTCTTTTCTGCCCTGGAACTATGAAGAGGGTTCCAGCTCCACTGTGGCCACAACTTCTGCTGTGCCAGTGCTCTGGGACTGTCACCCAGACTGTCACCCAGATTTGAGTATGGTCAAAACAACAGAGTCCTACCTCAGTTCTAGCAAAATGACACCTCTAATCTCCTTCTGACCAGTTGTTGGGCTCTCTTATTATCTGTGCTGAGAGCTCCAGAAGCAGTCACTACCATGGCTGATTAAGTCACTGTCTAGGCCCACTTCTGGTTTGCTGGTGCAGGTTGGTGCCCTTATGTACTGACTCAATCATTCTGTAGAACAATTTGGAACTATGCACAAAGGACTATAAAACCCTGCATACCCTTTGATCTATGGATACCACTACTAGTTCTATATCCAAAAAGACATAAAACAACAAAAAGAAAAAGTATATGTGTGTGTGTGTATACAAATTGTGGTATATTATTATGATGGATTACTACTGTAATTACTGTATATTACTATAGTACTATTTTTTCTGAAAAAAAAAAATGATGAGCAGGGTTCTCAGAAAAAACCTGACTCACATGAATTGATGCAAAGTGAAATGTACTTCTACAAAGTAACAGCAATATTGTAAGATGATCTCCTGTGATTAATTTAGCAATTCTCAGAAATACAATGATCTAAGACAACTCTGAAGGACATTTTAGACTTTCAGTTTGTTAATAAGTAGCTAAATGGCACTATGGATTGAGTACTGGTCCTAGAATCAAGAAGACCATGGTTCATATTTGGCCTCAGTAACTTACCAGATTTGTGATCCTAAGCAAGTCACTTAACATTGTGTTAGCCTCAGTTTCCTTAATTGTAAAATGGGAATGATAATAAGATCTCCTTTTCAGGGTTGTTGTTAGGGTTAAATCCGTTAATATTTTTAAGGTTATGAAGAGCTTATCATTATGTTAATAAGAAGATAGAGATAGATAGATAGATAGATAGATAGATAGATAGATAGATAGGATCACAGAGTAAGTGAACAAGTATAATTTATTAGGCAAAACAATACAGTTCTCTGAAGGAAAAACAGACTTAACTAATCCACTAGATGCTTTGTAGGGGAAACATAAGTATATAGTCAAGGGGCAAACTCATAAATACAATCCACTTAGTCTTTCAAGAAGATTTTGACATATATACATACTAAAACCTAAAACCTAAAAACAAGGAAACAATGCTTAGATTGAAATATGAGTTGTTATGGATCAGAAAGAGGCATTGAGCTGTGAAACAAAGAGAAAAATAAACTAAATGGAAAAATGTGAACAATTGAATCCCTCAAGAAGATTGGTCTCATTTAATATTTTTATACCAGATATAGAAAAGGAAGTACACAAAGAAACCTACAGTTTTTCAGAAGACACTAATCTTTTCTTGTAACTGAACTGACAACTTGTCAGGGAAAAAATTCAGGAGGATTTTGTAAGTCTCTGTGAGTGGGTTCAGAAATAGAAGATAAGTTTCAATGTGAACAATTGAAGGCAACAGATTTAAATGAAATAAAAAAGTCCACCTATCACCAATGTCAATTGCAGTAAAAAACATATTAAATTTTTGCCAAAAGAGGGCTTACAAAATATATTCAAAATGTGGAGTTGTGAGTGGGGACAAGGGGGGAGATGCTGTGTAATATTCAAAATCAGTCAACAAGGATTTACTAAGTAAGCATTTACTATGTACTAGACTCAGTGCTAACCACAAGGATACAAACATGTGCAAAAATAAAGAAAGGATTTGGCCTAAAGGAGTTCAGAATCTAATGGGGAAGAAAAACACTTGAAAGGGATATAAAAAGCAGGAAAGGGGTACTACCCACTAGAAAATATATTGGTAAAATCTAGAGAATGAAAAATGTCTAATCCAGGACCTTTCTAAAAATAAAGCCATCAGGAATAATTCACCAATCAATTAGTCAACAATCCATTATTTAAAATCTACCATATGCCAGTCACTATACTAAGTGCTAGAGATAGAAAGAATGGTAAAAAGATAATGACTGTAGTCAGAAGAGACAATATGCAAACAGTTATGGAGAAACACAATGTATACCAAGTAAATCAGTGATGATTTCAAAGGGGAGGCACTAAGATTACTGAAGATAGGAAAAGGCTTCTTATAAAAAGTGTAACTTTAACAGAGAATTGAAGGAAGCCAGAGAAACCAGGAGGCAGGAAAGAAAATAGTTCCAGACATGGCGGACAGACAGTAACAGTGCCCAGAGTGAGGAGATGGGTGTCATATGCGAGAAGCAAAGAAGTCAGTATCACTAGATCTTAGCATATGTGGGTGAGAGTAAAATTTAAGAAGACTGGAAAGGTAGCAACAGACCAAGTATTTGAAAGCCAGAGGATTTTATATTTTATCCTGGAGGCAATGGGGAACCACTGGAGTTAATTGAATTGGGAGGTAACATATCCAGATTTGTACTTTAGAAAAATCAGTTTAATGGCTCAGTAGAGGATTGACACAAACGGAAAGAGAGATTTGAGGCAGATAGACTAGCCATCAAGCTATTGTAATAGTCCACTTGTAAGATAAGAAAGCCTCATGCTAAGATAGTACCAATGTCAGAAGAGAAATGGAGGAATATATAAAAGATTTCAGCAAAGCAGAAATGATAAGATTTAATAATTATTTGGATTTTTGAGAGTGAGAATAAAGAGTCAAGAATGATACCTAGTTTTTAAGTCCAGATGACTGAGAGGATTGTAGTACTCTCAACAGAAATAGGAAAGTTAAGAATTAGAGAAGGTTTGGATGGAAAGATCATGAGTTTAGTTTTATATATGTTGAGTTTAAAAGGTTTTCAAGGCATCCTGTTCAAGATGTCCAGTAGGAAGTTTAAAATTTGATACCAGAGGTTATGGCTGAATAGTCCTGAAAATCATCTGTATAGAAATAACAGTCCATCCATGGGAACTGAGAATACCAAGTGAAATTATATAGACAGAGAAGAAAAGAAGGTTCAAGATAGAGTCTTGGAGGCACCTAGGTTTAGTGAGAATAAACTGGTTGAAGATTCAAAAAAAAAAAAACAGGTAGGAGACTCAGCAGGCAATAATATTAAGAAAACCTAGAAAGAAGAGAATATTAAAGTGTAGAGGGTGATTTGTTATTGTAATTGTTGTTGCTCATCTTTCATTCTTGAATTGGACCACACTAAAGACTAAGGAGGGAACATGGAAAACAAGGACTGAGCAAAATCAGTGCATATGTTAATCTCTGTTTTCCAAAATTTATTTATTTATTTTTAGTTTTCAATATTCATTTCCACAAGATTTTGAGTTACAAATTTTCTCCCCATCCCTGCCCTACCAGTCACCCCAAGATGGTAAGCATGTGTAACAGCAATCAGTTTAGCAGATACTTAGCACTTAGAAACTTAGGGCTAAGTGTGGAAGGTGTGAGCTCTTCTCCTGTCCTGTAAGCTTGTGAAATTCCTTTTCCATCTGGTCAATATTGCATTTTAAGTCATCTTCTCCTCATTGGTTTTTCATTCTTCTCCTCACTGGTTTTTTGGACCTCTTTTGCCATTTGAGTCAGTCTATTTTTTAAGTTTTATTTTATTCAGTATTTTTTGGGCAGTCTCCTTTAGCAGGCTGTTGATTCACTTTTCATGATCTTCTTGCATCATTATAATTTCTCTTCCCAATTTTTCCTCTATTTCTCTTACTTCATTTTCAAAATCCTTCTTGAGCTCCTCCATGACCTGCAACCAATTCATATATTTCTTGGAGGCTTTTTTGATAGGAGTTTTGTCTTTGTTATCTTCTTCTGTTTCAATGTTTTAATTGTCTTTGTCACCAAAATACAATTCTATGGTTAGATTTTGCTTCTGCTCTTTGATCATCTTGCCTGCAAATTATTTGACTTCTGAACTCTTTGCCATTGTAGAACTCTGCTTCCTGAATGGAGAGTGTTGTGTCCCAAATTTCTGAGGTTTTGCACAGCTGTTGTCAGAGCCTCTTCTGGGCAGCTGCTTCAGAACTGTGAGGAGGACTCCCTCTCCACATCCTCAACAAGCTCTGCTACACTAATGCTCCTCACCCCAGAAATGACACCCAAGACTGTGATCCAGATCTAAGCAGGTCAAAGCAAGAGAATGTCACCTCAGCATCAGCAAAGAGATTCCTGAAATTGTCATCTGAACAGTCACTTGGTCCACCAACAATCTTTAAGCCTGGAGCTCAGGAGGCAACTGCAGCAGTAACCACTGCAGCAGCTGGTGGCACCTCCACCACCCCAGGGAAAAGGGCCAAACCACTTTCTTACACCCAGGATCAAGAGAGTTCCCCACTGACCTTTTACTTTCTCTTTTGTGTTTATGGGTTGAGAAGTCTAGAAACTATCACAGCTGCCAGTGATTCAGTCCCCTGAAGTCTGTTCTGGCAGATCTATGCTACTGTTCTGTGCTGGCACGACCCATGCAGGGCTGTGCTCTGCTCCCCACCTGGTGCAATAGACCCTTCCTTTTGCCCTGCCAGGCTGACTTCAATGGGATATTTGTTCCACTCTGTCACTTTCTGTGATTTTTAGCTCTAAAATTTGTTTAGAGTCATATTTTATAGGTATTTGAGGTGGTTGGGGTGTGAGCTCAAGTTCCTGCTTTTACTACACCATTTTGGTACCACCCCCACATATGTTGATTAAGAAATCATTAAGGTGCTGCAGACTCAAAGAAATGCAAAAAAAAAAAAAGGTTTTCTCTAGAATTTCTTCACTATAGTACCTCAGTTTCATGACAGCATTTGCATTTGTTTTAGATAATGAACATTGAGCTTTCCCAGTCACCAATGGAGAGAAACAAAACTGTATGTTTGCTTCCATGCTTTTTACCATGATGTTGCCAAATGCCTTCAATGAGGATGAAAATAGCATCAAGGTTAGCTACCACATTGACAATAACTTATTTAACTTGAAGTGACTACAGCCAAAACTAAAGTGGCAGAAGGATTGGTGAGTGGTTTTCTGTGTTCAGATTATTGGGTACTCAATGCTTGAGGTTGAGATGCAACAAATTATGGATTGATTCTCCACTGATAATTTGGCCTAACAACACTAAGAACACACGGGTTCTCTACCAGCCAGCATGTGTTGATGCTAAAAATAAGAAAAAAATTTGATTGCTGTGAATAAGTTCACCTACCTTTACAGAAAACATTCTGGGGATGCACACATGGATGATAATGTTGACATGTTTATTGCCAGAGCTAGAGCAGTAGTTGGAAAGCTATGAAGGAAAATGTGGGAGAAAAGAGATATTACACTGCCTGTAAAACTGAAGGTCTACACAGCCATTGTGCTGCCTTTGTTCTTGTATGCCTGTGAAATCTGTACAATCTACCAATGTTATTCTAGAAAACTTAATCATTTCCATTTGAATTATTTTAGGAAGTTTCTGAAGATCATCTGGCAAGATAAGGTACCAGAGGTCCTTTCTCTAGTTAAACTTCCAAGCATTCAAACTCTATTGCAGAGAATAAAACTCTGATGGGTTGGTCATGTTGCTTGAATGTCAAAGGGACATTCACCTCATGCAAGGCAAGCACTCACATGGAGGTCAGAAGAAGCAATACAAGGACAGTCTCAAAGTCTTTCTGAAGACCTTTGGAATTGTTGGCATTACACAGGAGACACTGACAAAGAACAGACCAGAATGGTGTGTCCACATCAAAGAAGGCACTGTGCTCTACTAACAAAGCAGTAATTCAGTAGTTCAAAAGATTCATGAAATGCACAAATTTAAAGACATTTTCACTCCAGTTCATATGGACTTGTGTCGGACCAGCGGTAGAGCCTTGTGAGCTTGTATTAATCTGATGGACCACAATCAGGCCCACTGTTCCTTGACTCCAACATAGTGGTGTCATTTTGCTCCTCTTTGAGAAGGAAGGACAACAACTAAATACCCTTGATCCTGCATGGTTCCCAAATTGCAATTCCCTTACCTTGATTAAAGGTCCCAGTTTTTGCTGCTTTGGTAGTTTTCTTTATTTCAGGTCGACACTAGCATAATAACAGTCATTCTGGCAAGGTTTTCATTGCTGGCTTGAAGGAGAGCTAAATTACATTTTTTGGGAGTTATATTTCTTCACAGTTCTGGAAGTGAAGAAGTTATGGTAGGATTAAAATTGGAGGGTGGAGATTTGGTTGTTGCTTTTTTTTTCCCCCTGCTACAGAGGGAATTTTAAATCTCCCTGGAGAGTGGCATGGGGAAGGGAGTAAAATAGAGAGAGAGAAGTGCATAGAATAAGAGGTACACTGAAATAAAGAACTGAGAACTAAAGAACTGCGTTAGAAAGAATAAACTAGAAGAAAGAATAGATAAAAGGAGAATGAAAAAGCAGGACTCAGCTGCATCAAGGAAGGGAGACAGTGAAGATGGCATCTTAAACCAATAGTTTGAAATCACCTTTTGCACCCAACTGTTAATTGCAAAGCTTTCCAGGAAAAAGATTCTGAAAAAAGATGTGAATTCTTCTGAAGTGCACCTCTGATATTTTTCATAAATATGCACATGTAACATAAGTATGTATACATAAATATGTGTACATATATACATATATATGTAAAAGTCTTTGCAAGCCTTAAATGTTATATAAAATTTATATACAACCTAAGTGTTATATAAAATGTTTTGCTATCTATTATCAAAGCCCCAGTCCTTTTCTTGGAACTTCCCTTAGTCCTTGAGGAGATGGATAGAAAAGTTGGCATGAGTTTGAGACTACTTTAAGATACTTATAGCAACCATGGCCTTCTTTAATCTCCCCCTTTCTTCCATAGCTTACTCCTTCTTTCTCTTTCTGATAGTTGCTCCAGTACCACTGATTCTTTATGACTTTCCTCTAGGTACACAAATCCTTTCCTTCCAGATGCAAGGCCTTAAAAACCTCTCCATATTTCTGAACTAGCTCCTGCTTTTATCACAAGCTCTTAAGGTTATGACTAGATCCTTTGGTTCATAAGAAAAGACTTTCTGTCAGATCTAACTGAAATGTCAATGAGTGATTCAAAGAGGTACCCAGGCCTTGTTAACACACAGGTTCAAATGTCTGATTCTGTTAAGTATTCTTACCTAATAGAGAAAATTACATTCAAGAGTGGTGGGGTAGGACTAGGACCATGGATATAGAGGAGGAAGAGAACTCAAAGGATATTTAGTCCTTCTCCCTCTCCTTTTACGGATGAGGATCTGAGGTCCAGAGAGGTTAAACTATTTGCTCTAAATCACACAAGAAGTAAGTTAGTAAGGAGTAGATCTGGATTCAGTTCCTCTGATTTAAAATCAAGAACCATTTCTATTGTATCACAGTGCCTTCAGTATCCACTGAATTTTTCAGTGACAAATAAGTTTACTTACTGTTGGAAAAAGTGGGAAAAAGTACAAGCATTCTCACTATGAATGAAACTAACACAGTTTTTAAATAAATGGAAAGGTGGTTCTCACTATAGTGGTAAACAAAAAGGTCGTAGATTTGCTTTCATTATGTATTTTAATGCAACAAGAAATAAAAAATTATTTGATGATCACACCAAAATGAAAATTCTCAGGAAGATCATAGCCAAAATTAAGATTTTCCAGGTTAAAGAAAAAAAAAATACTAAGAAGAGGCATAAGGCAAGAATTTAAGTACTGAGGAGCTACATTCAGCTTCATACACAATTACTTGTAACCATTACAAAGGAGTGGGAGCTTGGAATAAACAGTCCCAGAAATCAGGTTATCATACCAACCAAGTAGCTTACCAAGCAAAAATAGAAATATTCCTATGGCGTTGGGGGATGGAAGGAACAGACTATTAATGAAATAGAGGACTTCTGAACTTTCCTGACAAAAAAGACCAGCACTTTGGGAAAAACTTGAAACTGAAAAAGCAAGAATTAAGAAAAATATGAATAGGTAAATATGAGTAAACTATCATAGGGAACTAATCGAGAATAAACTATTTCCCCTCTATTATAAGAAGATAATATCTCTGTCCCTTCTGAATTCTGTTTTCATTAGAGTCATTGAGAAAGTCTAATTAGACAGAAGGTCTTTGAATGGTTTTGTTATGTGTTAATGATATAACAAAAAGAATAGAAAGGAGAAATGCACTAGAGGAAAGGAAATAAGGGATGGAGAAAACTATCTCATATAATCAGCATATGAAAGTAGAAGTATAATATAGACAAACAGAAAGCGGTGGGGAGAAAGTGTGACAGCTTAATCTCCCTGTCATCTAAACTAATTGAAGGATGGAAACACATGCATACACATACACACACACACACACACAGAGTTGAGCACAGAAATATATTTCATCCAACAGGAAAAGAGGAAGGAAAAGAGTAGAAGGGAAAGAGGGATAATAAAAGGATGGGCAAATTATGTGAGGGTTTAGTCCAAAGAAAAACAAACTCTAAGGACATCCTAAAATATTTACAACTCTTTTTGCCATGACTCAAAATTGGAAGCCAGGAAACTACCTACCAAAAGGGAAATGACAGAACAAGAAATGAAACAAAAATATAATGCAATGCTACTGTGTTGTAAGAAATAATGAAAAGGATGGTTTCAAGGAAATCTGGGAAGGTTTCTTTGACCTTACATGGAGTGAGATAAGCAGAACCAGAAGAACAGTTTATATAGTGACAAAAATATCATAAAGACAAATAATTTTGAAATATCCAGGAACTCTAATCAGTGTAAGGACTAATCAGAGAAGAGTGGTACAATGTTTCTTGAAGAGTTAGTCAGTTAACACATATTAGGCAATTACTATGTGCCAACCACAGTGCTATAAGCATGGAGAGTAGAAAGAGAAGCAAGAAACAATCCTTGTCCTCAAGGAGCTCACAATCTAATGGGGAAAGACAACACGTAAAAAGAAGCTGAAATAGGGTTGGGGAGAGAAAGAAGCAGGCTCCTGGGATGTAATGAAGACCAGCATCCCAGTGGGGAATGATGAGATGGCAGCACTGGTCTACCTTCTTATTTGGAGGATTTGTGAGGAACTCTTAATGTCCACCTTCTACTCTTTTTTTTTTTTCTTTTTGGAGGGGGGATGGCAGGGCAATTGAGGTTAAGTGACTTGCCCAAGATCACAAGGCTAGTAAGTATTGTGTTAAAGGTCCAAGGCTGGATTTTAACTCAGGTCCTCCTGACTCCAGGGCCGGTGCTCTAGTCATTGAGCCATCTAGCCACCCCTCACCTTCTACTCTTTACATGTGGAAAGAAGGAGGAGCCCCAGAGCTGGGGAGAGCTGAGGAAGTATGAGCCAATTTCTATATGGGGAATGTTCATACTTACAAAAACGTGGCACATGGAAATATTGAGGTAAATCCCATTCCCTCAATCCCCTGCTTGATGTTACTAGTTGGCTGTTAGGTAACTTGATAAATAATCCTTGCTAAAGTGTTCATGGTATTACCCCCCCAAGTTCATATCAAAACACTAATAATGAAACATTCATAAGGTGGCTCAGGTGCCAAGTACCTTGTTTTCATTTTAGAATCCACTATGTGGCTCAGTGGATAGAGTGTGAGACCTGGAATCAGGAAGACCTGTGTTCAGATCTGGGCTCAAATACCAGTTGTGTTATCCTGGGCAAGTGTTTAAACTATTTTTTTCTTGTTTTCACATTGATGAAAAGGGAATAATAATAGCCCTTATCTCCCAGTGTTGATGTGAGAATAAAATGAAATATTTGTGAAGTACTTTGCAAACCTTAAAATACTATATAAATGCTAGTTATTATTATTTTCATATATATATATATACATATATATACACACATATACACAGGCACATGGCATCTGCCCTCATTTAAGTACCTTTAGGTCAGGAGCTTTCTCTTTTTTTTCTTTTTATCAGTAGCATGACAACAGGGCCTGATATATTGTAGGTGCACTCAAGAGGAAGCTAAGCATACTAAAGGAAATTTGAAGCAAGTCTTTGTAGCATCCTTCATATCCTATATCGTCCATAATAAATGTGGTGGCAGCCGAAATGAGGGAAGTTTAGAAGATTTAAGGCTAAATATTTGCTATATTAAGTAAGATTTTAATATGCAGTAAATGGAATTTAGTCACTGAAGTCACCTCTCTAGTCTCACATTGTATAATTCTGTGAAACTAATTTTAATTCTGTAACCATCCTACCTCCATATCGGTATTTTCTTCCATGATCATTTTTCTCAGTTTTCCCCAATTAAAATGATGATGCACCAATTTTTACAAACTATTCATATTGTACATTATGTTCCAACTCGAAACATGGTGTCATAGTTCCAATTCTCTGGAGGCTATTGCTTAAAGTTTGTCAGTCAGCACTCCCTGTTGCTGAGTCTCTTTCTATGATGTGCTTAAAATGTGACCACTGCCCTAGGCTCTCCGAAGAGCTGTGAAAATGTCAATCTAGAAGCTAAAATTTTATAGGAAGGGAAAGAAAAATAATCAGTACTCAACTTGTGTGTGAATACAAGTCTGAAAAGAATTAGTCCAGCAAAATATTCTGAAAGTTAAAAATACTAAATGCTTTCCTGCAGTACCAGCAGTAACTTCACTGAGAAATGAAAATCCTTAACACATACATTTTACCTCACATCCATCTCTTCGAATTGCTAGCATGCTTTAAAGCATAGTTCAAATGTCGCCTCCTACAAAAGGCCTTTCCTGATTTCCCCAGCTGCTACACACCTATCAAAAGCACTTTTTATTCACTTCTGATGCTGTTTTCACTAATAAATCCTAGCTTCTTGAGGACAGAGACTATGTGTGTGTCTGTGTGTGTATACACATATTTCAATACTATGTATCCTCAGGTTATAGTACAGTGACTAACTCATGGTCAGCATTTAGTAAATACTGGTTAATTGATGGATTGTCTGTTACTCTCCATGAAAAAAAGTTAAGAGATGACCAGGTTCAAAGGGCAGCCATTGGTTGTTCAATGTCACCATGCTAAGAAGACTAATACTGGATCATCCTAGGAGTATATATATTTTGCCCTAAGCTATTTAACTTTTTTTTTCTGAACAAATAGAACAAATGCATATGGAATGTTTAGCAAATCTACAGATAAGAGAACAACATGAGAGAAATTAACAACTGGAAAACAGGATCTGAATTTTAAAAATCTTGACAGAGTATGACATTGAAAAAGATAAGATTTTTGAATAAAGGTAAAGTTTTGCACTTGGGTTCAAAAACAATATTACTTTTGTAAATACAAGATGGAGAAGAAATAGATGATAATAACTTTAGGAGGTAAAAAAAATCTTGGTGGTATTAATGCACTTTACTTTCAATATAAGACATTAGTGCATTATTGCAGCATATTAGTGTGATACTGGGTTTACTGTAAAAGAATGCCTTACTTATGAGATTACCTCATATTTACACTGTGTAAAACTTGTAAATACATAGCTGTTTGCATATAACATTTTCTATTAGAATATAAGATTCTTAAGGGCCATAACCACTTTTTTTGCCTTCCTTTTTATAGCCAGGACTTAACACAAAGCTTGACACATAGGAGGCCCCTAATACTGTTGTCTTTTGCATGGTAAGTATACATCTCAAATGTCATCTTTAGTTCTGGTCACTATATTTCAGGAAGTATAATGACAAACTGGAGAAAATCCAGAGTTGATTGACTAGGATGGCAAAGAACAGTTAATGCTATATAAGGATTCTTTGTGTCTGGGATAAGAGAGAGCTTGTATCTTCTAACCAGAGTCCACTTTGGTGTAGACACGGTGCTTCTGGCTTTAGAAGTGTCCATGGGGTCAGGATTATGTTGCTTTGGGTTACATGGAGCTTGGGTCAAGGATATTGAGTTGGATGAAGTGGATGCCAAAGCAAGAGGAGAGGAAGTGTTAGCAAGATTGAGATCAGTGAGAGGAGTCAGAGACTAAAAAGCCTGATGCTAAGAAGAAAAAGAAGAATGAACAAGAGAATAAGGCAACAGGGGAAATATCTGCTCCATATGAAGGCCCTTTAGACCAGTAAAACTCACCTCGTGGCAAATATGCAATGTTTAAGATCTGCTTCTGGAATACAGATGGCATCAGGGCTTGGATCAAGAAATGGTTAGAAGTGGATAAAGGAGAAAAAAACAACAAAAAACCTCTGATATCCTGTGCCTTCAACAGACCAAACATTCAGAGAGCAAGATGTCACCTGGGCTTCAAGATCTGCCCAGACTAACCTATTTGTATTAGTTCTCACCCCATGAAAAATATGGATACTTATTGTTAGTCACCTTTCCTGATGGGGTGTAGGGTGTATTTAGGGAAGACTAGTACTTCTGATATGAGAGCTGCTGAGCACTTTTCAGGGCTGCTTTCCACCTTTGGTGTCCTCCTGATCCACCTAACTCTCACCTCTGGGTCCAAGAAGCTGTAGCATGCACAGTAGCCACACCCTGGCAAACCATTTCAGCAGATGGGTTATACCAGGTGAAGGGTAACTGAGGGGTCTCAGACCTAATGGTGAGTTAAGGGGGTGTCTACCTCCGAACATGTGAAGACTTCCCCTGGTGGAATGGTTGGAAATGGCACCCATGCATGCCAGGAAACTGAATCTCTTCCTTTTGAATTGTCTTAGGAAGATTCTGAAGATCTCCTGGCAGGATAAGATACCAGACACTGAGGTCCTTTCTTGAGCTACACTGCCAAGCATTCAAACTCTACCACAGAGAGTACAACTACAATGAGCTGGTCACATTGTTCCCGTGACAGATGTATGCTTGCCTAAAAGACTACTTTTATGGAGAACTCATATGGGACAAACATTCACATGGTGGTCAGAAAAAGGGATACAAGGACACTCTAAAGGTTTATCTTAAGAACTTTGGAATTGATTGTGTGACATGGGAGACACTGGGACAGGTCTGACCAGCATGGCGTGCACACATCAGAGAAGGTACTGTGCTCCCGCAAGGCAGAATTGAAACATCTCAAAAGAGACATGAGATGCACAAATCTAGAGAATCCACTTCAAATGTTCACATGGACCATTTGTGTTTGACCTCTGGTAATTTCTGAGCTCATATTGGTCTGATCAGCCACAGTCTGACATGTTGTAACTTGACTCTAACACAGTGATGTCATTTTGGTCCTCTTAGAGAACAAAAGACAACAACTAGCCAACCAAGTCACCTTTCTTGCTAGTGCCCACCTAGAATCACAATTTGCACTGATGATAAGAAGCATGATCTTGAAGGTTGAGTGATAATAGCTGACTTTGAGACATTTGTTCTGTGACAGAATATGTCACCTTCCCCTGTTGCAGAACAGGGGCTGGTTCAACTGTAATATAGACAATGATGGAATGAAGCATTTGGAAATTTTTGAAGGGACTGAGTGCCAAAAAGTTTATTTTTCTCTATGGGGACACAGTGTAGCTCATGAAGAGATTGATTTGCACAAACCCCAAGTGAACAAGAAAAATGTTGAATTTCCTACATAGGAGTATCTGAGTTGTGGGAAGCTGCTTCAAGTAGTACCACTGACTCACAATTTTTGTCATCTCTATACAGAGGCAACATTTGCATACATTTTTTAGATACATGATGAATACTTGAGCCAAGAGTGTCAGCTGGTGACTGAAAAGCTGATCAGGAGCAGCTCTCCTGAGGGCTGCTGATGTAAATAACTTTCAGGAACTAATCACATAGTATAGCAAACTATTTATTTGGCAATAAACTAAAGGATAACATTCAAGAAACCAAAGCACAACATTCACAACAACATAACATAACAATTTATTACTAAGATGGCCACATAGTCTTAGACAAAACATATCATACAGTAAATTACAACCTCCTTAGTCAATACAGAGTGTCCAAATAAAGTTTTCTGTCATCTTGACTGGAGGCTGGTTTCCAATGATCCTTAAAGAGTAACAGAAAGTACAAACATCATCCACCCCTAGGTCACAATATGTCACAATATCATCAGTCAGGCTGAATTCCAAACCCCATGGCTCCTCTTCCACAGGCTGACCACTCAGTTCTTGTTGGATTCACTGGACTCTTGCCTGAATTCATAGGACTCTTGCCTGGATTCACAGGTAGGCAGCTCTCTTCTCCTAGTTCATACTTCAGCTTACTGAATTTAGACGTTTCTGTTTCTAGGAAGACAAAACTTAACAGAGCTACAACAACATTTACAAATATTGCCAGCACCATCATCTCAATTCACTTTCTGTCTGACAAAGTAACATGAATCAACAGACAAGGCTTCTGTCTGAGAAATCAAACACAAATCAACAGTAAAGTCTCAGGACTTCTGTAACAGCAGCAAAGTTGTCTTTCAGGACTTCTGTCTTAGAACAACAGACAAGGTGCTTTTGTTTGACAAACCAACAGACAGAGTGCTACAGAGTGCTGGCATCACAAACATTCTCTCTCAGTTCACAGAAAGTAACACAAATCAACAGAGCACTGAAATCACAAGCATTCTCCCTCTCAGTTCTGCTTGGTCCCAGCTCTGCTTGAGCTTTTCTCTCCTTGGATCCTTCCTGTTCCACCCTTCCTGTTGCACTCTTTCTCTAAGCTCCTCCCATTCTGGGCTCCATGTGATGGTATTAGGCCTGTTAAGGGTAGGGAAGTTCTCCAAATTCCCTTAGGCCTATTAAGGGAAACACAGTGGATACTGTTTCCAACAAAGACTTTTGATGCAATCAAAGGTGAAGTTCAAAGGCACTTGAATAGCTGAAACAAGCAGCAAAGTACTATATTACTTGTCATTGCAGTGGCTTGACTACTTCATATTTTCTCAGACCTTGGTTCCTGCCCTATGTGACAGTAAAATCTGATCCAAGAGTTTTGGGGTGGGGGGATTGTTGTCCCATCACTCACTTGTTGCTATTGTAATACCTCTATTATTTAAGGTAGGTTCTTTAGCTCCCCGAAATCCGGACTGTTTTCTTTAAATTTGATAATGCTATTGTTGAATACTTTTGAGATACCTATTTAAGAATGAAGAACTGTAGAGGATTTTTTAAAAAATGTCATATTTGGATCAGTTTAAGGAACTCAAAATGTTTACCATGAAGAAAGGAAAGCTTTTAGATTGGGATTGAGAGGAGTAGGACATGACAACTATTTGCAAATGTCTGAAGGACTGCCACATGAGAGTGTGCTTTCTTTTTCTACTTAGCAACATAGGAAAGATGTATTAACAATGGGCTGGAATTATAAAGGGATAAATTTAGATTTGGTATGAAGAAAAACTTGATAATAATTAGATCTTTGATAAAGGTGGAATTGGAATAGACTGCCTTTGAAGGTTATAGGATGTGTTGAAAGAGAAATGAGATGCCATAGAGTATATCCTCCTCAATTTAAAAAAAAGAAACTAAGGTCTAGAGAAATAAAATCACTTTGCTAAGGTTAGTTTTCCTTCACTGGAGCAATTTAACTACAGACAAATTATAGAGGGAATTATCATGTACAAGCTGGAATATATATCCCCATGTGGTTCCCATGCTTCTCTAACAATGCAATCTCTATCCCTATGGCAGAGACAAATAACTTCCAAGTTGAATTTTGTATTTATGGGAATGAGAACTAGAGCATAACACAAATTTTATACACAAATGTAAACACTCAAACAAGTTGGCTAATGTTTCCAGACATTCTTTTGACAATGTTTAGGAAAGGCCAGCATGTGGTTAGAGATAGTGAATACCCAAAGCTCTCTAATTTGATCCTCATTTTGACATTCACCTGATAGTAGCCTCATAGCCCTAGAGCTAAAAGAAGCTTTAGAAATAACTGAGTACATTCTTGTCACTTTATATGTGAAGATAAGTTACTTTCAACATCAAAAAGAGATGTTTGAAATGAAATTTACAAGATATACAACAAAGATAGATTGACAAAACCCGATGTGTGATGTTTGAAAAGTCACATAATATCTAATGCTTTACACATCTGTAAAATAGGTAGTAGGATTTGCTATTTTCTGAAATTCCTTTAAGATTTAAGTGCTATGATGATTTCTCAATGAAGCAAGAATCTTTTCAAATGTACATTAATGGACCTATGGTCTCGCTAATCTATCAGCTAAAATTTCCAGTTGGGTAGATCACCTCACATCCTGTGGGATGCAGGTTCACAACTTCCTGAATTTAAAGAGTCAACATTGTTCAACAGAAATAGTGCTGAGCTTGTAGTACTGAATTTGAACTTGAGTTTGGATCCTGGTTCTGCAAATGAATACCTCCATGATTTCTGACAAATCTTTGGACCTCTCTGGATCTCAACATTTTTGTTGTTGCTGTTCAGTTGTTTCAGTTATGTTGCACTCTTCATAATCCAATTTGGGGTTTTCTTAGCAAAATTACTTGAGTGGTTTGCCATTTCCTTCTCTAGTTCATTTTATAGGGTATCAACTATCTTATCTACAAAATGGGAATTGGAATGAAATGTCAGTCAGTCGATGAACAAAAATACATTTCATTTATTTCTATATGTTAGGGAATCAACTGATTTCAAAGAGTTCACATTCTAATGGGACAAACAACATGAAAATAACTGTATATACAAGATACGTACCATGTGAATGGAAGGCAATCTCAGAAGGGTCCTTAGCAATGAGATGAACGAAGAGAACTCCTGCAGGAGCTAGACTTTAAATCATCTTGAAAGAAAACATGAAAGCCAAAAAGTAGAGGCGATAAGTAAAGTGCCCGACACATAGTAGGTGCTTTAAATATTTTTTCTTCACCATTGAAGAAGAAGAACATTCCAGGAATGGGGAAAAAAAAGACACAGAAAATGCATAGTCAAAAGACATTGTCATGTGCAGGGAGGAATAGCAAGAAGTTACTGACCTATAGTACATATGTAGAGAGGAATAAAGTATAAAAGGGCCGGAAAGGTAGGAAGGAGTCAACAGGTGAAGGGCTTTAAATGCCAAAGAACATTACATTTGACCCTGGAGATAACTTGGAGACACTGGAATTTACCCAGTGGGGGAGTGACATGGAAAGATCTGCCCTGTAGGAAAAATACTTTGGCAGATGATTACAAAATGGATTGCAATCAGAAGAGAAATGAGGCAGGGGGTCAAACCAGAAAGCTCCTGAAATAATTCAAGTATGAGGTGGTAAAGGCCTATACCCAGGTGGGAGCCATAGAGACTAGGGTGATTAGCAATAGGGTGATGTCCTTGGCAATAATAGAACATTTTGGAAAAGGATAGTGTTTTAAGGGAAAGATGATGATTTCTAATTAGGATATGTTGACTTTGAGGTATCAACGGGATATCCAGTTCCAAGCAGCCAACTAGCAATTTCTTTCAGAGTCCCATCTAATGCTTAGATGTATGTGCTTCTATGATTATCCATATGGTCTCTCCTTTGTGCTAGGGGCTTTCCTTAAGATAGCTTAACTTTGTCTCCAAGCTATATGTGAGTATATATGATCTATTAATTACACCCTTGCTTTTCCCACATGAGCAGACCCTTTACTTTTTCATACATGCTTTATCTTTTCATATAACTATCTGAAATCCCATGTTTTAAACATATTCTGTTGAGGAAAGGGATATGTTCTAGCAGTCCCTCTATCTTACTGATATGTAAAATAAGTGGAGAATTCATTCTCTGCCTTAGGCTTTCTCAATTGTCACTACTGCCAGGATTTTCAGGATAGTCCATTTTCATTTTAACTACTTCAAACATTAGATATGCTAACTGTGACTAGATACATTGAAATCCCCATATTATGTATGTGTTCTTAGATATTACTTAGTGACTTTCCCCTGAAAAGCTTAACTTCTGTGGGTAAAACTTAGAAGTAAAACATTTAATGCTATGAAGTTAAAAGGCAAACAAGAAAAAGAGAAGGAAATAGGGTGGGAGTAATGAGTAAAGTTAAAAAGGCACAAAAGGGACAGATAAAAGTATAACAAAACTTCCACTGAAGAGACTTGTGAAAATTTGCTTGTTCCCAAGCCACTATGAGTTTAAGCATCTCAGGACACAGCTTGTATACTTACTCAAAAGTCTGAAATATCTGCTTATTACCTGTTAACTCATATACATGCATGCAATGTGTGTGCATATATACATATTTATGTGTGTATAGATAAACAGAGATATTATGTTATGTTTTAGTAACTTGTTTTCCTTTCAAAGACTCTAGAAGGTCAAACCAACAAGAATTTAAGTGTTTAATATCTGCTAGGCACTTTACTAACCATAGAGGATGCACAGAAAAGTGAAGCCAGCCCCTGCTGTCAAGGAGCACACAATTTAGATGGGGAAAACAACATAAAAATGAGCTATAGACAGAAGGAATTGGAGATAATCTCAAGGAAAAACTAGAATTAATGGAAATTTAGAAAGGATTCTTACAGAATGTAGATGTTTAGATGACATTTGGTAAAAGCCAGGGAGGGCATGAGACAGTGATGAAGAGAGAGAGGATTCCAAGCATGGAGGACAACCAGTGAAAAAGCAGTCTTTAGGAGAAATGAAGTCTTGCATAAGGAAGAGTGAGGAGGTCAGTCATTGGAATAGAGAGTAGGTAGATGGGAGTAAGATATAAGTAACTCACAATATAAGAAGGTACCAAGTTGATGATAGAATTTAAAAATTCAGAAGATTTTTGTTTGATCTTGGACTTATTAGTATATTCACCCTTATGAGTGAATGAATAATTCAATCATTTAAACACGTATTGTATTATTGGAACACACAGTAACACATTAACAATGAGACTTTAAAGCCTAAAGGAAAGTATATGCATGCATTGAGAAATCATTAGGATTTTGTTGTTATTCAGTCATGTCCAAATCTTTGTGACACCATTTTGGATTTGTTTGGCAAAGATATTGGCATGGTTTATAATTTTTTTCCTCTAGTTCATTTTGCAGATGAGAAATCAGAGGCAAACAGGGTGAAGTGACTGGCCCAGGATCACAGAACTACTACACATCTGAGATCAGATTTGAATTCAGGAAGATGAGTCTTCCTAACCCCAGAATCAGCATTCTAGTCACTGTGCAAACTAGCTACCACACAAAGAGATGGAACTAAGTATTAAAGAGATGGAACTAAGTATTAGATAAATCTATGATTTAAGTGGTGGAGGGAATTCTCTGCTGAGGAAGCTCCTGCTATTGTGGGTCTGTACCTTCTCTACAACTTAAATTCTTAGAGAATGGCCTAGTGAACTTAGAGAGTAGCCTAGTGAAATTTAAATGACTTGTCCAGTGTTACTCAGCCACTGGGGTCTCAAGGCAGGATTTACTCAAGTCTTCCTTCTTCCGAAGTTGATTCTTAATCTACTTTTCCAAACTTCCATTTTTGTTTTTGAGAGAAAAATAAACAAATAAAAGAGCAAAGGGGCCAGTAGGGTTTTACTTCAAATTTCATCATCTAAGTAAATCTTAACACTCTGCCATAGAATTAAAAACAAAAATCAAGGGATGATTATTTTGAACAGATTGAAGACAGCTTGGTACTTTCTTACTAACTCCTCATATTGCTCATACCATAATCTTTTTCTGAATATTTCGCAGACATTGAAACATATTTTTAAAAAATTTTGTCCACAAAACCTCACCTTAGCTTCTTAATTTCACTAAGGGAAATTTCTGTCAAGGACACCACCATTCTTGTACTTTCTGAGATTTGCAAACACAAAGGCAAACTCTGATTTTCACTTTGCCTTATTTTGTTCCTGTTCCCTTCCCTCCATTCACAGAGCCATCAGCTTCATTCCAGTACTCAGATCTTTTCCAAACTTTTGCAATAACCTCCTAGTTGACTCTGTTTGACTCATCTCTATCCTCTATCCTAATTCACCCTCTATACAGTTGTTAAATGATTTTCTTAATGTGAGAGTGACTCTGGATCATTGCTAGATTGTCTCCTTTGCTTGGAGTTTGAAATCATTCACAATCCAACTCCCCTTATTTCTAGATTGATTTTATGTTAGATCTCACACACATACACAAGCACACATATGCTACATTCCAAATTGACCTAATTGACATTCTCCATACATACCATTTCATCTCCTACCTGGAAGGGTTACTCCCAGTGATGCTGCAGTAATACTTTCATTCCTCACCCCTCTGCCCTGAGGAATTTATATGAAGACAACTCAAATTCCATCTACCACTTACATGGGGCCTTTCCCGCTGTTCCCAATTTTATATATTCTCTCTCTCCAAAACTAAGAGAGAGAGAGAGAGAGAGAGACAGACAGACAGACAGACAGACAGACAGACAGAATATCAATCCACTTATCTGTTTAGCCTGTTCAGGACAAAGACCCTTTTCTTTGTCACTGAATACCCAGAATCTTACACAATGTCAACCACATAGTATGTGTTCGATTAAATTAAATCTAGTTTCAATTTCCTTCCAAGGATTTTTGCTATATACTTTTTAGACCAATCTCCTTGATAAAGAAAATAGGAATGAAATCTCAGTTGAGTAGATTTGCCTTTTGTCTGCCATTCCTTATCTTCACTGCAAGTAGTTCTATCACTTTCTTGATCTTCCTTAGGTCCCGAAATGTCCTTTTTATTATCATCCTCAACTCTTTCAAAATTTCAGTGTTTATGACTTAAATACTTCTCAAACTACATCCATCACTAAGGTAATAATCTTTAATAACTTGTCCTTCCTATTTTCTATACCAAGTATTCTAAAATATCACAAAGTCTTAGCATTGGAAGGGACCTCCAATGCCACCTTAACTAATCTAAACCTGATTAGGAATTGTCTTTCCAACATCCTCCCAAAATCAATCCTCCTCATTTGCATTTCTTGAAATCCCTAGAATCTTCACATTTTAAATCAAGTACTACCTTCTCCAAGAGACCTTTTTCTGACTTCCTTATCTATTAGTATCACCAAATATTTGCGTTGCTTAGAGTTGATTTTTAGTTATCTGTGAACCAGCATTCTATTACACTAGTAGAATGTAAGCTTTTTGAGGGTGAAAAATTTTCACTTTCGTGTTTATACCCCAACTGCCCAGCATAGTACCTTACACATAGTAGACACCAATTAGTTCTCAATATTGATTGATCACCTAAAATTACAGAATCAACCTTGGGTCAGTACACATAGAAGACCTGACTGTGTTCTCACCCTAGTTCCAATATTTACATTACTCAACATTGTGCATATATTTCAAATGTTCTCAGTTCTCAAGTGTCTTCCTCACAAATAGAATTTAAAATTCCTTCAATAAACAATATGTAATAATGGGCATTTCCTCTATGCATAGGGGGCTTGACATGGCTGCAGATTTTGCCATATTTCTTTAGAGATTAAAAAAAAAACAACAAAGATGTCGTTTCTGCCCAGATGGGTTTAATGATTGAGGGGAAAAAAGACATGTAAAACTAAAATAAATTTAAATCACAGACTTTCATTTAGAGGGGATATTAGAGCCCATCTAGTTAAAAAAAAAAAAAAAAGCTGAAAAAAAGTATCTATAACCAGTAGGTATACCTTTAGTTGAAGATTTTTGATGAGGGAGAACCCATTAATTCAGATACTCTCCCATTCCCCTTTTGAACTGCACTAATTAGGCTATATTTCCTTACATCAAACCTAAATTTCCACCTTTGCAACTTATCCCATTGTCCTCATTCTGTCTCTTGAGATTAAGTGAAACTAGTCATATTTTTCTACATTCCAACCTTTCAAATGTCTAATGGGCATAAGATTAGCTATATACCTCAAGACCTATTTTTTCCAGGCTCACTTCTTCCAAGTTATCTTTGATGCAAATGTTTCCTAGCTTGGACTCCTTGAAAGTCCAGGAAGAATCTTTTTTTTTTTTTCATTATTTGGTACATAAGCCTGGGGGGAATTAAATAAAGTGATTATGGCAAAAGTTCTCTTTGTCTAGTAAACAAGGGAGTCATGTGGTTACTCTGTGGTTACTCAGCTGAATTCCCTATGTTAACAGGAAATCTCTAAGACAGTGGAAGTCCCTTTTAAAATAGAGTCATTCTTGTTTATCATATTGTCATCACTAAAGAGGGAAGTTAAGGGCAGACCCCATAGTTCTGTTACCTTGACCTCAGAGATTACTTTATCTGGGAAGATGTTTTCTCTAAACTCACAGTACTAATGGTCATCCTACTCTGCATCCTCATATTACTTATCTTAAGGCCATTCACCCTTTTGGTTATCCTACTATACCTTATACAAATGAGAATATGACACAATCAAAAGAGGAGAACAACTGAAATGGGGGACAAATAATTTCTACCCAAGGAATCAATAAAGATTTTATTAAGGAGGTTGATATTCCTGTTCTCTACCTCTTGAACTATCTATATTAATATCTCAGGGATTAGCTGAAGTCTTCCCTTCTCTGTCACACTCCAATCATGACTAACCCTCACTAATTTCTCCTTTTCTAACTCCTTACACATACCTGGAATCTCAATATAGGGGCACTTTATAATTGCACTAAAGTTTTCTAATTTATTCATGTGAATATATTTTATTTGTTAATTAGAAAGGAAGTTTTTTAAAAATATGTATTTGGGGACGTCATACTTTTAATATCCCTCATAGAGCCTAGCAGCATGGTATGATTTCTCATAGAAGTTACTCAATAAATACTTTCTCACTGAAGAAATTATTTTTTTTTCACAATATGAAGGGTTCCAAATGCACTAGTCACACCCAACAGCTTTCCCTGTAGTTCTCTTATGGACATAAATAATAAAAATCATATGACACCTACGTGGATCCAATGATGAAGCTTTCATCCATGGCTTTACTTTGTATCACACTGCCCTATTTTAAATTTCATCAAAAGGCAGATAATTGTGTTTTAAATGACTGGAAAGGCTCTTCAATCATCCTTAAATTACTTCCTGTTGCTAACCCACAGAGCTTAAACCACATGCACTGTCCACTCAGTGGGCAGTCTAATGAGGATGGTCACTACCTTTACATTACTTACCACCCCTGTAGTGCTCATCTCTGCAGGGGACTCAGTGTAATGTTTTGTTAAAATGGATTCATTTGGATGTGCTATTACCCAGCCTTTTGCTTGGCAGTGGTACTTATTAAAAAATAAAACACTAGGAGTTAAAATAATAATAATTAATAACGATAATGGAAAATTAGCTAATAAATATTGGGAATCTAGCTGCTGCAAAATCAAGGATATAAAAAGTAAAATAGCAAACTCTGTAGTTTATGATTTGCATAGCTGTGAAAATTTAGAATTGTACAGATGTGCTAAATATTTTTTGGGAAAAAAAAAAGATCCAATGAGAGTGTCCAATCCAAACTTATCTTTCAGAAACTACCCTAACATTTTAATGAGAGTTGTATTTTATGTATAATATCTTACATGAATATGTTCTTTCTCCTCTAAGGCTACTAAACTTTAGGTATTAACTCTACAAAATGCTATTTTAATTAACCATTGTAAAAGTTTAATGGCTCAAGACTAACTATAACATCACACAGAAGATATCTCAGTAAACTTCCATGATTCTATATGATTTTCAGTGGAATATTTCTCTTTTTGGTACATCACAGCCACAATAAAGACATATCATCATGACAAAAAAAAAATAATTAAAGCCCTGAGAAATATCAGGCAATTATACTTTGTTATTTCAATGTAGCCATTGTCTTATGGGTGTGAGTTCTTACAAAAATTTTATTAATTGTTTCAGTCATGTCTGATTCTTCATGACTCCATTTTGGAGTTATCTTGGTAAAGATAATGAAGTAATTTGCCAATTCCTTCTGTAGTTTGTTTTACAGATGAGGAAACTGAGCCAAACAGAATTAAGTAATTTACAGGGTCACATAGTGAGTGTCTAAAGCCATATTTGAACTCAGAAAGATAAGTCTTTCTGATTTCAAGCCCAGTGCTCTATCTACTGCACCACCTTGCTGCCCCTCTTCCAACAATGGTGCAAGTCAGGACTCATTAAAGTCTTTTCATACAAGCAACTTGTATCTGTATGCTCTCATAGCCACTCAGCAAGGCATCCAACCATTATTTTAGAGACATTCCTTTAGGTCAGAAGTTTTTAATCCGAAGTCTGGCTCCACAGACAGATTTCAAGAAACCAATGAATTTGAACGAGAAGAAAAATTACATCTTTATTTTCAATAATATTTGGCATCTTTCGCAACCAAATAGCTGTTATTTTATGCATCTAATAATATTATTCTGAGGAGGAATCCATAGCCTTCACCAAATACTGAAGATGTTTTAGACACACAAAAAGTAAGATCCTTTTTTCTGGGTCAGAGGTCAGCAAACTATAAGCAGTGAGTCAAAGCTGGCTCATTGTTGTTTTTGTATAGCCTATTGCCTAAGAATGTTATTTTTGTTATGCAAAAACTAGCCGTGGGCCAGATTTGGCCCAGTCTCCAACCATTTCTTATTATTGTGCTATTGATTAACTGTGTGATATTTTGAGACCACCACATGTGCATATCAGTTATGGTTTATTACTAAGACAGCTAGTTGGCACTCTTTCTCGAGTCAGGTAGATCTGAGTTCAAATGTGACTCCAGACATTAAACAGCTGTGTGAGCTCAGTTAACTCATGTTAACTCTGTCTGCTTCAATTTTCTGAAATGTAAAATGGAATAATAATGTCACCTACCTCCCAGGGTTATAGTGAGGATCAAATAAAATACTATTTTTCAAGTGTTTTTGATAGTGTGGAGCACAAAGTAGGTACTTTATGAATCTTCGTAAGTAGGGAAAAGGATCATTCCTAAGTAGGGAAAAAGTCAGGGGAAAGGTCTATATCTAATCCCCACTATCCTTCTCTACATTGCAGGGTAGAGCTGTCATGGAATAAATTCTCCTTTCAAAAATAGAAGACAAGGAAGGAAAAGCCTAATACTTGAGGTAAAAAAAAGTCTTAACTAAAAGAGTATGAAAATTAGGGCACAGAGAGATAATATGATGTAAGCAGAAGCTTGTATGTGATCCTGGGCTGCCTTTGGAAGCAGATGATTCAATAAAACAGTCTGGGACTTGGAAGCACTAGGGTCCTGAGTTCAAATAGTGCTGTGACTTCCTTGTGACTCTAAGCAAATTTTTTAACTTTTCTTGGCCTCTACTTCCTTATCTGTAAAATGAAGGAGTTGGAACAGATGAACTCCAAGGTCTGTTCCACTTTTACATTTATGATTCTATTATCTCAAGTCATTTAACCTCTCATCAAATGAAGAGTATAGTACTTTAAGTCCTTTGCCATACCTTAGTGAATTTCCCACTGTCCCACCAGTGATAATCTTGAGTCAGTGTTGAAGCTTCTCTGTCTCTACTGTGAGGTCCTATTCTGTGCCCTTTAGCTGAGGTTGCTTTTCATGCTGCTTGATCTGCACATGGTTTGTAGTTCTTGAATAGGTCTGGAGAGACGGTCAAGGTGGTGGTGGTGACTTGAATTGCCTGATATCTGCTGTCTCCTGGCTCTCCCTCAGGGTGCCTTGCTGCTCCAGTTAGACTGAATTGTTTCCTTCTTCCCAGTTGATAACGGGAAATTTTTAGAAGAAACTAAAAAGAACTCTTAAGTTCATCTAGACATTGATGAAATATGTACAACAAGGGGACTGTTGGAGTGACATGCAAGATATAAAATATACATACATACATGTGCAGTTTTGTCTTCTGAAATTACAAGCTGTTCTCTGAGCTGGAGGAGAAGATGAAAAGATTTCAAAATTACATCTTCATGCTCTAGTTAATTAAGCATGATAGATTCTTAAGACAGAGGAAATAATCTAGGAAAGATGCAAGGAAGGGGGGGAAAGTATGGGTAGTTAGGTAGAGGGGAAGAAATCTCTTATCAAGAAGTGAATGAGTAGAAGAAAAAGATGAAAAATGGAGGATGGGGGATATTTATGTTATTGGAATGATACAACAGATATTTTTTCACAAGAACCATCCATGATTCCATACGGTTTTGTGTATCACTGGCCAACATTTCTGAAACACTAAGGACAATATGCAGACACTAGCATATAGGAAGAATCTAGCCATGAGGAGTAAGTAATCATCCCATAATCCCATAATAAGAGAGATAGAAGGTTACCATGTCTAGACCTGACATAGCAACCTAGAAGCTGTGCAGTTTTACTAGAGCACTTTTTGGGGACATTGAGATGATTTGCCAAGATACTTTAAACTAAAAGAATGATAGGAACCTTAAGGGCAAAGTGACCAGATCATTTCAGGTTCATAAAAAAAAAAAAATCAAGGATAGGAGAAAATGGCCATAACAGGGCCTGTTTTTACTTTTATGAGAGATAGAATTTCAAAAAGTTAAGGGAAAAACAGATATGACTTCATGTCAAGAGACTGCATACAAAGGAATAAGTCTTATAAAGCATGAAACTGTGTGAATTATAGATGTCACTTAACTTCTCTGATTATCATCAGTATATTTTCCTCTGTGGGGAAGAATTGGAAGCAATTATCTCTAAGGGCCTTTCAGTCTCTATACCCTTAGATTATATAATTTTATAAAAATTCCAGGTAAAGTAGGAAGAAAATTTCAACTAAAATTGTTAAACGTGTATATAATCACTGTTTAACATAGTTTACAAAATAAATACAAGATAAATACTTGTTCTTTGATTGATTAAATATCTCAATTAGAAAAAAAATGTCAACTACAGAAATAAAAACAAAAAAAAACACCACCTTTCTGTAGCTGAATGGTTTTGTCTCTGAGTTCAGAGGTTAAAGGTACAAACATAATTGGATTTATGATTTATTTAGTGTGCATCCCTGTTCTACCAGAGCAGATCCCCACTCATCCTTAATATTTTATCCTTTTTGGGTTTTCTTTGGTCTTTCTGTAAATTCTTTTGGAAAACTTAGAGTTGGAGGCCTTCCTCCTTGTCCTTTAAAAGCTTCTGTGCTCATAAAGTAAAAAGAGCCTATCTCAAGAGGAGTTCCAGATGTAAAGTGATTCAGAGTTTAAGTGTTCAGGTAAACAATTACAATACCATCAGAGGAATAATGGATCACAACTTCCCTTTCACAAAGACCTACTTAGTGACCCCTAGATAAAAATAACCCCTACAGAAATCCCCCCTGGCCTGAGAAACTTCTCACACTGAAAACTCACACCTAGATTTCAGTTCTAGGAAAGAAGAGCGAGGAAATTAAGCTAAACTAAGTCTCAACTTGTATCAAAGAGTCCAGGCCTACAAGAGAGGGTATATAATCAAGGACAAAAAGAAAATAATAATATAATCCTAAAACCACAATTGAGCTGAGACTTGTGGAGGAAAAAAAATCTGAAAATGAAAGAACACTAGTTTATTTTTATTTTATTAAAATACGAATACAATTTGACCTGGTATTAGCTTAATATAAAGAAACTTCTGAATGAGAAAACTCCTTCTATTTGGCTTCAGAGAGTTACCTAGTATTGTTTGGATAAATAACTTGCTCAGGAACATACAGTTAATATTTGTCTGAGATAGAACTTAAGTTTAAGTCTTCCTGGATCTCAAATCAGGTCACTTTCAACTGATTACATACAAGTGCCTCTCACAAGTAAAAATGTGGAAAGAATAAGGATGTGAAAAATCTTCCGCTTGGAAAGATGAAATGTTAGCATATTTCAGAGCAAAGGCAAAACTACTCAATTCATTACGTTTCTTCTCAGCAAAAATTTCCTTCAGACAAACAACAACTAAAAAAAAAAAAACTGAATGAAAAATGGAACAAAGAATTATAGACTTAGCTTGTAAGTGTGCTTAATTGAGTTCACTTCACCAAATTAATTTAAGTCTACCATGCTGAAAAAATGTTGCATTTTTGGGATAATGCCTTATCACCTCACACCTAACCATTGTAATAGCTTCCTGGTTGTGCTTTCTACTTCAAATCTCCTCCCATTATAGTCCATTCTCCACCCAGCTGTCAAATTGACTTTTCTAATTCAGAAATGTGACCATATCACTCCTTCCCCCCACAAACCCTAGTCATTCAATAAACCACAATAGCTCCCTATTATTTCCAGGATCAAACAGAAAAAAATTTCTGTTTGACTTTTAAAGCCCATCTCTCAATTTCTTGACTGTGCATTTTCACTATTACACAGCCCTGACTTGTTTCCTTCTTATCTGTTTCTTGCCCTCCATTGGCTTACTTTAGGTCCTAAATAAAGACCTACCACTTCCATACAACTTTTCTAATATCCTAAATGCTATTTCCTTAACTCTGTTCATTATCTACAATTTATGCTATACATAGTTTGCTTGAATATAGCTGTTTACATGTTGTCTCCCTCATTGCAAAATGAACTTCTTGAGAACAGGGACTTTTTTTTTTTCTTTTCTTTTTACCCACAGTGATTGACACTATGACTGGCACATAATAGGAACTTAATAATCTGTTCTTATTTATTGAGCTTTTATTTCAAAATCACTTTAAGTATTATTTCAGAAGGCATTTATGTTGTCCTACCCACTCTATGCCTGAGACAAGACCACAGATGAGGCCAACAGAGTTTGCAGTACTTTCCAGATCATCAATCATTTTTGATGCATCAGTCCAATACCAGTCAAGCAAATAATGTTTATTAAATTCTTAGTATCTGCAAGGTACCAAGTTAGGTGTGGAATAAACCACAGAAAAAAGTGTCTGCCCTCAATGACATTATTAACAGATTCTAGTTATAGGCTTCATCAATAATAGAAAATAAAATCAGAAAAAAACAAAAGAGGGAGACAGTGAGATAAACCAAGAAAGAAACTCTTTGAAGGAAAACATTACGATCTAGACAGATTATACTGCCAAGGTAAAATTTGTCTTTAAGATAGAAACAGGTGAGGCTAACAGGCCTCATACAATGAAGCTATTTGCTCCATTAAAAAAAGAACATAATTTAGAATATAGAACACAAAAGACTCCATTGACTATATTTATGTGCTTTATAAAATTTTGTTCAATTAATGAATGGAGGCAAGAAAATATTTCTATGGTTTCAAAGAATGGAGCCTACTAAGGATGGACTGATAGTTTGAATCTTAGAGCCTTCTGGAAGAGACTCTTAAATGTTTTCTTGTGAATACTGCAGAGGAAAATGCAATGGTAAGTACCTTGGTATATGTACCAGCTGTATAGCATGTGCACATTCCCCTCATCTGTAAAAGGGGAATGATATACTTGCAGTATTGCTCAGGATTATTGTAGAGCTCAAATGTGTATTTTGCAAACTTTTAAGTACTGGGTATGCTCATTATCTGTACAGCATATTTCTTTGCCTTTGAGTGAGTTAATTTCTCATTTCATTAAATGCCTCCATTTATTTGATCTATACTTCACTCCACCTCAGCTGCCTATAAGGATGGTCATAGGCTAGGTCTCACAACCACTTATAATTGCATCACTTCTATTATTTTGAACCCTGACATTCATCTCTGATTTTAAATTCCTATGCTTTCAGCCCTTTTTCTGCCTCAATACCAAATCCTTTTTTTAGTCTCAGACCTCTCTATACTCCACCCTGATCAGTCAATCCATCATCCTGATCTGGTCTCATTTTCCTATCTTCATAGTCTTGAACTTATGATTGTTTAGTTCATAAGTATTTTATCTTTTAACCATTAATTCTTTTTTTTTCCCCCTTGGTCTCCCTAAATATTATCCCTTCCATTTACCATTTGCTTCCAATGTTCCTACTCAATTGTCTCTTTTTCTACTCTATTCCTACTCAATTTCCTATTCAGTTATGACAGCTGTGTATATTACAAATTCATGTTATCTTATCCCTATTGAGACCTCACCATTCTAGGGCATTCATTTTAGTATTTCCTGGTTGGCATCTGTA
This sequence comes from Pseudochirops corinnae, assembly GCA_028646515.1. Taxonomy (NCBI): domain Eukaryota; kingdom Metazoa; phylum Chordata; class Mammalia; order Diprotodontia; family Pseudocheiridae; genus Pseudochirops; species Pseudochirops corinnae. The sequence goes on along the minus strand of CM053587.1, from coordinate 257,782,612 downwards.
TTTTAGGCAAAATTGAGGAAACTGGGTCAGATAGTGTTTAGAGTGCTGCTTTTGGAGTCAGGAAGATCAGAGTTGAAATTGATGTTCAGATTCTTAGTAGCTGTGTGACTATGCAAGTCATTTCACTTCTGTCAGTTTTAGTTTCCTCATCTGCAAACTGAGGATGATAACATTACCTTCTCAGTGCTGTGAGGATAAGACAATATTTGCATATAACTTAGAAAACTTTAAAATCTATTAAATGCTACCTAGCTACTACTATTATTATTATTAAAAAATTCAATTTAAATTTAATTTAGTAACTGTCTATTGCAGGAGTTCTCAACCTGTGGGTTATGTTCAATTTGTAACAATGAAAATACATCCTGCATATCAGATATTTACGTTACAATTCATAACAGTAGCAAAATTACAGTTATGAAGTAGCAACAAAAATAATTGTATGGTTGGGAGTCACCACAACACGAGGAACCATACTAAAGGGTCATGGCATTAGGAAGGTTGAGAACCACTGATCTATTGAGTACCCATTGTACTTAAAACACTGTATTAGGTTTTGACAGATAAAAAATCAAAAGTAAACCAGTCCCTGACTTCAAAGAACTTATGTTTGATAAAATAGTAAAAATGGAAAATATTTAATTTCATTATATCCTCTCCTATTTCTATGCATCCAAATTGGTCACTTGTCATACACATAATGCATTCCCTCCACAGTGCTGTCTGATAAAATGCATATTTTCTATAAAGGCCTAATGTAATTAATGAAGCCTTATCTTATTCCCTCAGTTGAAAATGGTCTTATCCTCTACATATTCTTCATAGGAAAAAAAATTCTGTCTTTCCTTTATGAAATTCTACCTCATTCGTATTTCACCATGACTGTCCCATTTACATTGTATGCTTCCCCAAGCTAAGTGTAATGTTATTTGTTGTCGTTTTTCATATCTGAATCTTGGCTACCTAGTAGAATAGACTTTACAAATAGGATAAATATGAATTATATTGAACTGAATTTATTTTGTGTCTTATCATTAATATTAGATTGTAAGCTGCTTAAGAACAAGAAATTAATTGTTTTATTTTTTTTTTTAAGTTTTGAATCTCTATCGCTTACTCTTGATCTCTTAATAGATATTTATTAAATGCTTGTTGAGGGAGCCAAGATGGTGGGGTAGAAGCAGGAAAACTTTGTGAGCTCCCCCCATAACCACCTCAAATACCTTAAAATATGACTCTGAACAAATTTTAGAGCTATAGAGCCCACAAAGTGACAGAGAGAAACAAATTTCCTGGTGAAGGCAGCCCAGCAGGCCTATAGGAAGGGTCCATCACAGCATGCTGGGAAGTGAGCAGAGGCCCACGTGAGCTCATGGTTTTAGCCCCAGGGTGGCCCTGACCAACAGTGGCTGAAGGGAACTTGGGAGAGTGGATCAGCAGCAGCTGTGGTGGTTTCCAGAATTATCAACCCATAAATGCCAAATACAAAGTAAAAGGTCGGTGTGAACTTTGTGGGAAAAGGGGAACTGAGAGCGGGGTCTGGCCACTGCCCCCAGGGTGAGAAGGTAAGAAGCAGGGGAGGTGTTGTGGCCATGCAGCTGCTTCCATGCAGCTGCTTCAGATCTCCTGGCCTGCAGATCATAGGGGGAACAAGTGACCATTCAGAGGGTGATCAATCTTGCTTTGACCTTCTTGGATTTAGATCACTGTCTGAGGTGGAGGTCCTGGGATGTGTGACCAGTGAGCCATAGCATGTAGGGGCTATAGAGAGGGCACCCAATTAAAAGCTCCAGCATCTGTGAAAACCCCAGTGATTTGGGACAAAACTCTCCTCCCTGGAAGCAGAGTTCTACTGGGGGAAAGAGCTCAAAAGTCAAGTACTTGAGTGGCAACATGAGCAAGCAAAGGAAATAAAGCAAGTACATCCATTCAACTTTAGATTCCTTTTTTTGAGGACAAAAAAGATCAAAGCATGGAATGGGAGGAAGACAACAACATCAGAACTCCTACACCAAAATCTTCCAATAAAAATAGGAAATGATTACAGGCCATGGAGGAGTTCAAGAAAGATTTTGAAGATCAAGTAAGAGAAGTGCAGGAAAAATTGGGAAGAGAAATGAGAATGATGCAAGAAAATAATGAAAAGAGAGTCAACAACCTGACTGAAGAAAATAAGACCTTAAAACTGACTAACTCAAATGGCAAAAGAGATCCAATAAGTGAATGAGGAGAAGAACACCTGAAAAAGCCAAATTTGCCAGATGGAAAAAGAATTTAAAAATCTCATAGAAGAGAATAATTCCTTCAGAATTAGAATGGAGCAAATGGAAGCAAATGACTTTATGAGAAATCAAGATACTATAAAACAGATCCAAACAAATAAAAAAATAGAAGATAATGTGAAATATCTTGTTGGAAAAACCACTGACCTGGAAAATAGATTCAGGAGAGATAATTTGAAAATTATTGGACTACTTGACAACCATGATCAAAAAAAGAACCTAGAAATCACCCTTCAAGGAAAATTGCCTTGATATTTTAGAATCAGAGGGCAAAATAGAAATTGAAAGAATTCACTGATGACCTTTTGAAAAAGATCCCAAAAAGAAAACTCCTAGGAATATTATAGCCAGGTTCCACAGTTCCCAGATCAAGGAGAAAATAGTATAAGCAGCCAAGAAAAAACAATTTGAATTTTGTGGAAACACAATCAAGATAACCCAGCATCTAGCAGCTTCTACATTAAGGGACTGAAGGGCTTGGAATATGATATTCCAGAG
>CM053587.1:257768116-257779332 GCA_028646515.1 Pseudochirops corinnae | reverse complement strand
TATTATTAATATTAACATTATTATTATTATTTACATGCAACTGGGAAATAACATATGCAAGCACTGGGATATGGAGGTCCATCTTGCCCTACTGGACAGTCGGAGGGGGGATGGAAGAGGATATAGGAGAGAGCAGATTGGGGGAGGGGGTATTGAGTGGAATGGTGGGTAGGGGACATATGCAGAGAAAATTTATAACTCAAAATCTTGTGGAAATGAATGTTGTAAACTAAAAATGAACATAAAATTAAAAAAAAAATAAAGTCCTTTGAAACTTGTCCCCCTCCCCCAAAAAATGCTTGTTGAAATTAATTCAATGGACTTTTACCAGGGATATTTGAGAAAAATATGAATAGGTTGAAAGGCTACACTAGTTAGGCTTTAATGTGCTACTCAATGCTAAGGTTCTGAAGGATGCTGTCCAATAATGGTTTCCCTGGGAAAAAAAAATGGGTTCAGGTCCCGCTTCCAACAGGTATTAGCACTAAGACCTTGTGAAAAGCACTTAACTTTAGATCCCTTCTCTGCTGGTTCCAAGTGTACAATGATAGAAACCTATAGAAACCTAGTTCTCAAGTCCAAGCCTTACTACCAAGGACTGTAAATTCCTCTTCCTGCAAAGAGCAATCTGATTCTTATTCCTTCAGACATCCAAAATGTAAGATATAATTGTTTTTTTTCCTTCCATTTCTGACCAGTAGTCTATAAGATCCAAAATTTCCATCAGTGGTGCCAGAAGCACCCCTGCAGTTATTATTTCATGGAGATAAATTGTAAAATTCTAGGACTTTACTTTTAATTTCAAACTTTGTGATGTATTAATTCTTCCAGTAATCTTTTGCTTAAATCACATGGATTAGGGGCTAGGCAATTCCTTTCTTTTACTGCTGATCTATATCTGTTTATCTCAAATTGCAAATCCAAAAGCTTTTCCAAAGACTGTCTATTTTCTAGTGTTTTAACACTGTTGAATACTCCCCACTTTCTAAGATTCACTCTTACCCTAGATTCAGAGGTAGAACAACTCTTGATGTTCCTATTCCTTTAATTGTTTTCCTTTTCCAATTATCTGTTGTTTTAATTACTCTTTAGGGCTCCTTGAGAGGTTCTATCTTTGTTTTCTTCTTGGATCTATTTTCTTTCTCTTAGCTCTCTGAAAATGGCTTTAAGTATAACCTGCATGAATGTTATCAATGTCTATATCTTTTCAGTCCTGACCACTTTTCTCAGCTTCAAAGAAAGATTTCAATTGCCTCAAGATTTCTACCCCTACATTCCACTTGCACCTAAAATTCAACATGTCCAAAATCAAGCTTATCATCTTTCCTCATTAATCTACTCCTCCTACTTACTTTACTATTTCCATCAGTGGAATTGCTATTTATTCTGTCTCCTACATATGAAATATTTGAATTATCTTTTTCTCCTGTCTTCACCGTACCGCATATTTAATCACCTATTTCTGCTGCAAAATCTTACTTTTACTTATTCCTTTCCATCACCCTAATACCTAGTATCTTAATGAGTTTTCCTTCCTCCAATATTCTACCTCTGATCCATCATTCAAACCATTGCCAATTTTTCTAATATGCATAGCTGGCTATCAATTTTTCTGCTAAAAACTAAAAAATTAAAAATAACAGCAGGTAAATATAGAACGCATTTGACTCTTTAATGTAAAATTTTACCTAACCTTCTGCAGTCTGGTACCATACAACTTTTCCAAACCTTTCAAAACTCCCTCCCTTCATTCACCTTTCTTGTTCCAAACCACACTACCTTCTGTTATGTATAATAGATAGATAGATAGATAGATAGATAGATAGATAGATAGATAGATAGATTATACTCTATGCTTTCCATCATCTGTGACTTTGTTCACACTATTCTCCAAGTCTAACCCATTGTGCTTCATGAATTCGAAATGATCCTTTAACTCACAAGTCTAATGTTGCTTCTTGCTGGAAATCTTCTCTGATTCCCCCTCCATTACAACTGATTTCTTTTAAATCTTACTATAATACATGCTTTTATCTCTAATATATTTATTAAGTATTCTTACATATCATAGTTACATAAATCATTGTCTTACATCATACACATTTCATTAGGGCAAAGGTCATACCTTATCTAAATGTTGCAAGTGTTTCAAATCTTAAATTCTATACTACACACAGTAGGCATTTAATAAATGTTTAGAAAATTTTGCTAAATCTCTAACAACTGAATCCATATGTATACTTGGGTGGCACATTTATAACCATCATGGAAATCATGATATTTTCTTAAATTAAGAAGAAGAGAGTAATTTGTATTCTGGTATCAAACAGTCATCATAACCCTCTACCCTTGGAGTTTATTATTTTCAGATGCTCATAGGAGGAACATTTGTTATGCACTGGCAATAAACCTGCCTTTTCAATAACTTGAGAGAGAATTTCCATTTTTAAAATTCCACTGCACACATTTTTTATGGGCAGCTAATGGCATCAAAGTAGGAGAGCAAGGGATGGTATGAGCAGGCTGATGGCAAGGCTGTTATTAAGCTTCAAAAAAGAAAAAAAAAAGGAAGATGCAAAAGGAAATGGGTAAATAGGTAACATTATTCTCATGAGCTATAAACTCTCCCCAATGCTGAAATCATTTGAATTTTGTTGCAATTATGTTTTTCAAGTATTGTGATTATTTATCAGTTAAATCTTTTTACCTACCCTAGGATACTTCCTCAAAGGTAAAGTTGAAATGACCTAGTAAAGAATCCAGTAAACTTGATATTTTTTTTTTAGTATATACTGATATTAAAGAGTTTTTACAGGGTCAAAAAACATCAAGTTAATATTAAAAGAGTAGAGTCAAGTAAGAATTCAAGTGGGCAGGAGAGTACTAGCACCTCTTCAAAGGGGTGCATCAAGTTGGTAAATAGACAAATATAAACACATGTGTGTATGTTTACAGGATATCAATATTTCACTATAATTGGTGTCCTTTGTAAATATATGTATTTTTTATATTTAAAAACATTATTCTGAGAAGTACATAGGCCTCATCAGACTGGCAAGTGGTCAAAGATACACAAAAGAGCTAAGTAACCTGCTTTAGAAGCTCTGTCACATCTCTGCTAAAATTACCCGGAATTTTGGGATTATTAAGCATATAGCAAAGCAAAATATAACATAACATTTTCCTTCTTATTAGTATTTTTTTTGTCTAAATGCAAAAAGCGTTTTCAAGATTCACTTTTATAAGATTTCAAATTGCAAATTTTTTCCCTTCTCCCCTCCCCAAGATGGCAAGTAATCCAATATACAATATATACGTACAACCATATTAAAAATACTTTCACATTAGTTGCGTTGTGAAACAAGAATCAGAACAAAAGGGGAAAACCATGAGAAAGAAAAAATAAGTCAAAATTATATGCTTTGCTCTGCATTCAGACTCCATAGTTCTTTCTCTGCATGTTGACAGCATTTTCCATCATTAATCTTTCAGAATTGTCCTGGATTGTTGTATTGCTGAGAAGAGCTCAGTATCACAGTGGATCATCACACAATGTTGCTGTTACCTTGTACAATGTTCTCCTGATTCTGCTCTCTTTACACAGCAATAGTTCATGTAAGTCTTTCCAGATTTTTTTTTTCTTCCTGAAAGCATCCTGGTCATCATTTCTTACAGCATAACAGTATCCATTACATTTAAATACCACAATTTGATTAACTGTTCCCAAATTGATGGACATCACTTCAACTTCCAATTCTTTAACACTACAAAAAGGGCTGCTGTAAATATTTTCATACATTTGGGTCTTTTTTTCTTTTTTATTATCTCTTTGGGACACAGGCCTAGTAGCAGTGTTGCTGAATCATAGGGTATGCACAATTTTATTGCTCTTTGGGCATGGTTCCAATATGTTCTCCAGAATGCTTAGATCGGTTCACAAATCCACCAACAGTACATTTTAGTGTTCCAATTTTCCCACATCTTCTCCAACAGTTATCATTTTCCTTTCCTCTTATATTAGTCAATCTTATATGTGTGAGGTGGTACCTCAGACTTGTTTTAATTTCTAATTCTCTAATCATTAATGATTTAGAGCACTTTTTTCATATGATTGCAGATACCTTCATTTCTTTATCAGAAAACTACCTGTTCATATACTTTGATCATTTATCAAATTGGGGAATTGGGGAATGATGTATGCTTATAAATTTTATACAGTTCTCTATATATTTTTAAAATAAAGTCTATAGAGTGAAGCCAAGGTGGTGAAGAGAAGTCAGGATATTGCCTGAGCTCTCCCCAGTTTCCCTCAGAAAAAAAACATTAAATTAAACCTCTAGTCTAAATGGATTCTGGAGCTACTAACCTACAAAAAGACAGAGAGAAACATATCTCTAGCTAGCTTTCAAAAAATGTCTGTCTTACTTGAGCAAAAAGGGAGTGGAGTCTAGCACAAATGATGTACAGGCAAGCAGGAGACTCTTAGCCATAAACAGATTGGAAATCCAGGTCTCTCAGTCCTGGATCATCAGGCCAGTGGCACATTTGACCAACTGTGAAGATTCAAACTTCAGCAGAGAAGGCAAATTGCCATACCGAGAACCTAGGTGACAATTGGCACAACTAGGTCAGGCCACCCAGTGCAGTAAGCAAGCTGCCAGGACCTGCGCCCCCAGCACATAAAACCAATGACTAGGCCCCTGGTCCTCCATCAAGAAGCTTGGAACAGTGACTCCTGCACCATGGGACCACAGTTCAACTTTAAAAGCCATAAAATATGCAAAAAATGAGCAAGAAATAAAAAATAACCTTGGCCATAGAAAACTACTATTGTGACAGCGAAGATCAAAACACAACTTCAGAAGAGAACAGCATTGTCAAAATGCCTACTTGCAAAACCTCAAGGGAAATATGAATTGGTCTTAAATTAAAAAAAAACATTCTTGGAAGGGCTCAAAAAGCATTTTAAAGGTCAAATAAGAGATGTAGGAAAGAAGTTGGGAAAAGAAATGAGAGGTTTGCAAGAGAGAGTCAACAGTTTGGAAAAAGAAGGACAGAAGTTGGAGAAAACAGCTTGGGGTTTTTTATTTGTAATTTTTTTTAAAATTTTAACCTTAAATACAAAATAAGGAAAGAAAAAAAGAAACAAACTTAAATATTAAAAGCAAATTAATACAAAATAAGAAAAGAAAAAAGAAGTATTGCATGTACATAGCAGAACGTGAGAGAGAATTCAAAATATACAGCAATAAATGTCCATTTCAAGAGAGACTATATAATAAATAATATGCATTGTGTTGAGATCCATCCATCTTTTCTTTGCTTCTTTGCAAATTTTCTTTTGTTATTCGTTCTGCACTTTTTACTTTGTTCCCCTCCACCCATCCCCAGAAGGCTATAATTAAGCATTGAAATATTTAGAAAGATAGATAGATAGATAGATGGATGGGTAGATGGATACATACATACAGATATCCTCATATATACAAATATATACTTATACAAATGTACATATATACATAAATACACATATACGTACATACATACACATACAAATCAATAATCATATCCAGACATATACATCCATATGCATCTTTTAAGACCATACTATTCTTCTGTATCATCTGTTTGTCTGAGGGTAGATAACCTCTTTCCTTAATAAGTCTAAGTCTTTCCATATTTTTCCAAGTCCATCAACTCATCATTTCCTATATCACAGCAATATTCCCACCTTATACTGTCTAGTTGTTTTAAATAGTCTAGACATGACAAATATAGAGTAATTTTCCTATTTTTCTCATTTGGTTAAATCTATTTTAGCCTTAACTTTGTCCAAGTTCATGATTACCACTCCATTCCTTTTTCCCTAGCAAATTCTACTCATGATCTTTATTTATGCCTGTGCATATTCCTTATTTCCTATCCCTCCTGACTCTCCTACCTTATTTCTAAACACTACCTTATCCTCCTAATACTTAACATAACTCCCTCCAAAGATTCCTCCTCCTCCCATTCCTATTAATCTAAATGTCCTTCCGTACCATGCTTTAACCTATTCCCTCACTCTCCCCTTGAAAAATCCCTCTCTTATGCTCTGCCTCTTCCCTATCCCATTAGCATTGTAATTCTTTCTAATTTAGAAGACTTTTATACACATACATATGTAAGTGTGTTTAATCTATATCTGTTGTTCCATCTTGAACCCATTCCTGATAAAAGTGGGTTTCCAGAATTAACAACTCTCTTCCCCTATCTAATTCCTCTGTGTCAATTCTTTCTCTTTCACCTCATTTATATAAGATCATTACTTTCTTTAGCTGCTCCTAAATGGTTTTGCTTTTTAAAAACCATATGAAACAAGTCTACTCCCAATCTTTCTTACAAACTACCTAATTACTAATAAGAATCTCAGACATATATTTTACATTTTACATACATAAAAGGTAAACAGTCTGCTCTGAGTCCTTTGTAATTAGTCTTCATATATACTTTATATTTCTCTTGGATCTTGTACATTAAATCTTCTATTAAGTTTAGGTTTTATTGTTGTTGTTATTGTTTTAACAAAATCCTAAAAGTCTAACAATTCATTAAGGGTTATGCTGAGCTTTGCTGGGTATGATATTTTCAGCAGGAGCCTTAGTACTTTCACTTTTCCATACATAGAGTGTTATAAGATCTGCAGTCTTTTAGTATCACCACTGCTAGGTCTAATGTGATTCTAATTGTGGCAGTGCCATATTTAAATTGGAATTTTTTGTTGTTATTCATAATATTTTTATCCTCGAGTTGGGGTTTTGACTATGATATTCCTATGGGTTTTCCTTGTAGGATCCCCTTCAGGTGTTGATCAGTGATTTTTTTTTTCTTTTTCTACTTTCGCCTCTTGTTCTAATGCTTCAGGACAATTTTCTTTGCTTATTTCTTGTATTATTGTATTGAGATTCTTTTTAAAATCATAACCTTCAGGTAGGCCAATTATCCTTATGTTTTCTCTTTTTGATCTGTGTTCCAGATCAGTTGTTTTTCTTATGAGATGTTTCACATTCTCCTCTATTTTTTTTTCATTCTCCATTTTTTAATTTTTATTATTGCTTCATCTCTTATAACTTCACTAACTTCTGCTTGCCCAATTCTGATTTTCAAGAAGTCATTTTGTTCCTTAATATTCTGGAACTCCTTTTCTAATTGATTGACTTTCTTTTCATAAACTTCTTGTTTTTCTTGCATTGCTCTTACATTTTAAAAAATTTTCCCTCCATCACTGTCATTTGATTTTTAAAGTATTTTTAAAAAAAAATTCTTATATGTGTAGTGCACAGATGTGGACACAGCCAGTTGCACCAGCATGGAGCTGTAGTGAACACAGGCGAGCTGATTCACCCACCACAGTGGCAATTCCCAGACCTCTCACCTTAGGACAGGGGATCTGTCAGAGCTGGGTAATAGACAAATGCAGGGCCAGTGGCAGCAACATTAGCTACTCCTGGGGCTATCAACTCACAATCTGGATGTTTACAAATCACCAATATGAACTTCCAGGGACCAAGATGGTGGAGTAAACCCTGACTGCTCTAATCCCACCCTTTGATCCTGAAAACCCAGAGAATACAGCCCTAGTGTAAAATCCTAAAATACTGCAACCAAGTAAAGGCTTGGGAATCCTAGAGGAAGGGCATGGCTGAGTCTGTGCCTTGCAATGGGGAAAAAGAGATTGGAAAGACAAAGATTCTAGAATCCAATTTTGGAGAGCAAAAAGAACCAAATTCAGAAGGGGCCATAAATGACTCTACACCCACATCTGAAGCCTCAACAGGAAACATGAACTGATCTCAAGCCCAGAAAGCATTTTTGAAAGAACTCAAGAAGGACTTTAAAAGCCAAATTAAAGATGTAGAAGATAAATTGACAAATTCTTTTAAAACTACAACTGCCAAAATAGAAAAAGATTTCACTGAAGAAAACAGCTCCTGAAAAAGGAAAATGTGTGAAATGGAAAAAAGAAGTTCAGAACCTAACTGGAAAAAATAAATTCCAAAAAATGAAATCTGAACATATGGAAAAGTAGCTTCAAAACTTAAGTAAGGAAAATAATTTGCTAAAAATTAGAATCAGCCAAATCAAAGCTAATGACTCTATGAGCCATTAAGAATCAGTCAAACAAAACCTAAAGAATGAAAAATTAGGAAAAAAAAAAAAGTAAAACATTTCATTGGAAAAATAACTGACCTAGAGAACAGATCCAGGAGAGATAATCTAAGAATTAATGGTCTACTGGAAAGTTATGATGAAAAAAATAAAAAGAGCCTGGACAATGTCTTCCAAGATATCATTAAAGAAAACTGCCCTGAAGTTCTAGAACCAGAAGATAAAATAGTTGTCAAAATAATTCACCAGACACCTCCTGAAAGAGATCCCAAATTGAAAACTCCAAGAAATATTATAGCCAAATTGCAGAATTATCATGCCAAGGAGAAATACTGCAAGCAATCAGAAAGAAAGAATTGAAATATCATGGAACTACAGTCAGGATCACATTGGATCTAGCAGCTTCTACAATGAAAGATAGGAGGGATTGGAATATGATATTTCATAAGGCAAAAGAGCTCAGACTACAACCAAGGATCAACTATACAGCAAAACTAAGCATAATCTTTCAGGCAAGCAGATGGTCATTCAATGAAATAAGGGACTTCCTGACCTTCCTAATGAAAAAGCCAGAGCTCAATGGAAAATTTGATCTCCAAATACAAAATCAAAAGTGACATAGAAAGGTAAACAGGGAAAACACACACACACACACACACACACAATATGTTATTTAATAAGATCAAACCATTTACTTCCATATATGGGAAGCTGATACCTATCAATATTGAGAACTGTATACTTATCGAGACATTTAAAAGGGATATAGATTGATAGAGGGTATGGGTATAATTTAACTAAAGTGATGATTAAAAAACTTTATCAAGGGGCAAAAAGGGACTATAATGGGAGAAGAGGAAAGGAGGAGGCAGAAAAGGGTAAATTATGCTTCATTTAAGAGAATGACAATGATGAGACAAAATACCAAATCTTGTGTGATGCGGTAAAAGCAGTTCTTAGGGGAAGTTTTATATCTCTGAATGCATACATGAATAAAATAGAGAAAGTGGAGATCAAGAAATTTGGAATGCAACTGAAAAACCTAGAAAAAGAACAAATTTAAAATCCCATATTAAATACTAGACTAAAAATACTGAAAACCAAAGGAGAGATTAATAAGATTGAAATTAAGAAAACTATTGAGTTAATAAATAAAACTAAGAGCCAGTTTTATTGAAAAAAACAATGAACTCAATAGAACTTTAATCAATATGATAAAAAAAAAAGGAGGAAGAAAACCAGATCATGAGTATCAAAAATGAAAAGGGTAAATCTACCTCCAATGAAGAGGAAATTAAAACCATAATTAGATAGACTAAGCTGTCACTCTTTGCAGATGATATGATGATATACTTAGAGAATCCTAGAGAATCAAGTAAAAAACTACTTGAGATAATGAATAAATTTAGCAAAATTGCAGGATATACAATAAATTCACATAAATCCTCAGCATTCCCATACATTCCTAATGAAATCTAACAGCAAGAAAGAGAAAGAGAAAATCCATTTAAAGTTACTGTAGACAATTTAAAATATTTGGGAATCTACCTGCCAAAACAAACCCATGACCTATATGAACAAAATTAGAAAACAGTTTTCACACAAATAAAGTCAGATCTAAATAATTTGGAAAACATTAGTTGCTCGTAGCTAGATTGAGCTAATATAATAAAAATGACAATTTTACCTAAATTAATTTACACATTTAGCACCATTCCAATCAATCTCCCAAAAATTATTTCATAGAGCTAGAAAAAAATAGTAACAAAATTCATATGGAAGAACAAAGGTTCCAGAATATCAAGGGAATTAAAGAAAAGAAATGCTAAGGAAGGTGGTCTAGCCACACCAGATTTTAATCTGTATTATAAAGCAGCAGTCATCAAAACCACTTGGTACTAGCTGAGGAATAGAGGAGTGAATCGGTGGAATAGATTAGGTACATGAGACTCAGCAGTCAATGACTATAGTAATCTACAGTTTGATAAACCCAAAGACCCCAACTTCTGGGATAAAAATGCACTATTTGACAGAAACTGCTGGGAAAACTGGAAAATAGTATGGCAGAACCTGTGCATAGACCAATATCTTAGACCATATACCAAAATAAAGTATAAATGGGTGCAGGACCTAGGTATAAAGGCTAATACCGTAAGCAATCTGGGAGAGTAAGGAATAGTTTACCTGTCAGATTTATGGAGAAGGGAAGATTTTATGACCACACAAGAGTCAGAGAGCATTATGAAACACAAAATGGATAATTTTGATTACATTAAGTTGAAAAGTTTTTCTGCAAATGAAGTCAATGTAACAAAGATTAGGAGAGAAGTAGAAAATTGGGAAAGAATTTTTACCACCAGTGTCTCTGATAAAGGCCTCATTTCTAAAATATACAGATTTTTGAGTCAAATATATAAGAATACAAGTCATTTCCCAATTGATAAATGGTCGAGGGATTTGAACAGAGAGTTTTCAGAGGAAAAAATTAAAGATATCTGTAGTTATATGAAAAAATGCTTTAAATCACTATTGTTTAGAGAAAAGCAAATCAAAACAATTCGGAGGTACCTCATCTCACCAGTAAAATTGGCTAAGATGTCAAAACAGGAAAACGATAAATGTTGGAGAGGATTTGGAAAAATGCAAACACTAATGCATTGTTGGTGGAGTTGTGAACTGATCCAGCCATTCTGAAGAGCAATCTCAAACTATGCCCAAAAGGCTATAAAAAAAAAGTGCATACCCTTTGACCCAGTAATACCACTTCTAGGGCCATATCCCAAAGAAATGATAGAAGTGGGAAAATAATCTGCATGTACAAAAATATTTATAGCAGCTCTATTTTTGGTGGCAAAGAATTGGAAATCAAGGGACTGCCCATCAATTGAATAATGGCTAAACAAGTTTTGTCACTAGAATGTAATGGAATACTGTTGTGCTCTAAGAAATGAGGAACAGATGAACTTCATAATAACTTGGAGAGAACTTATATAAACTGATACTGAGTGAGGAGAGCAGAACCAGGAGAACTTTGTGCACTACTATAGACACAGTGTATGTATGATGAA
>CM053587.1:257744072-257768016 GCA_028646515.1 Pseudochirops corinnae | reverse complement strand
TTTATAATCCTTCTTTACCACTTGACTAATTTTCAATATGAAGGTATTTGTAGAACCTATAGTTGATTACATGCTGCCATGGCGGGGGAGGGGGGGAAGTGAAGAGGAGAGGGAAGGGGAGAAAATTTGAAACTCAAGGGATTCTGGAACTGAATGTTGTAAACGAAAAGTAAATAAATTTCAATTTTAAAAATTCTTACATGAATTCTTTTTTGGATAGGTGACTATTTGATGTTACTCTTTTGGGTAAAAGAGGGTTTCATTGCTTCAGTATCCTCCTCTGAAGATGAATCCTAGTTTTCTCTATTCCCATAGTAATCCTCTATGGTTGGATTATTTCTCCTTTGCTTATTCATTTTTTTCATCTGTAGCAGCTTAGTATTTGTAATCACCTCTAGCCTGGAATATGGGGAATGTGCATGGTTCTGGCCTCAGATGCTCCTTCATTGTTCTCCACTAGCCTGGAACCCAAAACCAAGACCTTCAGCCTCCTATAATTACCCCAGCCAGTAGCTTCTATACTTACCTTATGTATGGGGTTCCTTCTCACTCCCAGTCACATCTCTGCAGCACAATTTAGTCTGTCATTTCTTGTCAGTAGAAGTTCCCTTGATCTTCCCCAGCTCAGATGCCCAAATCCCCTACACTGGTGGTAAAAAGGAGTTGCATGGGCTGGTGCTCCTTGACACTAAAGAGAAGACAAAGCTGCTAAATTCTTACTTATCCCCTACTTTTTTTCTCTTCTAAAGAAAATTATCTTTGGACTGGAAGGGAACCTATAAAAGACTGCTAAAAGGGAATCAATGCTAAAGATAAGTAGAAAGAAAGAAATTCTTTAGCTCTCTTTGATGATTTCAGATAATGGGGACTAGATGAATATATCACAGGGTATTGAAATAACCAACACATTGGTGAGCCACTGTCATATTTTTTGTGAGATCAAAGAGACCAGGTGAGGTACTTCAAAAATGGAGAAGGGTAACTGGTGATGTGTGTGTGTGTGTGTGTGTGTGTGTATGTGTGTGTGTTTCTGTGGGGGGTATAGATGTGAGAGTGAGTGTGAGAGAGACAGAGTAAAGACAGAGAGTTATAGACAAAGAAGCAGTGAGAGAGAGAGAAAGAGAGAGAGAGAGAGAGAGAGGGAGGGAGATGGAGAGATGGAGACAGAGGCAGAGAAAGAAATAAGAAGGAAAGTATTTTGACATTGTTTAGATAAGAGGTGAGAAGGAAAGTAAGAGAAAAGATTCTGGAAGATAAAATGCTAAGGATTCACATCTGAATGACTAAAAATAATGAGAGTTTCATGAACACAACTGAGGAGGAAAGAAGGAAGAATATGTTTGGAGCTGGTACAAGATGAGGAGTTCAGTTTTCTACATTAGTTCAGTTCAAGGGCACTGATTTGAAAGGCATATCTTTTCTGGCTGATATAAAATACATCGAGAAATACAGTGTTGTTTATTATCATGGTGACCAGCCAGCTAGTTTCATTTAGTATGATCCTCCAAATATCTAACAGATGGATGTTGATGACAGTGTGCATGCCCCTTAGGAGAACCTCTTTGTACTAGAGGCAAGTGGCAGGTTAGGGCATCTCAAGCCAGATGTACTCAGAGAAGCTCTGGGTTTTGCTAACAGCTGTTGCCTCTTGCACATAGTGAATACTAAATTTATTTATTTCTGTCTCTCCCTTAATGCATTAAGCATAGTAGGTACTCAGTAAATGTTTGTTGAATCTATTTTAGATATTTAATTCCAGTGAAAGGACAGAATAATTTAAACCAAAACGCACAAATGGGTTGATTAATACATTTAACTTATAAGTCTATCTGATAAATTGATATTCTTTCATTCTCTTGTTCTTCAGAGGACCAAAAATGCTAATAATAGGTCATAAAATCTCTTGGAGGTCTGATTTTGCTGATTTCTAGTTTGTTATAGTTCCTTCATACTAAAAGAGAGAGAGGCCTTGTCCATATTTATCTTTGACTTGTAACACTTAAGATCATTGAGATAGCTACTTGACATATAGTTCATCAAAAGGAAATCCCTGAAGAACCAAAATGTTTAAATGATTCACATCTAAATATGCCGACAGAGAATTGTTTTGCCCAATAAAATTAAATTAAAACATTTCTCCTGCATAAAAAAAATAAAAAAAGCATATTTTTAATTTGATTTAGCAATTTGCTCTCTCAATTCTCCCACATCTATGCCATCTATAACTGTCATCTATACATCTACCTATAACTTTTTTCATCTACTTCTATATCTTTATTTATATGTCTATCATCTCTATACATACTTCATCTGTAAATATGATTGACTTTTTAATGACTACTCATCAAAGATTCCACCAAGTATTTTTTTTCTAAAACAAACACATAACAGTAATTTGGAATGTTGGAATCTTGCAATATTGTATAAAATGTTTATATTTTTATGGAACTCATTTTAAGTGACTTTTTGACATTGGTACTATGTGCTATGATTATAACTGAGTAGCGTGAACTCTCAGAACTCAAATTCTAGTGGAAAAAAATCATTTATAGAATGATCACTTAATTGAATTAAAAACATTTAATCAAACTTTTCTACCATCTACTGTGTGGAAAGCACTTTGTTAGGTGTTGAGATAGTGAGCCAAATGACAACAACAACCATGATAATAATCTTGCCTTTGAAGGAGACTCCTACTCCCAGTCAACTAATTTTTTGGGGAAAAACACGTACACATGTATTTTGTGTAGGAAGAGAAAACCAGAAACTAAGGAATTCATGGATTAGTGGCACCTGTTTTGGATCTTAGAGGAAGACAAGGATTCTGTGAGTCAGAGACAAAGGGAGAAATACATTCCAGGTATGTTGGTACAACATGTGTTGTAGGTATAAGTGTGTGTGTATGTGTGAGTGCCTGCACACGAGTACACACATGTGCAAAAAATGTATAATGGAAGGTCAAGTTTGGGAAACAGTAAGAGTTCTAGTTTGACTATCTTATAAAGAGGCAATCATCAAAATCAGGACTGGGAAAATGTAGTCTTGAGGCCACATGTGGTCTTCTAGATCTTTGGGTGTGGCCTTTCAACTGAGTTCAAGTTTTACAAAACAAATTCTTTTATTAAGGGGATGTGTTCTGTAGTTTGGTTTTAGTTGAAGGGCCACATTTGAGAACCTCAAAGGCCACATGTGGCCTTGAGGTCACAGGTTCCCCACCCCTGATCAAAGCTGTTTGTCACTGGCAAAGAAATAGAGTGCTGGATCAGTGGAATAGATTAGGTGCATAAGACACAGTAGTAATCTACTATTTGACAAACCCAAATGCTCCACCTTCTGAGATATGAACTAACTATTTGACAAAAAATGCTAGAAAAACTATAAAGAAGTATGGCAGAAAGCAGTCATAGACCAACATCTTAAACCATGTGCCAAGATAAGGTCAAAATGGGTACATGATTTAGACATAAAGGGCAATACCATAAACAAATGAGGAGAGCAAGGAATAATAGTTTGCCATTGAGATCCATATCATACGTGCCATATCCATTCCCCATAGAGAAAGGAAGAGCTTATAAACAAACAAGATATAAAGAATATTATGAAATGCAAAATGGATAATTTTGGTTACATTATCTTAAGAAAGTTTTGCACAAATAAAGTCAAAGCAATCAATTATTACAATGGAAGCAGAAAGATGGGAATTGCTAGTGTTTCTGATAAAGGCCTCATTTCTAAAATATATAGAGAAATGAGTCAATTTTTTTGAGAGTACAAATTATTCCCCAATTGATAAATAGTCAAAGGATATGAATAGGAAGTTTTCAGATGAAAAAATTAAAGCTGTCTATAATGATATGAAAAAATTCTCTAAATCACTATTGGGCAGAAAAATGAAAATCAGAATAACTCTGAGGTACCACCTCACACTTATCTGAATGACCAACATGACAAAAAAGGAAAATTATAAAGGTAGAGAAGATCAGGGAAAATTGGGACACTAATGCATTGTTGGTAGAGTTGTGAATTGTTCCAATCATTCTGGAGGAGCAATTAGGAACTGTGCCCAAAGGGAAATAAAATTGAATATATCATTTGATCAATCAATATCACTAGGTTTGTGTCCCAAAGAGATCATAAAAAAAGGGGAAATGATCCACATATACAAATATATTTATAGCAGCTTTTTTTGTGGTGGCCAAAAATTGGAAATTGAGGGATGCCCATCAATTGTGGAATGGTTGAACAAGTGTGGTATATCAATGTAATGGAATACTCTCAAGGTATAAGAAATGATGAGCAGGCAGATTTCAGGAAAATCTGGAAAGACTTACATGATCTGATGCTAAGTGAAGTGAGCAGAACCAGAATACTATACACAGTAACAGCAACATTGGGAGATGATCAATTTTTATAGATTTGGCTCTTCCCAGTAATAAGATGATCTAAAATTATTCCAAAAGATTCCTGATGGAAAATGCCATCCACATCTAGAGAAAGAACTATGGAGTCTGAATGCAGATCAAAGCATACTATTTTCACTTTTTTTGTTTGTTTTTTTCTTCCACTTTTTTTTTCATTTTCTTCTGATTCCTTTTTCACAATATGACTAATGTGGAAATATTTTTGATATGACTATACATGTATAACCTATATCAGATGGCTTGCTATTTTGGGGAGGGGAAGAGGAGAGAGGGAGGGAGAAAAAAGTTTGGAAATCAAAATCTTATAAAAGTGAATATTGAAAACTTTTTTCACATGTAATTGGGGAAAAAGTATATATTCTTAAGAATTCCAGTTCGACTTGAATAGAAAGTTTAAGGGAAATTATATTAATTAAGTCTGAAAAAATAGGATGTAATCAAATTGTGAGGGACCTTGGTGGCAAGTTAGATGAATTTAAATTTTATTTTAGAAGCAAAAGGAAGGAATTAAAAATTTTTGAGAAGGTGAGAGACACAGCCAGTCCTATAACTTAGGAAATTTGTTTTAGTAGGTGAGTTATATATGACCTAATGAAGATAGGGAGTCCAGTCAGGAGGCTATTCCATTAGTCCAGTAAACAGATGACAATGGTCTGTACTATGGTGATGACTGTGTAAGCAGAAAAAAAAAGATTATGATGTAATACATATAATGGAAGTAGACTCAAGACTTAGATTTTGTGTGTGTGTTGGAGGTCACAAAAAACGAAAGAAGCAAGGATTCCAAGATCAAGAATATCTATCAGTGGTGCCCTGGAAAAAAATTAGTTCTTCCATTTACATTTTGTCCTGGATATATTTAAAAGACATCCACAGGATAGCCAACACACATCCTGCAGTATCAATAGTATGTAATTGTATTGAGGTTAGGAACTTTGTGTAAATTCCTAGCACTTAGGAAAGTAGATGATACCATCAACATAAAACATGGCAACATATGATTGGCAGAGGCAAATGGTGCTTTGTTTCCAGAAATGCAGTTAGTATAGAGGACCTTCTTCTGTTAGCTCAGGAGGTTGGCACATCCATGAACCAGTTGCAGAAGTAATAAATTATTAAGCTGTTCTTCTAGAGCAGCGGTTCTCAACCTGTGCGTCTTGACCCCTTTGGGGGTCAAACAGAGTAGCCTAAGACCATCAGAAAACACATATTTCCGATGGTCTTAGGAACCGAGACACCACTCCTCTATCCATCTCCAGGTGGGTCTGCCCACATGCAGATACACCCACATACAAGTATTAAAGGGTCGCAATATTACAAAGGTTGAGAACCACTGTTCTAGAGTCTGCCATTTTTTATTTCTGCATGAAGGCCTTGTTCTTGATATACTAAGGAATTATCCATCAGTAGGGCAATATTGTATAGAAACAAATAAAAATTGCTCAGTGACTTCAAAAAAGATTTTTTCTGGGATAGCCTTCCTATAAGCACCTACAAGCAAATGTCCCTATAAGCAGGCCTCTTAGGCAAGTTCCTCCCCTAATGGGCTCTATGTGACTCAGTATGTATCACAACTGGTCCAGAGCTCCAAGCAGTAAGACATTCATGATTGAACACATGTAGTCACATATTCCTGTTAATGGATGGAGAAGATTTTCATATTTCATCAGCATTGCACTCTATCACATTGTAATGACAAGCATATGAATACTTAACACCTTGTTTCAGTTATTTAATCCTTTAGCACCTTGTTTCAATTCAAATGTCTTTGAGCCTTGCCCTGTTTATATCATGTCTTTGTTAAGAAACAGAACCTGTGAATCCCACAGTGGGAGGGACTTGCCAAAAACAGGAAAAGGGAGGACAAAAGGGGTGGATGAAACAGGGAGGAGCTTATGACAGATAAGAAGCTGGAGCGCAACTGGGACACAGCAGAACTGAGAAGGGAACACTTGTGGTGGCTGGCACTCTGTTTGTCTTTGTTGATTTATGTTTGTGATATTTTGTACAGAAGCCCTGGGACCTTAGTGGAAGCCCTGAAAGAGGATTTTCTTGTCTTTTTACAGACATCCTGGAGGAGGGTTTCAGAGGTCCTGGGACTAGGCTAATGATTTGTGTTGACTTTTCAGACCTTGTTTGTGGGTCTGTGTTGATTTCAAAGGCAGATAGTGAATTGATGATGGTGCTGGCAATGTGTGTGAATGTTGTTTTGGCTCTGTTAAGCTTTGTCTTCTCAGAAACTGCGAAAAACTTGAGGTGGACTGAACACTGTGAACTTCATAATGGAACAGGATCTGGATGAGGAGCTGGACAAGAAGCTAGATGAGAAGCTGAGAGCTGCCTGGCTGTGAATCTAGGTGATGGTTTGGTAGATTCGGGGAAGAGCTGGATCCATGGAAGAAGAGCCATGGAATCTGGAAGCCAGTATCAAATCAATATGAAAAGACCTCTCTTTGGGTACTTAATGCTGACTGAGAAGATCATGATTTACTGTGACATAGGGTTGGGAGAACTTTGCACTGTGGCCCTTGTACTCCTTAAGGATAATTGGAAACTAATTTCCAATCAAGAAAAAAGAAGACTTTCTGACTGAGAGATTAAGACAATTTGATGTAGGGGTGGGAAAACTAAGACCTTTGTACTTTGTATCCCTTAAGGAGGATTGCTTCTGATTGAGTTAAGGACTTACTGAATGATATCTTTTGTTTAAAACTATGTGGCCACCTCACTGAAAAATTGTTATGCTTTATCATTGTGAATGTTGTACTTTGGTTTCTGTGAATGTTTTGCCTTTGTTTACAGCTGAGTAAATAGAGTTCACTATACCATCTGATCAGAACCTTAAAGCTATTCACAACAGCAGTCCTCTGGAAAGCTGCTCATGTTTGACTTTACACTCATGTCCTATATGCAGATGCGCCAAAGGCTCTTCCATAGCCTCTTTTCTTTTCTATCCATTATTTTTTATCTGTTAATCTCAGCAGTTCCCACGGGTTTACCTTTTATTATTATTATTATTATCATTATTAAATTGAGTCCCATATCTATCTATATAGCTCTAGTCTTGTTTTCTGAAATCTAATCTTGGAATTTTCAGTCCTACAGTACTTACGGACATTGCAAACTGAACATTCTACAGATGTCACAAACTCAACATTTCCAAAACAACATTTATTTTTATTCTTCCAGATATTCTTTGATTGCTTTTTAATTGAAAATACCACCAACCTTTTGCTTCTTACTCTCATTCAAAACATATGTTCCATCATTTCTGTCAGCATACCCAACCTCTGCCAGGATACCCCAACCCTGATGACAGGGGCAGACGGTTACTTACCTCAATTGAGAAAGCGCAAGTGCATTCTCAAAAACAGAAGAGTTGAGGCTCAAAGGTGCAAGCAAAGACAGTTTACTGAGTCCTCTCTATGGGGAAGCCTTACTGCAAGATCTTAAGGCAGACTTCAATCCTGCCTCTCCAGTTTGAGTCTTATCTAGCCCAGACCCGCATACCATAAGTGACAAACAACAGAACCCAGCTGCCTGGAACAGGATGAAACAATAATGGGAGAGGGAAGGTGTAGTCACAAGAGGATGAAGATCCCAGGGTGTGGAGACACTATCTAGAACATCCGGTAATCACATGTATGAAAACCTTGAGCAATACAGTACTCCCTGATCTCTAAGTGACCAGGGGTGGTGCAGTATTCTCTGAATTCTACATGATCCAGCTAATTCCAGGGCCCCAGACACACCCTGTGCTTCAAACATAACCCCCTGCAGCCTGCATATTTTTCCTAACCCTCAAAATCACTTGCCAAATCTTATTATTTCATTCTCTGTAACATCTATTCCTTTTGCTAGAGTCACTCAGTCATCACAATAGTTTCCAAGGGAGGGGAAGCTGTGGCCTCAAGGTCACATGTGGCCTTCTAGGTCCTTGGGTGCAGCAATTTGACTGAGTCCAAGTTTTACAGAACAAATCCTAGAGGACTTGTTCTGTGTAGTTTGGATTCCGTAGAAAGGCTCATACTTGAGGACCTAGAGGCCACGTGTGGTCTTGAGGTTGCAAGTTCCCCACCCCTGGTTTAGGCCCTTATCACAACTTGTGTGAGCTGACAAAATGATTTTTCTGAAGTATCTGTCTGATCGTGTGACTATTATTCAATTAATCCCACTAGTTTTTAATTACATTTAATATCAATTAAAAGTTCCTCTCTTAGACATTTAAAGCTCTTTGCAATCTGACCATTCCCTGCCTTTCCTGACGTCTTACATATTTTTACCATTCACACATGACAACTTTCAACCAATACTGGTCTCCTTACTCTTTATCACATTAGTTACTCTAATTCTGATCCCCCTTTCCTTTGTACTGGCTGTCCCCTAAAACGTTCTCTTTCTTCACCTATTCCTTTGACAATCTATGTCTTTCTTCAAGACTAGCCTCAAGTGCCACATTTACAGAAGTTGTTTATTTTTTCTAGTCCTATTCCAACTCTTCACTTCCGTAAAGTTGCCTTCTGCTTTAAGACTACTATCTATCATCAGTGGAATACATTAGGTACACAAGACATAGTAGTGAATGACTATACTAATCTACTGTTTGATAAACCCAAAGACCTGAGCTTCTGGGGTAAGAAGTCATCACTTGACAAAAATTGCTGGGAAAACTTGAAAATAGTATGGCAGAAACTGGGCATAGACCAACATCTTACATGGTATGCCAAAATAAAGCCCAAATAGGTAGACAATTTAGATATAAAGTATGAGGCTATAAAGGAAACTGGGAGAGCAGGGAATAGTTTATCTGTCAGATTTATGGAGAATGGAAGAATTTATGACCAAACAAGAGATACAGAATATTATGAAATGCAAAATGAATAATTTTGATTACATTAAATTGAAAAGTTTTGTTTGTTTGTTTTTTTGTACAAAGTCAATTCAATCAAGATTAGGAGGGAAGCAGAAAACTGGGAAATATTTTTTACAACTATTGTCTCTGATTAAGTCCTCATTTCTAAAATAAATACAAATCTGAGTCAAATATTTAAGAATACAAGTCAGTACTCAGTTGATAAATGGTAAAAGGGTAAACACAGGCAGTTTTCAGGGGAAGAAATTAAAGTTACCTGTAGTCATATAAAAATTCTCTAAATCACTATTGATTAGAGAAATGCAAATCAAAACAACTCTCAGGTACCACATCATACCTGTCAGATTGACTAACATGACAAATAAAGGAAAATTATAAATGCTGGTTGGAAGTGTGGGAAAATTGGAATTCTAATGCATTGCTAGTGGAGTTGTGAAGTGATACAACCATTTTGAGGAGTAATTTGGAACTATGTCCAAAGGGCTATAAAAATGTGCATACCCATTGACCCTGCAATACCACTTCTAGGGCTGTATCCCAAAGAGATCATACAAATGGGAAAATAATCCACCTGTACAAAAATATTTAGAGCAGTTCTTTTTGTGGTGGCAAAGAATTGGAAATTGAGAGGATTCCCAACAATTGGGCAACCCAGGTTTTCTTGGGCCTTCAAAGTCAGCTTTCCAAACCTGACACAAGCCTGACTCATTTGATTTATTTTTTTTTCCCTTATGGTTCATTGATAAAATTCCATGGAGCTCATGACACAGGGATTTTCAATGTCATCCTCACTGCCTTGACAGCATGAAAAATATCCATTCCTTCTTTTCCAAAGCAACAGGAATAACACATATTTACTTTAATACCAAGCAGTGACAGCTATAAAGTTCCTTAAAGCTTACTCTAGAGCACTAGGATGCCCAAGCCCATTAGTTCTAAACTGAAGAAAAGAGCCTTGCATTAGAGGCTTTCTTGCAATCTTTGCTTAGATAATAACTCTCACGAATACTGGATTTCCCCTGTTACACTGTTTCCAGGCTTCCTTTAGTTTTTACTTATTCAATCTCAATTTCTAGAAGAACATCTGGGCCTCCTTTTAATCCTTGATACCAAATCTTTGCAAAGACAATGAAGTCAAATGAGTGACTGTCACGGCTACTTACATCCTGTAGTAATAGCAGCCATGAGTGAACAGAGCTGACTTCTTTTCCTCAGCATTAGCCACATAGGAAGCATTAAAGAGACTCCCCAAAGGAAACAAAGGAGAGAAAAAGAATATTTCTTCTCTATCCTCTTAGGCCTAGTGATACTGGAGATTTGGATTCAGGGACAAGAAGATCCCTACATTGCCAGTCACAATGAGAACAACTTTTTTTGACCAGTCATTCAATAAGCATTTATTAAGTCCTTGCTCTATGCCAGGCACTGAGCTGAGCACTGGAAATGCAATAAAAGACAGTTCTGGTCCTTGTATATGTTCTAATGATGAAGACAAAATGCAAATAACTAGGTCTATTAAAATAGTTACAGAAATGGAAGGGAGATAGTATGAGAGAAGGGACAATGCTTTGCCCGCCATATGGATAGAATGGGTAAAGTCTTCTGCAGAAGGTAGGGTTTGAGGGAAAGCAATTTGAAAACTTGAAAGCTTGTTAGGCCTTGATGACTGTAATGCTCAGCAAGCTTTGGGCTTTTCCTGGCTATGTGACCTATGGAAACAAATTTTTTTCTCTTCCTTTCATGAGTTTTCCTCAGATCTGGGAATTTCTGTTGTAAAACCAGTTTTTTGCAAAAGTAGAGCAGTCGCCTCCTTATGGGCTATAATTTGATGAGTTTCAGGGTGGGGGTGATGGAATAAACATAAAAATCCTTTCATTTAAATTGTCTTCTTCACCCAGCGCAGTGGCCATAATCACTGAAATGATCAAAACTTCTTTAAGTTAATGCAGAAAAACAATAAAATGCAAAGAAACAATGTGACACAATGCATAGAAAATGGGCCTCAATACAAACTGATGCTAAGTGAGAAGATCAGAACCTGGAGAAATTGGTACACAATGACAGACACACCGTATGTGTGACAAACAACTTTGATAAACTGGACCCTTCTCTGCAACGCAAGGTTATAAAACAACTCTACAAGTCTCAGGATAGAAGTAGATGTCTACATTCAGAGAAGGATCTAGAAAGATCAGAGTTTAAATGCAGACTGAAGCAAACTACATGCTCTCTTTCTTTTTCATGTTTGGTTTTGTTTCCTCTTTTGCATTGTTCATTCCATCAGTTACAACCCTTCTATACAACCAGACTAATGTCCAACGTGAAAGTATTTGCAGATCCTAGACTTAACTGTGTGCTGCCATGGGGGAAGGGGGTCTGAGGGAGGGGTAAAAATTTGAAACTCAAGGGATTGTGGTACTGAATCTTGTAAACTAAAAATAAATAAACAAATCAATAAAATTAAAAAAAAAAAGAAAATGGGCCTCAAAGTCAGATTGGCACATAGCAAATATATAACCCTGAGCCAGTCATCTAAGTTCTCAGGGCTCTCAAGATTTAAAGGAGCAGAGAAGATGCTGTTCTGCATTGAAAAAATAATAATCTCCAATTTAAATTTTTTATACCATTGACATCACAAGAACAGTAAAATAAAGTTATTTGGGAAGAGAATGTCAGTAAATTATTATCAGTAGTAATTAGATCCCTACAGACATTCCCAATCTAACAAATTTGAGTTATATATGATCCTCCATATGTGTAAGGGGCCATCGCTACCTTTAAACCTATTATTACTGGAGTTCCATTGTAGTCATTTTGCTCCTATGACTATAACCCTAGGAGTCACTATAAAAAAGCTTGGAACTTTTAGAGAAGTTAAAATTATATAGATTACACCCCACTGACAAAAAACATTCTCCATAAATTTCTATGGACAAAACAAAACTAAACAAAGAAAAAACTTAGTCTACCTGACTGACAAAGTACTTCTGATGATGAGTTTCTTTGAAGTAGGCTGGATTTTAGACAAGAGATATGCAGTACAATGTAGGACCTAATCAACCTATTTGATATGGCAGGATTAAGAAACAGAGGAAAGAAAGAAGCTGTAAGAAGGGGAAAAACCTTCAGAGGATTTCATCCTGGGGATTGACTTCCAAGCTGGTACTTCTTGCCTCTGAACTGGTCACTCTGCCCATAAGGATCTTTCCCTCTATGAATTGTTTTCAATTCACTTTATTATAGATTTCACGAATTAAATTCATTAGTGGTAATAATCACCTCTTTTAAGAATGCAAATTATTTTACAGCCATTTATGCCTTACCATAGAATGGTTCAATCAAATAATTTTCTTCTTTTTACCTAGATAAGAATAATTACACTAAATGAACTGGTGCTTTTAATGGAAAACAAACATAATTAAGGAATATGGCACCAATTAAAACACAGAGACAATCTATGTGGAGTGCAACAGTGTATATATATAAGAGTGGGGTGATATAACTTAGAAAAGTGAGAGAGTTTGAAGTACCTAGGACTTAATAAAAGAGCTATCCTAAGCTGGTAAGGGTTATGAAAGAAACACGGGAATTTAACAAAGGAGAAAATGCATCTTTTTTTAAAATTGTGCCTATGATATCTAAATAAATAGATACGAATACAGATAGATATAGGAATATAGAAATAAGAGAAGGGGCTATACAGTAGAGGTATTAGAAAGAAAATGGATAGGAAGGCTTATCAATGGTCTTCTGTAGTTTCCTGCTTCTCCCATCTATTCCCAAATAAAGTATTTTACACTTTTTTCTTAAGTAGAACAAAGAAACAAAAAACATGCATTTACATCAATTATGCCCAGAACCGTGATTCTCCTCTTTGGCCCAAGACTTCCCTAAGATGTTAGTAAATGCCTTCTAACTTTGTCTGGTTTCTTGGAACAATATCACTAATTCTTCATTTGAAGTACCATTCTTTTTGTTCCATTTTTATAGGCTCATCCCTTCAAGGAAAATGGCCACTTTGGGGGGAAAAAAAGGGCTTTGCCATATGATAAACAGAATGTTTGCCCCCTCAATCTTGTCAAGTGGCCTATTGCTGACCCTTCCATCTGAGACATACTGTTCTATTAAAATAAAAAGAAGTCTAAGTATGAGACTGATAGTATGTATTAGGTAGAGGCTCTGGGAACCCCCTTGAATCTTCCCACTTGATGAGGCTTTTGCCTGAGACCATAAGCCTTCCATTATCTCTAGGCCCAAATTTCTGTTAATTTTTAACTTGGCCTAGCCCTCTATTGTCTGTCATCTCCAGTAGCCTTCAGCTATTTCCTACCCTTAATCTCAATCCTGGAATCTGACCTCAGTTCCTCAAGATCCTCTTTAGACTCCTCCTCAAGACCCTATGCAAACCCTTCTCTAGACCACCCCTAAATCCTTCCCATAATCTTTTGGTATATAAAATCCATCTTGCCTCCAGGAAGGGCTGAGATTCAATCTAGGGCAGACTCAGTCCATGTCAGACTGCTCTGACCCACTTTCAATACAAGCATCACAAATACTTAGGCTCCTTAAGAGACTACCCATTATGATAAATCATTAATAAACTTTGTTTTACTTAAGCTGAAAGAAAGTTTGAGTCAAATTCATTCTGCAAGATCCAGCCTGTTGGTATTTGGGGATTTCACTTATCCCTAAACCCCAAACCTCAACATATATCATTTTGTGCCTGATACTGGGAAAGTTACTTAACCTCCTTAGTCTCAGTTTCTTCATCTATAAAATGTGGATAATAAAACCTACTTTACAGAGTGTTAACAAGATAATACCTATAAAGCACCTTGGAAACCTTAAAGCACTATGACAACAGCTTATTATGGTTGTTCTTTATCTTATTATCATTTTTAAATAGTACCCTATTAACAATAATAATGAGAGCAATCAGGCAACAGGCCAGTAAGATAAGGGAAACAAAAAAAGAATGGTGAGATTCTATCATAAACTTTGACTTCTCCATTACAGTCTAGGACTAGTCCTAGTCTCCTGCTGTCAAGGGTTGAATTGAAAATAAAGACTGTTTCAATGCTTGCTAGTGTGGGTGACCAAACCTTTGTCTTTGAGCACATAAGAATCAGCTCAGAAAATGTGAGATAAAAGTCAGTGTAGGATTACAAACACTGCTTATTCTGGTAAACTGAATGACGAGGACAGAGGAACTAGCCTATCACTTTTCAAAATCAATAGACTATTTCTCCCCCAAAATCACACACAGGACTCTGCAGCTTCTCTGTTTTTTGTTTTTTTTTTTAGTAATGTGCTCCTTTTCTCCACTGTGGAGAAAAACAGAAACAAAAACTTGTCTTTCTCAGGGGGCTCTAACAAAATTCCCAGTGAATTAAATTTAAATTTAGATTGTCATTAATAATTCACAGAGTGCTAGCATCATAATTAAGGTAACAATGGCCTCTTTCCTGTGTAAAGAAAAAAAATAGAGAGTACCAAATGTAGAAGGTGAGAGATCTAAGTCTATTAGAATGGTTAGGTGAGGTCTTTCTTACCGTCTTCTGCTCTTCGCTCACCCAATTTTTGTGTCCTCAGAAATAATCTTGAGCAGATATTCATGAATATCTTTGGCTCCCTCACCCTATACCCAACATGGTGGCTGTTGATGGGGGATGGGATTCATGCTGCATCCCTAAAAAGAAAAGCTCCTGAACTTCCTCACAAATTTCAGTAGCCCAGCCCCTCCACCCAGGAGGTACAAACCCTGGAGTTTGTCTGAGGCACCTGGCCCATCCCAGTCAATCATCCTTTAACAGTCCTTTCATTGTCACCCTCATTATTGGCACCTGGCCCACCCCAGGCTACTTGCCACTACTTAATTCCATACAGATCTTCTCAGAGTCTTTTTCTGCATAAAAGTACCAATTTTATCCTTAGAAAATATTCAAGTTCTTAAAATCTGGTCCCCTTATATTGGCATCACAAATAGCAAAGACTCATTAGGAGTTTGGCCTGCTTCTATTGGTGTTATAATAAAATCAATACTTAGACTGAAAGAAATTTTTTTTTTCAAGGCAGACTCCTACCTTGTACCAGTGCATTCTGGGGACCCTAGCACCCCTAGGCTGTAATAGTGCCAGTCCTCTTCTTCAACCAAATGTGTCATTCAAACCTCTCCCCATGCCAATAGAGGCTGTATCTTTTGCCGTGAATAGAAAAATCTCTGCACTTTTTTGTCACTAAATTCCAGTAAGCATTTTTTTATGACTACACTGTTCAAAGTGTAGAAAAGTTGTATGGGCATTTGTCATGGGTGAGAAAGGGTCAAATGGAATCTTTGGGGCACTCATTGATCTACCTGATATCTGACATCCCTTCTTATCTGCAGTTTGAATAGCTTATAATTCCATGACCATGCTAGTATGGGGGAATTGATTGCAAGTATAGGACACAGAAATGTGGAAGCCTTTCCTTTTTAAAAGTATCCAGAATCAAATCTTACATTTAACAAAACTCATGAGTACATATGGAAAATTTAGGCCAATGCAGTTTTAATGCAAATGCTCTCATCTTTTGTTCTAGAAGGAAATTTTATGAAGAAACGGACAGTACCTAAGCCTAGCAACTAGCACAAAACCAGATTCTAGAATGACAAGCAATATATCAAAAGTGAAAACGCTAACACTAGGAAATATTTAACTAATATGTTTATGCCAACTTCTTAAAAATCAAATTCCTCGGCCCAACATTCAAATATTAACCACACAACTCTAATTCCATAGATGTTGATATTACCTGCATTTATCAAATACACCTACATTAAATTTGCATAATTCTCATAGCATTAATGTGACCACCACATGGCTTTAATCAGATTGTGAAATCTCTATGCAGATTCAAGGACCACTTGTAATTTCTCATTCCTCCTGCTTTGTGCCTACAAGAGAATGTATATTAAAGGACTTTTTGTGTTAATACTTTATGTCACTTTTATTGTTTTTTTTCCACCAAATACCTTATATTAAATATATATAAGATCTCCCCAACCTCAGTATTTTCTTCATTTTAATTTTAAAAGAAATATGAAAAGCCTTTTTACTCTGATAGTTAACTTAATAAACATATGTATTAAACAGAGCTAATTTTAGGTTATAGGATATTAAGCCCTGAAACTCAAAAGAAATTAAAATGTGGTAAATGGTACTGCAGCCTGTCCAGAGTTGAAGTGTTTGCACTATCCCTATTTTTTTTTTAAAGCACAGGAGGGAAGAGTCAATTAAATGAACCACTCCAAGTCTGTTTCCTCTTATATCAAATGGGGATGTTAATCCTCACACTTCCACTAAGATTCTCCCATAATGCCTCAATGGGATATGCAGGTGACCCTAGTGTCTGAAAGGTTCTTCCAGTGAAGCACAAGCTTCATCATTTCCAACCAGCCTGGGAAGACTAAAATATGAGACTCAAACTCAATAGACTGTGCATCTTGCTTTTGAGAACCAGACTAGATGCTTAAATTAAAAGCAAAGAGACTCATTACCAGATTGGCTGAATGATGAGTAATTTGGCACTGACATTCTCTAAGACCATGTACTAAGAAAAGGACTTGAGATCAGCATCAGTGGAGGGCATATTTATCTTGATGAAATAAGGAACTAGGGATCTTTGATTTTCTCATAGTAATTGGTTCTATTATATCATATAATGCATATGACAATTTCAAGAATCAAATGAAGTAATATATGTAAAGGGCTTTGTGATTATAAATAGCTATATAAGCATGGGGCAGTGTGGTATAATATAAATGATGATATTCAAATAGAGTAGTCAGTAAGAGGCTCATTGTTTCAAGTAATATTTAAATCCACTTTAGGAGACAATGAGATTCAAATAGGTAGTCAATGAAATAGTGAAACTAACAGCATCCCACCACAGCCCTTCCACTCTGGGCTGGAGAGCAGAGTAATAGTAATAGATAATACCTGAAACTCTGGGGTTACTTCATCTCCCCATCCATGACAGATTTACCCCTATAAGACTCTCTAATTTCTCTTGACTAAGGAGCATCTTCCTTATGTAGAGGGCATCCCCCTTAACCAAGTGTATCCTTTTAGGAGGTTTCTGCCTTAAGGACCCATCTCCCTTAAGCATCCATCTCCCTAAAGTGTCTGTTTCCCTTGGGGGGGGGGGCTTCTGCCTTGAGGATCTCCCTTTTCCTTTAAGAGGCTGTCACTCACCCCCTTTAAGCTAGGGTCTTCCTTAAGCTCCCTTTCCCTTGAGGGTAGAGGAGCCTGCTTGGTGTATTTTGTTACCCTTAATAAATGCCTGTACTTGATTAGGAGACAGCCTGATCAAATTATTTCAAGACAACCTTGCACTCCATTATTTTGGGGGTACCCCTGAACCTCATCAGAAAGAGTTCTGAACTTGATGCCATGAAGACTGATTTCAGATTTGACCTTTGACACATTATATTTGTTGTACCAAAGATACCAACTATCCATTATGTTCATAAGATGACAATCTAGGATTTTTTTGGTGATCAGTAGGCTGTAATATGTATTGATGAAGGAATTTTCATGAAAGAGTTTGCCCAAACTGACAAAATCAATGATTATTTATGTAATTTCATTTATGAAGGGAAGTCAAGATGACAAGAACCAGCACCAGTTCACTTCATCAAAACATTTGACTTAATGACAAAATCACTTAATTTCATTTTTTTGATAGGATTATTAAGCTAAAAGGTCAAGGAAATGCAGTGAATATATGTTAATTGGCAAAACTTTTTGAAAAAGTGTCTTCATTCATGTGGGGAAAATAACACTTATGTATTAGACAAAATACAATCATATAAATTCAGAATCAATTACGTGACCCTTCTCAAAGAGTAGCTGTTAATGGTTCAACATCATTCTGACACGATGCCTCCAGTAGTGTATATCATGGATTTGTGCTCTCCATCCTACCACATGCTATTTAACATTTAGTCAATGAGTTCTTGTGTTCTTCAAATTTGCTAATGACACAAAGCCAGCACATTGGATGATAGATTAAGCATAACAAAGGATCTTAACAAGTTAGAACATTGAGTTAAACGTAATAAAATGAAATTCAGTTGGGACAGGTATGAATTTTATGCTTGGGGGAAAAAAATAAACATTTTAAGTGGTGGAGGAAGCATAGGTAGATAACTGTTCTGAAGAAGATTTAAGAGACAATATATAATATATGCAAATATTAGTAAACAGTTTGGCATGGTAGTCAAAAAACTAAATGCTATCTTAGGTTGAATTAAGGGAAGCAAAGCATGTAGGATTAGGAAGCTTGCAAGTCACTACTTAGTCTGTCCTCCTCAAACCTCATCTGGAGTATTGTATTCAGTTTTTGGTTTCAGGACTATGAAGGTCATTGATAAATGGGGGAATGTACAGAGGAAGGTAACTAGTAGGACAAAGGGCCTTGAGTCCATATCACATGAAGTTTGGTTGAAGAAATTGGGAATGTTTAACCTCAAGAAGATTCCATGGGACATGGTACCTAGCTTCAAGTATTTGAAGGACCATCATGTTCAGGAGCAACTAGACATTATCTTTGATGCCAAAGGGAAGAACCAAAAATAATAATTAAAAATAACAAAGTGGAAAATTTAGGTTCAGTGTCAAGACCATTAGAGGTCGTCTAACCTTAAGAGTTGGCCATAAATAAATTGGACTGTCTTAAGAGGTGATAGGGTTTTCTTTCTTGGAAGTCTCCAAGCAGGGGCTATATGACCATTTGACAGGCATCTAGGTGATGTATAAATAAAATGTTGGGCCTAAAGTCTGGAAAGCCTATGTTCAAATCTAACATCAGATATTTACTAGCTCTGCGACCCTGAAGAAAGTCACTTAATTTCTTTGTGCCTCAGTTTTCTCAATTTCAAAATGGAGATCAAATGAGATAATAGTTGTAAAGTACATAGCACAGGGCCT
Source organism: Pseudochirops corinnae (assembly GCA_028646515.1). Classification (NCBI taxonomy): domain Eukaryota; kingdom Metazoa; phylum Chordata; class Mammalia; order Diprotodontia; family Pseudocheiridae; genus Pseudochirops; species Pseudochirops corinnae. The sequence goes on along the minus strand of CM053587.1, from coordinate 257,748,751 downwards.
GGCCTATAGTAGGTATTTAATAAATGCATTTTCCTTTCTCTTTATGGAGATTATTTCCATCAATTGGTTGGATTGAATGGTCACCAAGGTCTGTTCCATCTTTCAGTTTATGTGATTATGTGATTTTGACATTTGTGAGATATTTGATTTCATTTAATGAACAAATATATTACTTTTAATAAATTTTATGTAGTGGAATTGCTATTTTTTCTTTATCCTATGAGGTATTGTTATTTGGGTACAGTTGGTTGACTCTTGCCCTTTGTGTTTGAAGAGGACCAAAATGACATCAGTATTTGTGGCCAAGGTGCAATATGTCCAACTGTAGCTAATCAGAGAAATATAATCTCAGAAATCTCTAGTGCATGTTGCGCACAAATATTCCATATGAACATTTAGAATGGAGATATCCCTAATCTCACATACTGACACAGGTTATGTATTTTGATCTCTGCATAAGTTGTATTTAAATGAGTTAGAGTTGCAGGAAGTTATCAGTATCGCTCTCTTTCACAGTCATCAAAACCCAATGGCAAAACTAAAGACACAAAGACTAGCAATGGCTCAGCATGCAGGTGATGATCTTGGTGTGTTTGATATCTAACTAAACTCTAAGCACTCCATAGGCCTGCTTCCACCACCCTCATGACCACTGGAAAAAAAATGTTTACATGAGCCCATTCCTATGGGAGAAGTCTTCACATGTTTGGTGTAGACATTCCTCTTAACTCACTTAAATGATTCAGGCTCTTTCATTACTCTTAACCTGTGTTGGCCTGTCTGCTGAAAAGTTTAATAATGTATGACTACTGTCCATGCAATAGCTTTTTGGAGCCACTGGTGAGAGAGTTGGGTGGCAAGTGGATTCCAAAGATGGTAAGCAGCCCTGAAAAAGGGTTGGCAGCTCTCACACCAGAGGTACTAATCTTCCCTGACACCTCCCTTGGGTAATGCTAAGTACTTAGTTAAGGTTTACTTCACTCATTACTCTTTGACTAGACTCTTAATATCCTCCCATTGTTTCACTAAACTTGCAGGCTAAAATTTAATATCCTCCAATGGTATTTAGAATAGTTCATTTTTTTTTTCAATTTAAGCATAACAAATGCTAAATTTAATAGGATATTTAGCACATCCACAGTTCCATCCAAAATCAATCTATGTTCACTGAAGCTCTCCCTTGACCAATACTTGAGGCAATAAATCATTGAACTTATTAGATCCTGAAAAAAAAAAGTTTGTAGAATGAATGCTTCTGTGAGGATACCCTTGGACAATAAACTCAAAATCCTGAGGAATAAAATTCTTTCTTAGACCACTTACCTGGACTCTAGTATGTACTCTACAGCCAATCTCAGGGGAGGAAACTTTTGAGGAGATGCAACCTAATAATTGCTTCTCAGATTCTATAGCCCCTCCCTCCTATCTTGGAAAAGAGGGTTCTCCTGACCAGTCTTTACCACCATCAAATAGTTTAAAATTCAAAACATATGTTCTATCAGCGAAAATTACTTTAATGAAGTTGCATTGTGACACATACATGTATGAATATGTAATAAAGGCAAGAAAATTAAGAGTTTAGTACATGAAAAATATTTTGATAAATGCTATAGAGATATGTACATATGTGTGATATGAAGAAATCTATAATGATGATATGAAAATTCTAATATTCATTCAAATACTAATTAATCAAAACAAATATTGATTCATTCAAATACTCATGGAAGGGGTGGGAATTGAAGGAACCAACAGAAAAGGTTAGAGGCCCAGAGCTGAAATCCATTTGAAATTCCTCTGAAAATCCCAAAGTTAACTCTAGTAAAGAGTTCTCCGAGGTAATGTTTTTCATGAACAAAACGAAAAATGAGTTGAAAAATCCAACTCATTGAACTTCTCATTAGATCTGCAGTTTTATTGGTCTACTCAATTTTTGTGCTTGTTTTTCTATTTATAAGCACTCTCTTTCTCTGGCAATTTTTTGTATTTATTTTGTTTGTGGTTATATCACTAGTAAAATGCATGTTTCTTTAAGAGCCATTTTGTTTTCATCTTTATATCTTCATTGATTAATAATACAATATCTTACATATAATATGCATATTGAAATGAATTGCCTGTTTTTGCTTTCTTTCTTAACTACTAATCCATGTACTAAGACTCTACCTTATTTTGGGGATTAGTTATTCAGCAATTCAATTCTTTTCTGAATTTTTTCAACTTGGTTTTCCCAACATTCATCACATTCTTAAAGCTTACTGGTTTTGAGTAGATTTTTGTCATTCAGAAAAGGATGTTTACTTTTTTTAGACAAAACTTACATGAAATGGGTGATTTGGAAACAATAAATTTCTTTAGGTAGGAAGGCACAGTGATGGACTTAGTACTACCCTTGGGTTTCTTCCCTATTTTACTTATCAGGTAGTTTGTTTATTCTGGTAGCGAGGGTGGAGCAGAAAACAGGATCTTGAGATATTAGAAACTTACAAGCCATAATTATTTTAGCAGAAACATATAAACACACCATGATATCTCTCATAAATATTGCCTGGAAAATCTATTTTGTAATCCTCTTCCTACCTTTTACAACTTTGGCATTTTGACATTTCAGACTCAATGTAAACCCATATTCAATATTAAAAATCTTTTCTATGAAAAACATCTGTATATTTCAAGTACTAAGATTATATAATAACTTATTCTGGTTTTGGAACCCCCCAAAAAGGGGAGGGAGTAGTTTGTCTAATAGTAGAAATAGTGCTGATTCAAAAGCCTGTATAAAATCTAGTTGAATGCTGATAATTAATCATTGATTCTTCTAACTACAGTACCCTGAAATATCCTTGAACCATAGCTCCAATGAATCTAAATTGTTCCTATGTATCATCCACATATTTCATAATCATTGTTTTTTTATTAAAAGATTCAGCAGATACATTTGTTTTTCAATCCTTTGCTTTCAATAACAAGTCCAATTTTTCACCGTTTCTTTTGCATTCACTAGATTTGTGTTTTTTACTTTGCCTTCATTTAATTTCATTTTCCCATTCACTTCTTCCCATGAAATTAATATAGCTCTCAAACTATTGAGCCAAGTTGGTGGGAGGTCAGGAGGGAAGGGAAGGGGTAGTGAACTAAAGCTATCCATCTACTTCTTTCTAGCTAATTTGCACATCAATTTAATAAGTCCCCAATTTTCTGTCAATACAGAATAAAGTGTTCCCTGGTTTTAGACAATGAAATATGTTTCCTCATTTTAGTATGTGTAGACTTATGGATCTATATTCAGTACAGCAAGAGGGGAATACAACCATTAGTATGGTATTTTAATCCATTTTGACATAAATAGAGACCCTTTGGAACTGCTGGTTGGCAGGCCAAGCTACTAAGGGGCCAAGAAATGGAGATGGCAGACAAAGATATATACCATGATATTGTGCATATGGATTACACATAAGTTTTTGGAAGGTTTTGTTTCTATCCATCTTTCTTGTTGAATATGTTCCTTATTTGTAATATTAACCCTGTTTTGGATAGCCACCAAATCCCAATGAAACGATTAAAAGCATCCTTAAAATAAATGATTCATGTTTTCCTCCCCCACCCCAACAAAGAGAACTGAAACTAACCATAAAAATTGGGGCAAGAAATAACATGTCTCTTTATAAACCACCTCTGCTTTTTGCTTTACTTCAACTCCCTACTCAGAAACAAGCTTTTGGGATTTGGAGGCAATGCAGAAAGGAGCTGATTTATGAATTCCAGTCTTTGCTAGCAATTGAACAAATACAGTACTCAGTCATGAAAGATTCCATTAAGTACTTATTAGGAAAACCACCCTGTAGTTATTAAAAACAAATGGAGGCAATCAAATGGGATTCCAAGTCAAATGTTTTAAAATTGTCTCAACAGTCATATACTATGATTATTAAATGGAAAGCATTGTAAATGAGCCAAAAAAAGTTCAGCTGAAAATGATTGTAGGTATGAATGGTACAGCCACTTGAGTTTAAAACTCTCCAGTGCCTTGTGACTCTGCAACATTCATTTTAGGGCAAAATAATTTTTCTTGAACTTTTTATGTCTTTTAACACAGCAGGAAAAAATCATATTTTCATGATACACTTTTCTTTTCTCCCTTATGCATTACATGTTTCCACACACACTCATAAACACACCACACGTGTGTGCACATTATATGTATATGTGCATGTGTATATCATATATTTATATATATGCAATAAGTTGTCTATAATTAGTTTTGTCTATATGGATAAAAAGATTTTTTATTTTTCATCTAATTGTACAAAAGATAATTCATTTGAATAAAAAGTAAAAAAGTAATCTAAGATAATAGCTAAGAAGATACCTGATCCTTCCAAGTATTCTTCTGGTTCATCCCCCAAATAATTATTCCATTGGTATTAAAATAGTAGGATTTTATTTTTATTCCATGATGAAAAATAGGAAGTGAGTACCCTTACAATATCAGAGTTGGAAGGCATATGAGACATTATTTAATTCAATCCCCTGATTTTACCATTTAGGAAACTGAGGTCTAGAGATTAAGTAATTTACCTGGCTACATGGAACAAAGTGAGGTTTAAAATATAAATCTTTTAACTTCTAGCTCAGGTCTCTTTCCATTATACTATTGAGGTTTAATGTTTAGGAGTGCA
>CM053587.1:257720376-257743572 GCA_028646515.1 Pseudochirops corinnae | reverse complement strand
AATGAAAGGCTTATGGCTTCAGGCAAATGCCTCATCAAGTGGGAAGATTCAATCTTAATCCAAGGGGTTTCCCAGAGCCTGCACCCCATCAATACCAGAGTGCTGATATTGGTTTTCTCTTGTCCATTCTTCTTTCCTCTCTGACTCTGCCTACCTTTTTTAGGCTGAAAACTTGAAAGTTAATCAAAATTCTCTCTGTGGCTACTAGGTGACAAAATGAATAGAGAATTGGACCTAGAGTCAAGAAGACCTGAATTGAAATCTGGTCTCAGAGATTGGGTTGTGTGACCCTGGGCAAGTCACTTAACCTCTTTCTCCTTTAATTTCACCATATATAAAATGATAATAATAATAGAGCCTACCTCAAGTATTTTATAAATGTTAAAGTATTTTGCAAATATTAGCCACAATTATTGTCATGTTATTTTTTATATATGGCTCAATTGCCACCTCCTCTAAGAGCTAATGAAATCTGCATATACTTGAACCTTCCACCTAGCACTAGCACCAATCAATCAAATATTCATTAAGTACAGATTGTGTTTCAGGTTCTTGACTAGCATATGGACTACAAAGGCAAAGAAAAAGTAGTCCTTGCCATCATGTAACTTATTAGGGGAGGCAACATGTATAACAAGAAAAAGACATTAACAGCTAGGGGCATCAGAAAAAGGATCAAGGAGTGACTAGGTGGTGCAGTTAATAGAGCACCAGCCCTAGAGTCAGGAGGACCTGAGTTCAAATCCAACTTCGGACACTTAACACTTACTAGCCATGTGACCTTGGGCAAGTTACTTAACCACAATTGCCTTGCCTTTCCCCTCCAAAAAGGAAAACAAAAAGAAAAAGGCTCAAGTAGGAGCTTATGTAGGACTGAGTTTTGAAGGAAACTGAGGATTCTGAGGAATGGAACAATGAGCAAATATATTCCAAGTGTGAGGGACAGCATTTTCAGAGGTAAAAAAGATGGTTGAATGAAATATTGTTCATTAAGAAGGTACCTTTTCTAAAAAAGCAGAAAATGGAGAAGTAATGATAATAATTAATAATAGCTAATATTTATATAGAACATACTCATTACTGGGCAGTGAGCTGAGAGCTTTAAAATTATTTTCTGACAATGAACCTAAATGTTATCCTGCTCTACACCCATGCCTAAAATTTTTATGAGTATTACGCAGGGCTTAGTATATTTATCTATTTATTTATTTAGTACTATTTATTTATTTATTTTTAGTTTTCAACATTCTATTTTATAAGATCTTGAGTTTTAAATTTTCTCCACCTCCCTTTCCTCTACTCTCCCCAAGATATCATGCAATCTGATATAGTCTCTATTTAATACATTCATATTAAACATTTTCACATTAGTCATGATGTAAAGAAGAATTAAATCTAATTGGAAGAACCACAAGAAAGAAGAAACAAAACAAAACAACAAAAGAAAAGGAGAGGAAACAGTATGCTTCCATCTGCATTCAGACTCCAAAGTTCTTTCTCTGAATGTATAGCATTTTCCATGGTAAGACTTTTGAAGTTGTCTTAGATCCTTGCATTGCTGAGAAGAACTAAGTCTATCAAAGTCATGTCATCACACAATGGACTGTTATTATGTACAATGTTCTCCTGGTTCTGTGCATTTCACTCAGCATCAGTTCATACAAGTCTTTCCAGGTTTGTTTTTTTTTTTTTTGAAATCCACCTACTCATTGTTTCTTATATGACAATAGTATTCCATTACATTCATATACCACAACTTGTTCAGCCATTCCCCAGTTAATGGACATGGCTTCACTTTCCAATTCTTCACTATCACCAAAAGAGCTGCTGTAAAAATTTTTGTACCTGTGTATCCTTTTCCCATTTTTAATTCTCCTTGGGATATAAACCTAGTAGTGGTGTTGCTGGGTCAAGGGGTATGCAATTTTATAACCCTTTGGGAACACTTCCAAATTGCTTTCCAGAATGGTTGGATCAGTTCACAACTCCATCAACAATGCATCCGCACTCTGAATTTCCTACATTTTCTCTAATGTGTATCATTTTTCTTTGTTTTCATGTTAGTCAATTTCATAGGTATGAGGGGGTACCTCAGAGTTGTTTTGATTTGCATTTATTTAATCAATAGTGATTTAGAGCATTGTTCCATATGACTATAGATAGCTTTAATTTCTTCCTCTGAAAAATATCTGTTCATATCCTTTGGACATTTATCTATTCTTATAAATCCAATGCAGTTCTCTATATCTTCGAGCAATGAAACTCTGACTGTAAAATTTTTTCTCAACTTTCTGCTTCCCTTCGAATCTTGATTGCATTTGCTTTGTTTGTACAAAAACTTTTGAAATTAACATTATCAAAATCATCCATTTTGCATTTCAGAATGTTCTCTATCTCTTCTTTGGTCATAAATATTTCCCTTCTCCATAGATCTGATAGGCAAACTATTCCTTGCTCTCCTAGTTTATGTATAGAACCAGCATTTATATCTAAGTAATGTACCCATTTTGACTTTATCTTGGTAGAGGGTGTAAGATGTTGGCCTATGCCTAGTTTCTGCCATACTATTCTGCAGTATTACTAAAAGTTTTTGTTGAGTAGTGAGTTCTTATCCCAGAAGATGGAATCTTTGAATTTATCAAATACTTGATTATTATAGTTATTGATTATTGTACCTTTCATTCCTAACCCATTCCACTGATCCACCACTCTATGTCTTAGTCAGTACCAAAAAGTTTTGATGATTGCTGTTTTATAATACAATTTAAGATCTGGTACTGCTAGGCCACCCACCTTCCTTTGCAATTCTTTTCATTAATTCCTTTGAACATTCTGGACCTTTTGTTCTTCCAGATAATTTGTTATCATTTTTTTTCAAGCTCTGTATTTTTTTAGTAGTTTGATTGGTAGCACATTGAATAAGTAAATTAAGTAGAATTGTCATTTTTATTATATTAGGTTGGTCTACATATAAGCTACTGATATTTTCCCAATTATTTAGATCTGACTTTATATCTGTGAAAAGTGCTTTGTAATTGTGTTCATATAGTTCCTGGGTTGGTTTTGGCAAATAGACTACTAAATATGTTATAATGTCTACAGTAAATTTAAATAGAATTTCTCTTTCTATCTCCTTCTGATGGGCTTTGTTAGAAATATATAGCAATACCAATGACTTATGTGGGTTTATTTTGCATCCTGACACTATGCTAAATTTGTCTATTATTTCAAGTATTTTTATTCTTGATTCTCTGGGATTCTCTAAGTATGCCATCACATCATCTTCAGAGAGACAACTTTCCTTCTTCTTTGCCTCCAATTTCTTTTTTCTTCTTTTGTTGCTAAAGCTAACATCTCTAGTACAATATTGAATAGCAGTGGTGATAATGGACTTCCTTGTTTCCCCCCATATCTGATTGGAAATGCTTCTAGGTTATCGTCGTTACATATAATGCTTAATGACAATTTTAGGTAGATGCTCCATTTCATTGTAAAAAAGACCCCATTTATTCCTGTGCTCTCTAGTGTTTTTAATAGGAATGGGTAGTGTATTTTGTCAAATGCTTTTTCCTAATCTATTGAGATAATCATACGATTTCTGTTAGTTTTCTTACAGATACAGTCAATTAAGCTGATAGTTTTCCTAGTACTGAACTAACCCTGCATTCTTGGTGTAAATCTTACACAGTCATAGTGTATTTTCCTCAAGATAACATATTTCATGCTCCCCAATCTTTAAATGTAGAAGCTGCAAGGTCCTGGGTAATTCTGACGGGTTCCATGACATTTAAATTGTTTCTTTCCAGGTGCTTGCAGCATTTTCTCTTTGACATGATAATTTTGGAAATTGTCTACAATATTCCCTGGTGTTTTTAATTTGTGCTATTTTTCAGGTTATTATGGATTCTTTCAATGACTATTTTACACTCTGGTTCTAGGATCTCAGTGCAGTTTTCCTTGATGATTTCTTGAAATATGCTGTTCAGGCTCTTTTTAATCATGGCTTTCAGGTAGAGCAATAATTTTTAAATTGTCTTTTTTGAATCTCTTTTCCAGGTCAGTCATTTACCAATAAAGAATTTTATGTTTTCTTTTAGTTTTTTCATTCTTTTATTTTTGTTTCACTAATTCTTGATATTTCATAGATTCATTAGCTTCCACTTGCCCAATTCTAATTTTTAACATATTATTTTGTTCAATTACATTTTCTATCTCATTTTCCATTTGGGCGCATTGAACTTTTCAAGGAGCTTTTCTCTTCAGTGAGTTTTTGTGCTCCCTTTTCCATTTGTCCAATTGTACTTTTTAAGAACTTGTTTTCTGTAGTGTACTCCCCCCCTCCCTCAATCTGGCCAATTGTATTTTTTAAGGATTTGTTTTCTATAGTCAATTTGTGTTCTTCCATTTCCAAGCTACTGACTCTCTCCTGCATGCTTCTCATTTCTTTTCCCAATTTATCTTCTACCTCTGTTATTTGACTTTTAAAATTCTTCTTGAACTCTTCCAAGAAGGCTTTGTGGGCTTGATACCAGTTCCTATTCCCTTTTGTGACTTCTGATGTGGGCATATTGACTATTTTATACTCTTCTAAATTTGTGCCTTGATCTGCCCTGTCTGCATAATCATAATCTATGGTCATTGTTCATTTCTGCTTTTTGCTTACAGTGTTTGTCTGTTTCCTGGCTTTTAAACTAGAGTTTTCCTGTTGGAGCAAAGGAGGGCACTATCTCAAACTTCTTGTGCTTGGAGCCCAAGACCTGGTCAGTGGCTTTGTGTGCTGGGCCCTCAAATGCTGGCAACTGGAGGCAGTAGGGATCTGGCAGCTTACATCGTGGTAAGATGGGTTAAGTAAGACTGGAGCTCATGGGGTGTGTGTGGAGAGTCTGGGCCCAAAGGATGACTTCCCTCCATCATCATGATGATTTTGAGACCTGGTGTCTACCAGTTCTGCTGATGTTCTATCAAGCCATTGAACCTAGCTGGTTCTGGAAGAGAAAGTGAGGCTGGTAACCTTGCACAGTCCTCCCTCCCTTACATCCAAGTCAACTGCAAATCATATCATCATTCTCTGATGTCATGCTTCTTCTAGAAGGAAGGACAGACACAACCTGTGTGTAGTCTCCCCACCCTCAAGATCTCTACCTGTGCTGAGGATTAAGGTTTAGATTGTGGCACTCAAGACCCCAAAATACCAACACATTGGGTCCTGTTGAATGAATTGGACTCAAATCCTGTCAGCCAAAGAAAAGCAAAGTTTATTAAAGATTTGCCTTAATGAGTAGACTCTTAAGGAGCCCAAGTATATGTGAAGCTTGTATTGACAAGCAGGGCAGAATAATCTGACACAGAATGAGTCTGCACTAGATTGAATTCTTGGCCCTTTCGTGGAGGCAAGATGGGTCTTATATACAGAAAGATTGTGGGAGGGTTCTACAGGTGGTCTAGAGGAGGAGTTTGGGGAGGATATTGAGGAGGAGTCAAATGAGGTTAGACTCCAGTGATGAGATTAAGTGTGGGAAACAGCTGAAGATTACCTATAGATGAGAGACAATCAAGGACTAAGTTAGTTTAAGGGTAACAGATTTGGGTATAGATATTTTGATAGGATCAAGGGTGGGAAGTAGCTGGACAATGGAAGGCTAGGCTAAGTTAAGAGTAACAAAGAGGAGAGGCAGGGCAAAGATGGTAGTGTAGAAACAAGAAAACTCAATGGCTCCCCCATAATGACCTGAAATATCTATAAAATCTGACTGTAAACAAATTTTAGAGCTATAGAACCCACAAAGTGACAGAGAAAAACAAATCTTCTGCTGAAGACAGCCTGTCAGGTGGACTGGAAGGGCGCATTGTAGCACTGGGAGCCGATCCCAGCACCATATAAGCCCGCGGTTTTACTTTCAGGGCCGCCATGACCAATGGCTGTAGCAGACTTCAGGAGAGTGCGTCAACAGCAGCTGTGGCAGTTTTCAGAATTATCAACCCATAAATGCCAAAGAAAAAAGTGAGAGATCAGTGTAGAACCCTGCTGGAACTGGGGGGAATGAAGGAGCAGGTCTGGCCCCTGCCGCAAGAGCTAAAAGTGAGATGCAGTGGCCTCACAGTCACCTCCATGTGGCTGCATCAGAGCTCCTGGCCTGCAAATTGTAGGGGGGCCAAGAGAATATTCAGAGGGTAATCCTTCTTACTTTAACCTGCCTGGATCTAGATTGCTGTCTTAGGTGGAGGTCCTGGAGTATGTGACCAGTGAGCCAGATTTTGTGGGGGCTCCAGAGACAACACCCTCCTAATAGCTCCAGCAGCTGTGAAAACCACAGCAATTTGGGACAAAGCTCTCCCCTCTGGAAGCAGAGTTCTACTGTGGCAAAGAGCTCAAAAGTCAAATAATTGAGTGGCAACATGAGCAAGCAAAGAAAGCAAAGCAAGCACAGTAATCCAACTTTAGATTCTATCTTGGGGGACAAAAAGGATCAAAGCATGGAATGAGGAAGACAAAACAGTCAGGACTCCTGCACCAAAAGCTTCCAAGAAAAATAGGAACTGGTTACAGGCCATGAAGGAGCCCAAGAAGGATTTTGAAAAATCAAGTAAGAGAAGTGGAGGAAAAATTGAGAAGAGAAATGAGAATGATGCAAGAAAATCATGAAAAGAGATTCAACAACCAGCTTGAAGAAAATAAGACCTTAAAAAATAGATTAATTCAAACGGCAAAAGAGGTCCAAAAAGCCAATGAGGAAAAGAATGCATTAAAAAGCCAAATTTGCCAGATAGAAAAAAAAAATTCAAAAGCTCACTGAAGAAGATAATTCCTTCACAATTAGATTGGAGCAAATGGAAGCTAATGACTTGATGGGAAATCAAGATACTATTAAACAGATCCAAACAAATGGAAAAATAGAAAGCAATGTGAAATATCTCATTGGAAAAACCACTGACCTGGAAAATAGATCTGGGACAGATAATTTAAAAATTATTGGACTACCTGAAAGCCATGATCAAAAAAAGAACCTAAAAATCATCCTTCAAGAAATTCTCAAGAAATTGCCTTAACATTTTAGAATCAGAGGGCAAAATAGAAGTTGAAAAAAATTACCAATCACCTCTTAAAAAAGATCCCAAAAAGAAAACTCCTAGGAATATTATAACTAGGTTCTGGAGTTTCCAGATCAAGGAGAAAATATTACAAGCAGCCAAGAAGAAACAATTTCAATATTGTGGAAACACAATCAGGATAATATAGTATCTAGTAGCTTCTACTTTAAGGGATCAAAAGGCTTGGAATATGATATTCCAGAGGTCAAAGGAGCTGGGATTAAAACCAAGAATAACCTGCCGAGCAAAACTGAGTATAATGTTTCAGGGATAATGTGGGCATTCAATGAAATAGAGGACTTTTGAGCATTCTTGATGAAAAAATCTGAGTTGAATAAAAAATTTTACACTCAAATACAAGAAGTAAGAAAAGCATGAGAAGGTAAAAAGGGAAAAGAAATCGTAAGGAACTTATCAAAGTTGAACTATTTACATGCCTACATGGAAAAATCATAATTGTAACTTATGAAACTTTTCTCAGCAAGAGGATAGTTGAAGAGAATATAAATGTATGTATATATCTATATATATTATATATAGATATAGATAGATACACACACAGACACTCATACATATATATATATTCACATACATATATGTATATATACACATACATATATATGTCTATATAGGAGGGTATATGTGTGTGTGAATACATATTTGAGTGTGTATATATGTGTATAGGTATACATAGACAGAGGGCACAAAATTAATTAAATAGGAAAGGATGATATTTAAAAGGTGAAATTGAGAGGTGAGAGAGGAATATAATGGAGAGAGGAGGTGGAGAGAGACAGAAAGGGGTAATCTCATATAGAAGAGGGAAGGGATAACTGTTACAATGGAGAGGAAGAACAGGAAGGCAAAAGGGAATGGGTCAACCTTCCTCTCATTGAATTTGGCTTAAGGAGGGAATGAAATATCCACTAAATCGAGTTTCTTAGGAGAGTAGGGGGAAGGGGATGGAGGTGTGGGCAATTTGGGGGGGAGGGTAGTTAGAAGCACACACTTTTGAAAAGGGACAGGGAAAAGTAGAGAATAGAACAAGTGAGGGGCAGGAAAGGATGGAGGGAAATATAGTCAGTCTTTCACATGTATCCCCTATGGAAATGTTTTTCATAACTACATATACACAACCTATATTGAATTGCTTGTCTTCCCAGTATGGGTGGGTGATGAGGGAGGAAGGGAAAGAATCTAGAATTTAAAGTTGTAAAATCAAATGTTTAAAAAATATTTTTATTATTATTGTTTTTTGCATTCTACTGGGAAATAAGACATATAGGCAGTGGGTTATGGAGATCCATCTTTCCCTACCAGAAAGTGGGAGGAGAGATGGAGGAGGATATAGGAGAGAGATTGGGGCAGGGAGTATACAGTGGGATTGCTGTTTTGGGGTGGTGGGTAGCAGAAAGATGAGGAGAAAATTTGTAACTCAAAATCTTGTGGAAATGAATCATCTAAACCAAAAATAAACATAAAATTTAATTTAAAAAAATGAGTAACAAAGATCTGGGCCTAGCAATGATGAGAGGCTTATGGCCTCAGGTAAATGCTTCATCAAATGGGAAGATTCAATCAGTGTTCAAGGGGTCTCCCAGAGCCTTACTTCCTTTCACCTGTGGGTGCTCTGCCCAAAAAAAGGTACATTTTGTTGGCTGATAGCTGCCTCATTAACTTGGCATTTACTGGCTAGATTTTTTTTTCAAAGCCTAAGCCTTAAATCCAATTCATTCTGGAGCTCATAGATTGGAGGAGAATAGGTCCCTACCCTCTTAGCAAAGAGTGAATGTAAAAAGCAAACAGTAACTTTTTCTCTTTTGGTGGAGTAACCCTGAGCATCTTCCCCAAACAGTTTATTTATTTTTTAATTAAAAAGGTCATCTTTTGACTCACTTCTTAAAAAGACATATTCAATAAATGGGCATTATGTAATTCAAAGTGATAACCTGAAAAGACCTTAGCCTAAAAGGATCAGGGACTCCCATTACATCCTGAGCCATCTCCAGTCATTTTGATGAATATCAGACAACTGGACCCAGAAGGCTGTGGAGGAAAAATTAGGCTAGTGACCTTGCACAGCCCTCCCTCACTCAATCCAAGTCAATTGCAGGTGATGTCATCATTCCCTGATGTCATGGTCCTCTTCAAGAATGAAGGACAAACACAACAATAACAACCAGTTCCCTTGCCTGTTCTGAGTCACTTGGGAGGTCCTGGTATTGGTGCTTGCATGCTCTACCAACTCAGGATCTTCCCCTAGTTTGCCCAGGTGAGTGTTGTTACTGGCTTGCCCCTGGTCATGTACTACTTCCCCACCACCAGAGCAACGAGGGCCTTTCCCCTTAATCCCCTAAGCTTCCTGGGCTGCAAGACTACTTACACCGTGTCTTTGTGCTGGCTTGGCCATTTCAGGGTTTTTTCCTGGGGCAGTATTTTCTGGGCTTTTAGAGGTCAATAGGGGAGAGTGAGAGAGATTTACTTCTTACTCTGCCATGTTGGCTCCTGGAATTCCAGAGTGTGATATATTTATTCATTCATTTTTCAATCATATTCAACTCTAAGTGACACTATTTTGTGTTTTCTTGGCAAAGATACTGGAGTGGTTTGCATTTCTTTTTCCAGCTCATTTTAGAGATGAGAAAACTGGGGCAAACAAGATTAAGAGACTTGCCCGAGGTCACATAGCTACTAAATGTCTGAGGCCATATTTGAACTCAGGAAGATGAGTCTTTCTGACTTCATGTCAGACACTCTGTCTGATGAGGTACTGGCTCTGGGAGCCCCCTTGAGCTCTCCTTAAACCTTTGAGATACCAGCTCTGGGAACTCCCTTGAACTCCCACTTGATGAGACATTTGCAGAGGCCATAAGTGTTTCATTGTGGCTCTGCTCAGACTTCTGTTACTAGGCTAGCTCTCCATTGTCCATCTACTTCCCACCCTTGAACTGGCCTAGCCCACCATTGTCTGTTGGCTCCAGGTAACCTCCAACAACTTCCCACCCTTAATCACTCATTTACCTCATTAACTCCTCCTGAAGACTCTCCCCAAACTCCTCTTCCATAGCACCTCTAGAATCCTCCCACAACCTTCCTGTAAATAAGACCGCTTCTTGCCCCCACTTATGTGAGAACACCATAGAATGACCTAGTACAGACTTGCTCTGTGTCCAATACAGGCAAACTTTTAATAAACTTTACTTTTCTTTGGCTGAGAAGACTTGAGTCCAATTCATTTGGCAGGAATCTGCATGTAGGTATTTTGAGGTCTTCAGAGCAACCCTAACCTTAACCACATCATTTTTATGGTTTCCTGATACCAGGAAACACTGCTAAGCTCAAGCTCTTGTCCAGCCAGGACTGGAAGGTATGTAAGCCTCTCTCTTTCCCTATTGCATTCCCTTCTCATTCTCCAAGTACCTTGGAAGTAGGTGGGTTTTTTTTTTTTTATGGTTTTTGCTGTTGTTGTTGGGGGTGGGGGGGAGCGGAGAGCTGACCTCTCAGGTCCCATTAGGTCATACAGCTAAGAGGCTGTCCAGTATTCAGCCTGACACTCTGAGGTTCTCAGTCCTGTTTGGTTATGTTGGAGAACATGGACCTGGACACAGCTTCTGAAGAATGGAGGACAAGGACAGATGCCCCATCTGGAAGTGTAAGCTAGATTCTTTCAATTCTCTCAGCATTAGGGAAATGGGAAAACTTCAGGTATTTTTGTGGGTTTTTTTTTTTGTTTGTTTGTTTTTCAAGGTTTACTCTCAAACCTTTCTTTATGGATGAAGGAACTTTCAGGCCTTATGCTTGTAGCTCCCAAAAGTTTGCTTTGGGTTTTCTTTTACAACATTAGAAAAAATTTAGTTTCTCTGGAAACCTTAAAAAGGAAAAGTTGCTATTTTTTTGCAACATTGTTTGGCCTAGGTATCACCTAGAAGACCATGAATGGTGACCTGTTTTGGGGACTTTACAAAATAATACTCTCTTGCAATTAGAATTGCACTGTCACAGAGAAGGAAGATGGATAGATAGAAGCTGCCTACTTAATGGCTTTCTTTGAACTTTCTTGGAACATGGTTCCCAGGAAAGATTGTGAGATTCTTGAAGCTAGAGCCCCTCCACAAAGGGGCAACAGGGATCAATTAAATGACCCCCTTCCTATGTCTTTGGTCCCAGCCCCTCCCCCCTCAGCAACTTCCTCAGGTCCTAGTCACCTGTCTCACTGAGGCAGCTCCCCCAGTCCCTTCTGCTGCACCCCAAGCCTTTTCCCCTTGGTTTCCCTTCTCTTTTCTTCTAGTTCAACACCCCTCATTTCCTGCCTCCTACGCCATCCATAGCTCCTACCCTGCATCTCCTAGCATGGCTCCTCCCCCCTCAGACATCCCTGCTCAGGTCCCAGCCACTAGTCTTTCTTAAGTGCCTCCCTCTGTGGCCCTTCCCCCTGAGGCAATACCCACTCAGGCCTCAGGCCCTACCCCCACAGCAGTCATAGATATATCTTCTCTTATGACCCCTTCCCCTCCTCAAATGCTAGCTGACCTTCCCCCTTGCCAGCCAGATCCCCCAGTCTTGCAGTTCAATCCAGTTCAGCCAACATCCCCCTCTCACAGGAAGTGGGACTTCTAATCTCCCTTCCCAAACCCCTGTCTCCACACCACCTTCAGGGTTTTTTCCCTCAAGGGAAGTGGCTCTCTCATCTGGTGGACAATTAGAGCGCATGTCCCATTCTCCATTTTGGATCTCAATCAAATTAAAGAAAAGTTGGGTAAATTCTCTGAAAACCTAACAAAGTTTACTGAAGGCTTTTGGGACTAATCCCTGCAATTTGAGCTTCCTTGGGGTGATTTGTATGTCCTCTTTTCTACCTATTGTTCCACCGAGGAAAAGAGGACAATTTCGGAACAAGCCTAAAAATTTGGGGATCATTTGGCTAGCAATGACCCCAGAAAATACCCTCCAGGAAGAGCTGCTGTTTCCACTAGTGATCCAGGATGGGATTATCAAATCTGGGAGGACAGGGAGAAGAGGGACCTTAAGGTACTTTGCCTGTTAGAAGGCCTAAGAACTTCATTTGAAAAACAAGTAAATTATCAGAAACTTAGGAAAGTTTCTCAGACAGATCAAGAAAACCATGCCCTTTTCCTAGATAGACTTGTAGAAGCTATTAAAAGGTATACAAATTTAGAGGTATGGAGCCATGCGAATAGAATAGTATATGCATCAGGAGACATCATGATATTGAACTTTTTTTTTTACTGGTGTGATTCTGTTATAAATTATAGTTTGATTAGAAAAATGGAGAAAGAAAATATTTCCAGAAATGACTGTGATAGAGAAATAAAAATAATCTATAAAATTTATTTGGGGTAGAGGACTTGTTAGTAAAGTATATATAGCAAAAGACATTTTCAACATGTCAGAATATTCCACCAAGAGCTTAAAATTCTAGATTCCAGTTTAGTACTAAATTTGACAGCCAAGTCAGAAACTTTTAAAACTAGTGCTTGCAATTAAAATATCAACAAAATTTAATTATAGGAGAAAGATCACATTTCCGTTTAATATGAAAGTTCCACATGACTGTAAATTCTCCTCGTGATTCCCTTGAGTTGTGAGTTTCCTGAGTTGTTTTCACATAACATTTGGTTGCTTTGGCTCATTTTTCTCTGGGATTTTATCAGATCCAAAAACTACTAAAATAAATGTGTTGAACACTATAAACACTATCTGCATTACATTTCAACATACAGCACAACAGGGGTAATTACTGGGAAATTGATTTTTTTCCCTACCCCTTAGGCTATGCGCCACCCACGTACTAGGCAAGCTTCACCATTCTCTATATTTCAGAGTCTGAGAGGCAAGGGGCCACATACACTATTCTGGTGCTTTGTAACATCTTAAAATACCCTGATTAGAGTAATTTCATGGAAGGGTAAAGGTTTTAAAAATATATTTACCATGCAAACCAGTAATAGCTGATATAGTATTTTAAAGTTAGTAAAGTGCTTAAATGTAGATTATCCCAGATCAATGAATTTGTAATGAGAGGATCTGGATTTGGACTCTGCTTCTCACACTTTGCTTTTTGACCTTAGGCAAATCTTTTAATCTCTCTGAGTGTCAGCTTTTTGACTGATCATATGAAGCAAAATTTGAGCCCAGGTCTTCTGGATTCTATCTCTAGACCCCTATCTACTATGTCATCTAGCTTCCAACACAGTGTGAGATTTTGTTTCACCTTCTGTAGGAAACCTTTTCCAACTCCTCTTAATTCTAAGTGGTTTTCCCTCTGTTGATTATTTCCTGTTTATCCTATATATAATTTGTTTGTATATTACTTTTTTCATAGTCTCCCTTACTAGACTGTGAACTTTGCCTTTGCCTTTTTTTTTTTGTATATCCAGAGTTTAGTACAATGCCTAGCACATGGTAGGCACTTAATAAATGGTTAATGAATGACTATGATTTTAGCTCTGATAGGATACTTGTCCTTGGGCTCCAGTTCTAGGACTATATATCTCCCCACCCCAAAGACATTATCTCTGGCAATAACTCATGAGTGAGCCCCAATGAGGCAAATTATCCCTCTCTGTTACACAAACAAGTTGACCTCTTTAGAATTTTATTTCCATGAACATAATTATCTTGTAGCAGCAGAACTATCATGTATTGATTCCCCCATGCAATCCAGAGGTCAAGTTATAGCTGTCAACTCTCAAGGTTATTTAATACAAACAGGACTGCCATCCCAGTAGTGAATAACTCCTGCATCCAAGATAGAGAAACTGTATGCCACCATCTAATTAGTATGCTTGCCACTCAATTCTCTGTATCTTTCCTATATAAACTTTAGCATCACTTCTGTTAGGTTGAAGTTTCTTCAGGAGTTCTGCCTACCATATTAGCATTGCAATACATTTTTTGCCACTTGACTGGAAGACTACGAAAGTCAGAAAATTCTTTTCAGACAATTCTGCCCAAAATCTCAGTATTTTAAGGTCCCTGGATCCCTAAAGTGGATCATAAACATGGAATAGAGTGATGTAGGTAAATATGTGAAGAATACAAAAACTCAGAGAGGCTTGTCAGACATCCCCTGCACAAACCAGATATTTTTTTTTTCTTGGTCCTCTAGATTGTCTTGAGGTCAAGCAAGACATTCCTTTTTAAGGTTAATGGAGACCTATTTTTTTTTCCAGTTCTGTAACCTAAGGGTGAATTGGTCCATATTTTGGACTGAAAGCCTTAGAAAGAGAAATCAATAAGCACCTGTAGTCATACATTTTCTGGTGTCCAGAGAGGGAAAAGACTGCATGTGTTCCCAAAACAAGGTACCCTGACAACTGGCAGGATGAGCCAGGATGGAGCATCCTCAGTTGTTGATCCATGCTGTGGCTAAGAGTCTCCCACTGGCTTGCTGTAAAGCCAAGCACAAACAGCTTTCCAGAGGACTGCTTCTGTGAACAACTTTCAAGGTTCTGATTACATAGTGTAGCAAACTTTCTATTCAATAACAAATCAGAGTAAAATATTTTTAGAGAATCAAGATACAACATTCAGAATGTTACAACTTATCATAGAATATCAAAATACAACATTCACATGACATAATAACTCAGAAACTTATGACTAAAATGGCCACATAATTTTCACCAAAGTGGTCACATAGTTTTCAACAAAGTACAATCATTTAGTCAATCAATCACTTAGTAACTAAATCACTCAATCATAAAATAAAAAAGGCCAAAGTCCTCCACTTACAGATCACAGTAAATCATAATCTTCTCAGTCAGTACACAATATCCAAGTAAAGTCTTCTTTCAGCTTGATTCAAGGCTGGCTCTCAGCTTCCATGGTACCTCTTCCACGGTCCCAGCTCCAATTGTCACCTGGGTTCAAAGGCAGGCAGTTCCCAGTTCCTTGTCCAGCTCCTTGTCCAGTTCTTCATTCAGTTCCTGTTCCATATTGAAGGTCACAGTGTCCAGTCCTCCTCCAGTCCTTCAAAGTTCCTGTTTGTGGGAAGACAAAGCTTACCAGAGCCACAATAATATTCATGCACATTGCCAGGACCATCATCAATTGACTTTCTGCCGTGAAATCAACTCAGACCCACCATGAAGGTCTGAGAACTCAACATAAATCATCAACATAGAAATCAACACAGACTTATAAACAAGGTCCAAGAGGTCAGCATGAATCATCAGTAAAGTCCCAGGACCTCCAAAACCCTCCTCCAGATAAACAGATAACCAGAAAATCTTCTTTGAGGGTGTCTAGTAAGGTCCCAGAACTTCTGTACAAAGTATCACAAACATCAACACAGACAAAACAAACAGAGTGCCGGGATACCACAAATTTTCTCCTTCTTGACTTTGCCACCATAAGAATATTCTTCTCCATTCTGCTGTCTCTACAGCCTGGGCCTCTCCTTATTAGCTCCTCAACTTCATGTTGCAGGAATTCATGAGTTCTAGGGTTCACAAGTTGTAGGGTTCAAGGCTCAAAAGAAACTTGAACTGAAACAAGGTCCTAATTCAATAACTGAAACAAGGGGTGAACTACTTCTGTGCTTGCCATTATACTTGCCCAGACCCCAACTGCATTGTACTGTACTCCCCTATTGCCAAAATAAAACACACCTTTCCTCAAATTTTTCTAACTTATTTTAAGCTGGAAAATTGTTTCACTCATTCTTTTTATGGGTTCTGTTACTTCAGAATCCATTTAGAGGTTTGATGTACTGTTATTTCTGAGGGAAACAGAGCACAGCTTAGAAAACTTCCTAGTTTCTCCCTCTGCCATCTTGGCTCTGCTCCATGAGGTCACATTTTTTCTAGGGCATTAGTAGTGGGGGATGAATTAAGTCTAACGCATGCCACATTAGATTTGGTTTATTAACATAGCATCATTTCAAAGTTATAAACACCACATTAGGTTTAGTTAATTTACATAACATCTTGCTGCTTTTATTGTGTACTTCTAGAATTTATCTGCAGTTTGCAGACTGAGGGCAGCTAGTTTGAAATTTAGGGCCTTTATATAAATGCTTACGTGGCATGAATAAGAAACAGAAAACAAACTATGGTGACAGGGGAAATGAAAACCCTCATTCAGAAGAGGACATCAAAATGCCTACATGTGAAGATTCAGAGAAAGATGAATTGGTCTCCAGCACAAAAAGTTCTCTTGGGAGAGTTCAAAAAGGATATTAGAGGTGGCTAAGTGGCACACTGAATAGAGCACTGGCCCTGGAGTCAGGAGGAACTGAGTTCAAACATGGCCTCACACACAACACTTATTACCCCAATTGTCCTGTCCTCCCCCTCTAAAAAGCAAAAAAAAAAAAAAAAAAAAAAAGGATTTTAAAAATCAAGTAAGAAAGGTATACGATTAACAGCTTGGAAAAAGAAACACATAAATTGACTGAAGAAAACAACTCTTTAAAAAATGGAATTGGACAAATAGAAAAGGAGATAAAAAAGCTAATTAAAGAAAATAACTCCTTAAAAATTAGAATTGGGTAAGTGAAAGTTAATGATTCTATGAGACATAAAGAATCAGTTCAATCAAATCAAAAGAATGAAAATAAGACAGAAGAAAATGTAAAATATCTGTCTGGAAAAATAACTGATCTGGAAAATAGATCCAAAAGAGATCATTTGAGACTTACTGGACTACCTGAAGGCCATGATAATATCAAAAAAAAAAAAAAGAGCCTTGACAAAGCTTTCAAAAATTTTTCGAGAAATCATTGGGAAAAACTGCCCTGATATCCTAGAACCAAAGGTAAAATAATCATTCAAAGAATCCACTGATCACTTCCAGAAAGAGATCCCAAAATAAAAAGTGCAAGGAATATTGTAGCCAAATTCCAGAATTATCAGATCAAGGAGAAAATACTGCAAGCAGCCAGAAAGAAACAATTCACATATTAAAGAGTCACAGTCAGGATTACACAGGACTTAGTAGCTTCTACATTAAAGTATCAGGGGATTTGGAATATGATATTCTGGAAGGAAAAGGAGCTTGGATTACAACCCAGATTCAACTACTCAGAAAAAATAAGCATAATCTTCCAGAGCAAAGATGGATATTTAATGAAATAGGTAACTTTCATACTTTTCTGATAAAAAGATCAGAGCTAAGCAGAAAATTCAATCTCCAGATATAATTCCTTAAGAGAAACATAAAAAGGGAAATGAGAAAGAAAAATAAAACATGTTATTCAATAAGATTAAACTGTTT
Source organism: Pseudochirops corinnae (assembly GCA_028646515.1). NCBI lineage: Eukaryota > Metazoa > Chordata > Mammalia > Diprotodontia > Pseudocheiridae > Pseudochirops > Pseudochirops corinnae. The sequence continues at coordinate 257,726,244 of CM053587.1, read as the reverse complement.
ACATACCTACAGATGACACTTGTAACTCTTGAAAACTGTATCACTGTTGTGGTGGTTAGGAATATTCATTGACCCAGGACATGGGCATAAGCTTACTTTGATGTGATGATGTTAAAAAAAAATGAGTGAAAATAAGTATTGTACTGGGAGAAGAGGAAAGGGGAAGGCAAAAAGGGCAAATTACATCACATGAAGAGGTGCAAAAGACATTACAGAAGAGGGAAAGAAGGGAAAGTGGTGAGCATTGTTAGAACCTTATTCTCAGTGGAACAGGATCAAAGAGAAAACAACATAAACAATCAGCTGGGTACAGAAATTTATCTGTACCTATGATGAAGTAGGAGGAGAAATGGGAAAGGAAAGAGAAAGGGGTGTGTGATAGAAGGGAAATCATATAGGAGGACAAAAGTAGGAGAGGAAAGGGAAAAGAAAAGGGGGTTGATAGAAGAGAGGGCAGAATGAGGGAAGTGATGGTCACAAGCAAAACACTGATGAGAAACAGGGCTGAAGGAGAGAGAAATGTAAAAATTTGGGGTGGAGAGATAAGAAGGTGGGAAAAATCCAGTAATCATAAATGGGAATATAAATAGGATGAAAGCCCACACAAAACAGAAGAGAATAGTAGTTTACTAAAAACCAGCATCCTGCAATATGCTGTTTACAAGAAACACATTTGAAGTATTCATACCCACAGAATAAAGGTAAAAGATTGGAGGAGAATATATTATGCTTCAATAGAAAAGTTAAAAAAAAACAACTGAGGGGTAACAATTCTGATCTCAGACAAAAAAATACAAAAAATAGATCTAATTAAGAAATTTATAAAAATGAAACTACTTCTTCCTAAAAGGTACCATAGACAATAAAGTAATATCAGTACTAAACTTTTATGGACCAATTGGCACAGCAATCAAATTCTTAGAGGAGAAGTTGTGACTACAAGTTTCCCCTCTTAGAATTAACCAAAAATTGACAAAAAAAAAGAAGTTAAGGAGATGAATAGAATTTGGAAAAGTTAGATATGATAGGCCTCTGGAGAAAATTACATGGGGAGAGAAAGATATATACCTCTTTTCTCAGTGGTACATGGTACATACAAAAAAAAAATGACTATGTGCTAATGCAAAAAAACCTCACAATCCAATGGAGAAAGGCAGACTTATGAAATGCTACCGTTTCAGATCATGATGCAATACAAATTATGTGTAATAAAGGGCCATAGAAAGAGAGACAACAAATTATTTGGTTACTAAATAGTGTAATCCTAAAGAATGAGTCAAACAATAAATCATACAATCAATAACTTCAACAAAGAAAATAATAACAATGAGACAACAAACTCAAACTTATGGGATGCAGCCAAAGCATTTCCTAAGGGAAATTTTTGTGTCTCTAAATGCTTATATGAATAAAATAGAGAAAGGAGAGATCAATGAATTGGACATGCAATTTAAAAAGTTAGAAAAATAATAAATTAAATATCCCCAATTAAACACCAATTTAGAAATTCTGAAAACCAAAGGATAAATTAATAAAATTGAATGTAAGAAAACTACTGAATAAATAAAGGCAAGAGCTGGTTTTATGGAGGGGAAGCAATAAAATTGATAAACTTTTAGTTAAATTTATTTTTAAAAAAAGAAAGAAGAAAACCAAATTATCGGTATAAAAAATGAAAAGGATGAATTTACCATAAATGAAAAGGAAATTAAAGCAATAATTAAGGGCTTTTTTTGCCCAGCTTTTTGTCAATAAACATGACAAACTAAGTGAAATGGATGAACATTTACAAAAATCTGAATGTCCCAGATAAGAGAAGAAATAAAATGTTTAAGTAACCCCATTTTAGAAAAAGAAATTGAACAAGCCATCAATGAACTCCCTAAGAAAAAATTCCGAGGGCCAGATGGATTTACAAGTGAATTCTACCAAACATTTAAAGAGCAATTAATTCCAATACTATATAAATTATTTGGAAAAATAGGTGGATTCCTTCCAAATTCCTTTTATGACACAAATATGGTGCAGATACCTCAATCAAAAATAGCCAAGACAGAGAAAGAAAATTATAGACTAATTTCCTTAATGAATATTGATGAAAAAATTTTAAATAAAGTATTAGCAAAGAGATTATAGTAACTTATCATGAGGATAATTCACTGTGATCAGGTAGGATTTATCTCAGGAATTCAGGGCTTGTACAATATTAGGAAAGCTATCAGAATAATTAATCATATCAGTAACAAAACTAATAGAAACCATACGATTATCTCAATAGATACAGAAAAAGCTTTTGCCAAATACATTACTAATTCCAATTAAAAACACTAGGGAACATAGGAATCAATGGAGTTTTTCTTAAAAGGATAAATAGTATCTATATAAAACTATTAGCGAACATTATATGTAATGGGGATAAGTTAGAAGGTTTTCCAATATCAAGAGTGAAACAAGGATGCCTATTATCACCACTATTATTCAGTATTGTACTAGAAATGTTTGTTTTAGCAATAAGCGAAGAAAAATAAATTGAAGGAATTAGACAAGGCAATGAGGAAACAAAACTATCACTCTTTGCAGATGATATGATGATATACTTAGAGAATCAACTAAAAAACTACATGAAATAAATAAGTACTTTAGCAAAGTCACAGGATATAAAATAACTGCACATAAATCACCACCATTCCTATATATTACCAACAAAACTCTATAGCAAGAAATAGAATGAGAAAATCTTTTAGAAGTAATGGTAGACAATATAAAATATTTGTGAGACTACCTGCCAAGACAAACCCAGGAACTATATGGAAACAATTACAAAAATGTTTTCATACAAATAAAATCAAATCTAAACAGCTGCTCATGGTTAGACCTAGCTAATATATTATTGACAATTCTACCCAAATTAATTTACCTCTTCATTGCCATACAAATCAAATCACCAAATAATTATTTTACAGAGATAGAAAAATAATAAGAAAATTCATCTGGAAAACAAAAGGTCAAGAATATCAAGGGAAATAACTACAAAAATGCAAAAGAAGGTGGACTAGCAGTAGCAGATCTAAAACCATATAACAATGTGGTGTTCATGAAAACTATTTCTCACTGGTTAAGAAATAAAGTGGTAAGGTGGCTAGGTGGCACAGTGAATAGAGCACTCATTAGTCCTGGAGTCAAGAGGACCTGAGTTCAAATTCAGCCTCAGACACTTAACATTTACAAGCCATGTGACCTCAGGCATGCCACTTAACCCCAATGACTTAGCCTTCCCACCTCCAAAAAATGAGGCAAAAAAAATAATAATAAAACAAGATATAAAGTGGTGGATCAATGGAACAGCTATGGTACATAAGACACAATAGTCAATGAACACAGTAATTTACTGTTTGATAAACCCAAAGACTCCAGTTTCTGGGATAAGAATTTACTCTTTGACAAAAAAGTTCTGGGAAAACTGGAAAATAGTATGATAGAAAATGGGCATAGGCCAACATCTGGCATGATATACCAAAATAAAGTCTAAATGGGTACATGACTTAGAAATAAGAGATCACACTATAAACAAATTAGGAGACTAAAGAATGATTTTCTCATCAGATCCATGGAGAAAGGAAGAATTTCTGAGCAAAAAAGAGATAAAGAACATTACAAAACGTGAAATGAATAATTTTGATTATATTTAAAAGGTTTTGTGAGGGTAGAGACAAGATGGCAGAGAAAAAAAACAGGGACTTGCTTGAGCTTGCCCCTCCAAATCCTCCAAATACATGTAAAAATGACTCTGAACAAATGATACGGCTGTGGACACTCAAAATGACAGGGTGAAACATACCTTCAGCCCAAGACAACCTGGAAAGGCAAAAGGAAGTGTATATCACACTGTGCTGGGAGTGGAGTGGAGACCATGTAAAATATCTCATTGGAAAAACACTGACCTGGAAAATAGATCCAGGAGAGTTAATTATAAAAATATTGGACTTCCTGAAAGCCATGATCCAAGAAAGAGCTAGATATAATCTTTCAAGAAATTATCAAGGAAACTTGTCGTGATATTCTAGAACCAGAGGGTAAAATGGAAACTGAAAGAATCCACCTATCGCCTCTTGATAGAGATGCCCAAAAGAAAACTCCTAGGAATATTGTAGCCAAATTCCAGAGATCCTTGATCAAGGAGAAAATATTGCAAGCAGCCAGAAAGAAACAATTTTAGGATTATGGAAATACAATCAGGATAACATAAACTTCTACATTAAGGGATCAAAGGGCTCTGGAGGTCAGAGAAGGTAGAATTAAAAGCAAGAATTACCAACACAGAAAAACTGAGCATAATACTTCAGGGAGAAAAATGGACATTCAATGAAATGGATAAAGTTTAAGCATTGTTTTTTTAAATTAATTTATTAATTTTTACTTTAACTTTTGTCTATTTTTAGTTTACATCATATGTTTCCATGAGATTTTGAGATACAAATTTTCTCTCCATCTTTCCTCTACCCACCACCCCTAAACAGTGATTCCATGTGTACCCCCTCCCCTAATCTGCTCTCTCCTATACCCTCTCCCATCACGCCTCTAACTTTCTGGTAGAGCTAGATGGATCTCCTTGTCCCAGTGCCCGCATATCTTAATTCCCAGTTACATGTAAATACTAGTATTACTAATTATTTATATATATATATATATGTATATATATGTGTATATATATATAAACATTTGATTTTAAAACTTTAAAGATTCTTTTCCTACCTCCCCACCAGAATGACAAGCAATTCAATACAGGCTGTACATGTGTAGTTACATAGAACATCTCCACAATGGACATATTGTGAAAGACTGACTATATTTTCCTCCTTCCTATCCCCCTCCCCACCCCGCTTGTTCTATCCTCTACTTTATCCCTGTCTCTTAGAAGTGTGTGCTTCTAACAACACTCCTGCCCCCAACCTGCCCTCCCCTCCATCATCCCCCTGCTCATCCCCATTCCCCTTTCTCTCTTGTAGGGCAAGATACCCAATATAGAGTGTATGTCATTCCTTTCCAAAGCCAAATTCAATGAGTAAGGTTGACCCATTCTCTTTTGCCTTCCCGTTCTCCCCCTTCATTGTAACATTTATCCCTTGCCTCTTCTATATGAGATGACTAACCCCATTCTGTCTCTCCCTGTCTCCTCCCTTTCTATTCCTCTCCCATCTCTCAATTTCACCTTTTAAAATATCATCCCTTCCTATTTGATTGATCCTTTGCCCTCTGTCTATGTACACATATATACACACACTCACATATGTATTCATATACATATATACACTCCTATATAGACATATGTGTATGTATATATATATATACATACATACATTTATATTCCCTTTACCTATCCTGATACTGAGAAAAGTTTCATAAGTTACAAATATCGTTTTTCTATGTTCACATGTAAATAGTTCAACTTTGATAAGTTCCTTATGATTTCTTTCCCCCGTTTACCTTCTCATGCTTCTCATGCTTCTTGTATTTGAATGTCAAATTTTCTCTTCAGTTCTGTTTTTTCAGCAAGAATGCTTGAAATTCCTCCACCTCATGGAATGACCATATTATCCTCTGAAACATTATACTCAGTTTTGCTGGGTAGGTGATTCTTGGTTTTAATCCTAGCTCCCTTGATCTCTGGAATATCATATTCCAGGCCCTTTCATTCCTTAATGTAGAAGCTGCTAGATCCTGGGTTATCCTGTTTGGGTTTCTACAGTATTCAAATTGTTTCTTCTTGGCAGCTTGTAATATTTTCTCCTTGATCTGGGAACTCCAGAACCTGGCTATAACATTCCTAGGAGTTTTATTTTGGGGATCTTTTTCAAGAGGTGATCAGTG
>CM053587.1:257693955-257719876 GCA_028646515.1 Pseudochirops corinnae | reverse complement strand
AGATTGTTAACCCATTTTGAGTTGCTTTCCTTTAGAAAAGCAGATCTAAGAACCTGTGCTAGTAGCCGCCCTAGGTATGCTAGGGTGCTTGCTGATACAACTGCCCTCCTTACAAATCCTCAAAAAATACTGTCCATCTTCAGACACCAAGCACTTTCATGGTTTTACCCTACATCAGAATTATCTTCCTCTTCGTCTCTATGTCTTTGCTTCTCTGGATTTTTTTCTCTACTAGAGAAATCCTTCTTCTACCTTCTTCATATAACCTTTCCCAAACCCTCTTAACTGTATTGCCTTCTCTTTGCTGGATATTCAAATTGTCTTATATATATAGTTTGTACATAGTAGTTTGCATGTTGTCTACCGCATTAGACTATGAGTCCTAAGAGAATGAACTCTCATTATTCTTACTTTGTATGCACAGTGTTTTGCAAGAATGGGCAGGTACATACACAGACATATACACAGTGTTTGGCACATAGTAAGTACTTAATAAATGTTGACTAGGCATAATAATAGTATCTATCTCCCAGAGTTTTAGTGAGAATTTGATGGAATAATATTTGGAAACATTTTGCAAATATTACAGCACTATATAATTGTAAACTCTAATTACTCTCACCCCGGCCCCCCCAAACAAAGATTCCTGGCCTCTTCTCCTTCTTTTGAAATCTGGGACCAGTTCATGTCAACTTCTCCTGTCTGCCTCAGCTATGATCTGTATACTGTTGACCAAATTCCATATGAAGTCCAATAAATTATAAAGATAAGAGGAAAGCAGATGAAGTTTCATGCTTGAGAAATAGAAGGTGAGCATGACTGACTGCAGAATACATGTAAGGGCATGAGAAGTGAAAAGACTATAAAGATAGGAAAGTGCTAGGTTGTGGAGAATTTTAGATGCTCTTCATTTTATACTGCTAAAGAATGCTCTATACATAATTTACAGAGATTTTGGGAAATCATTTAACAAAATTCTATTATTATAAATAAGAATGATATAGATTTGGCCACAGAACAGTTCGATGAATTCAGGATCAATTGAATTCAGAACACCCAAGCATAATAACTTATAAGTCAATTTAAATTTGTGTTCTTAAACTTATTCAGTTCATCATTTTTATAGAAGATTTGGATGAAATAATTTGTAGCATGTTTATCATATTTATAAGATGGCACTAACTTGGGAAGGATAGCTCATGTGTTGAAAAAAGAGACAAGATCTAGATTGATATTCACAACTCCTCTCCTCTCCTCCCCTTCTTTCCCTCCCTTTCCCCCTCCTTCTTTTCTCCTGTCCTCACATTGGGTATCCTCCCCTTACCTGAGGGTGTTCTGCCCAAAGGAATGTAAATTTTGAGAGCTAAAACCTACCTAACCTAGTTATCTTGCAGTGTACTGGCTGGATTTCTTGCTGAAAGACCAGACCTTAAACCCAATTCGCTAGAGTTCTCAATGATAGGACAATAACAGGTCTCTGTCCAAATACCACTTAATGGTTAGCTTTTCAGCCCTCCTAGCTGTAGTGCCAATATGATATTTACAGTGTCCATGATCTAGATAAATACTGTGACTATAAATACTGCATGACATTTGATCACAAAATATACCAAACTCTCCAAATAGAGGATAGAACTGAAGCATTTGTTTAGACATCAGAAAACCGAATCCCCAAACCAGTAAGCCAATTCCATAATAGTTACAAAGATATTCAGAAGCCATAATAACACCGAGAGCCACAACATCCTTCAGCCTTCCCATAAAACAATACAAGATCAATATCTACTCACTGGCCTATCTGACTCCTTGCCTGAGGCCATCTCTCCCCCCCTCCCACCTCACTACCTCTGACCAGCTTCCCATAGGCTCTGCTGCACCTTCAGCAAATTCCCTCAATCATAGGCTCCAGGTGATTACATTCAGCCCATTAGGTGGCAGAGTTTACTTTCAAAGCAGGGGAGGTCTTCAAACTCCCCCTAGGTCTATTAAAGGGTAGGGAAGATCTTCAAATTCCCATTCTCATTGCATTTGGCTCCAAGATCTTTCATGCTCCTTACATAGCAAAAGTACATTAACAATCAAAGAGAATTTAGGGATAATCGGTGGAAAAACTGGTGTTAACAGAACTTTGCAACAATATAACAAGGATAATAGAAAAAAACTTTACACATAAAACAATAGTTTAGGGTGGGGGCTTGAGCACAAGTGCCCCATCTTTCCCCCCTCAAATGAATGAGGCTCAAAATTTTGGGGTAAGGGGCAAAGGTCTCTTCTCCAGAGCTACTTCAAGGTGAAATTGTATGTAGAGCTTACCCTGCCCCAAGAGGTCCCAGACATTTGAGAGTTCAGTTCTTTAGCTGTAATTTGGAGTTTGGTCAACACCAGGTCCAGGAGGTCCCATTTGAAAGGTCAGTTCTTTAACTGTCATCTGGAACTTGACTGATGCCAGGTCCAGAGGTGGCACATAACAGTCATGAACAGGTGGCAATATCTGCCTTAAGCAGTCAGGGATCTGTAGGTGGAGGATACCAAACCTGGATAAAACAAATCTCATAAACAAATTTGACAGTCAAAAAGAGACAAATATAGGGTCAGCTATGCTTCTGGAGTCAATGGACACACTATTATAACCTCATTCACAGGAGAATATACCACACTGTCCTCCTTGCTCTATTCCAAGGACTTGATACACTGCCACAAGTTTAGCACATTGACCACTTCCACCTATCTCAGCACTTTCTTTAAGCTGAGTCCCCTTGAAGGTGTGACAAGCTTGGATACAATGGTTCAGGAACATCTGTAGGGGCAATTCTCATTTCTCTAGTCTGTCTAACCATCAAGTCCATTTTCTTGATTCATTTTGTATAGTTCATTAGTTGGAATACCGTCAATTTTTGTAAAACCAATCCCTGCTCTCAGTAGAGCAATAAACAGTTCTTTTCTTGGCAATCTATTCTGAATTTGAATCCACCAGTTATTTACTCTTCTCTTTCAAGGAAATTTATTATTTTCTCATTCTCCTAAGTCCCTTAGCTGTGAAATCTTATCTAGCACTTATCTTATCTTTCAGAAGAAATCTTATCTTTCAGAAGAAAGAAGGTGCTCTATTTCACCAATTAATAGAGTCAGAAGTAGGGGTTTATAAGCAGGAGGAGCTGTCTTCACCATGATATTTCTATGAAGAACTGCTAAGAGGATATCGTGATATATATCTGCATTTCCAACCTTGATAGCAGTTTTCATTATTTCCTCTTTCAACTTTCTCATGTAGTCTGTAAGTGAGTATCAGGGTCTTTCTCCACTAGGCCAAATAGAATCAGTGGGATACATTCTATTGCATCCAAAAGCAGCTAAAGCTAACCGATTGGTTGTATTGTTACCTCCTGCCAAATGAAAGTCTCTAAAAGCTTGCTGAACAAAAGGATTCTGACAAATACTTATACATTTCAAGCAGTCCACTCTACCTATCACCACCCCCAGCAACTCCTTCATCACTGATTCTTACCATCCAAGATGTTAAGGATTCTCCCATCCTTTGGATGAATCTGCTCAAAATATCAGTAATCTCCTGTTGAGTGAAATCCTCAAGTATCCCCTTGAATACTGCTTGCCCTCCCTGACCCTCCTACCTTCTTCTCAGTATGGAATGTACTTCTGCCCCTGTAGAAGCTTCCTCATGAAACAATGTATCACTCTGTATTGCATCACTTGCTCCCAATATACTCTCTTGGGAGTTGTCGGCATAGCCACTAGGCTCAGACTCTACCAAAACTATATGAACTTCCCTCCTGTTAATTTTATGTTTCTTTTTCTGAGCCAAATTTACAATAGCCCTCTCTGCTTCCAGAGACTCTCCAGTTCTCTCTCCTTCCATCTGAGACTCAGCTTGCTCTTCTAAAGGCGTTCTCGAATTCTGGCACTGAGCCAACTCTTGTAACAGCTTGTCTCTGATTTTACATACCATACAGTAGCCTGTTAGCAATACCCAGCCTCTTCTACTCACTGCTTCCAGCTCTCAGGTTTTACTGGTATTTTTTGTAAACATGTTTCTAATTCTCTAGGTTCTCCCTGTTGTAGTCTCTGTTCCCAGTTTTCACAGAGCCCTGTACTTTTAAACCACTCCCTTGCTAGGGAGGCATATGGCAAATCCTTCCATCCTGGGATAGCCATTTCTTCTTCTAAATCCCTTCTGTCCCAACTAGAGATCTGATATTGAGTCATCCTATCCTCATCACCAAATGTAATGTAATGATAATGGGAATTTGAAGATCTTCCCTGCTCCTTAATAAGCCTAAGTTGAATTTGAGGACCTTTCCTGATTTGAAAATATACTCTGCTCTCTAATAGGCTGAATGTGCTCACATGGAGCCTGTGGTGGAAGGCTTGTTTTTTTTTTCAGGAAGGCACAACATTTGTTACTTTGTAGTCAAGTGAGTCACAGGGGTTATGTTGTTCTCTGACTCTGGAGAGGGCTATATATACTTCTGAGTCAAGGTTTTGCTTTGGGGCTCACTTTGGGAAGAGTTGTGTTATTTGGCCAAATGAGACTCTGGGCAGCTGTTGATCCCCCTGGCTTTGAAAACCCAATTGTTGGTGCTTCTTCCTCTGGTGACTAACTAAGTATGGGTGCAATGGTCAGACAGCTAGAAGCCCTGTCTGCTGAATTGTGTTGTTTTCTCTGTCTGTATTTTTGTCTGCTTATAACTTCTGCTTGTATTCTCTGAAGTTCATGGTGCTGACTTTTTCCTCTGACCTAGGTAAATGATATATGTTGGATTGATTAAAGTAAGGTCTTTAAACCTTTTTGAGTTGTTTTCCTTTTGAAAAGGAGATGAAAGAACCTGTGCTAGCACCCATACCGGGCATGCTAGGGTGCTTTTTGCTACACTAGCTCAGAGGGAATGTAAATAGAAATTGTTTCTCTTTTGGCCAGCCACACTGAAGTTCTTTCCCTCCTAGTTTGATTTTTTTTTTAATTAAAGGGGCCATCCCTTGACTCACTTATTAGACAGGCCTATTCAATGAATGGTGGTTGCTTCACTTAAAGTCAGACCTCAGAAAGACTTTACCTTAAAAAGACCAAGGTCTCCCAATGCATCCTGGGCCAGCCATCTCCAGTCATCCCAATATCTATTTGGCCACTGGACCCAAATGGCCCTGGAGGAGAAAGTGAGGCTGGTGACTTTGTCCAGCCCTCTGTCACTCAAATCCAATTCATTTGCAAGACAGATTATCATCTTACTGATGGCATGGTTCTTTTTTCAAAATGAAAGACAAACCACCCACAATCTAACTTAACATCTCCTTTAATTATGAACATAGTCAATGTTCATTATTAATGTTCATTATTTTCAGAAGGAATCCATAAGATTCCTCAGACTGTCAAAGTGTTCTATGATATAAAAAAGATTAAGAACCCTTGAACTAGAAGATGGTCAGGTAAAGGTGTGTGTATGGGCTGGGGGGGGGAGGGGAGAAGTAGGTAGAAGGGAAGACCTTTTGCAGAAACTGACATATGAGCTGAGTTTTGAAAGAAGTCACAGACACCAAGAGGTAGAAGTGAGAAAAGAAGAATTTCCAGACCAGAAGGATAACCAATACAAAGGCGTGTAGATAGGAGATATTAGTGTAATGTATGAGGAACAGCAGTAAGGCTATTTTATCATTGTTTTGTAGAGTGTTTATGGCTTCAAGTCACACCCATAATACATACTGAGAGTCCTAAACACAGCTAGGTATCTCAGCAAATAGAATACTATACCTAGACTCACAAATACTTAAGTTCAAATAGCCCCGCCTATGTACTTAATGGTTGTATGACCCTGAGCAAGTCACTAAATATCTGTCTCAGTTTCCTCATCTGTAAAATAGAGATAATAAGAGCACCTATCAAGAGAGTGGTTGTGAAAAACAGATAAGAAGATAACAAATATAGAGCATCTTGTAAATATTATTAGAGTAGCAGAGAAGGTGCAGACTTACACTGGTAAAGAAAATATCCTCATCTGTGATCTTCTTTCACCATTAATCACAGATCAAATTCCAATTATTGCCCTTTATTAACCATTCTGATTAAGTGAGTTTATTGCATCTAATGCTTATATTTCCGTATCTATTAAAAACACATACACATGTATATATACCGTGCATATATAGACACGCACACAACACATATATATATATATATATGCATATGTGTATGTATTGGTATGTTTGTAATATTATGGTGGGTAGCTGGTTTTGTAATTAGGTAGACATAGGCCCAGTTTTTACCTCTAGCAGACAGGGCCTGAGTAACTGTGGCCCAGGTAACTGACCTGTCAGTGCACCTAGACTAATACTAACATTTAGAGATGAGTTAGTGATCTACCTCAATAGCAGATAAAATCAAAGTTCTAGAAATTTGCTCTTCTATTTCTTATTTCCTGTCTCATCCTCCTTTTCTTTCTCTTTCTTTTTCTTTCTTCTTAATATAGACAAATACACACCATACATCTGTGATTATATAGACACTGCATATTTTCATGTGAATATATTTAATATAACTAGGTATATTTGTAATTATGCTTCTTTATTGATAATCTACATTTTATTTAATAACTTAGATACATTTTTTACAGATTTTAATGGATATTTACCCCTGTCCTTCCCCCTAACTTCCAACAAAAAACATTGACAAAGTCTAATGCGTTTTTTATCAGAGTGGTAATGAATATTTTACTGATGATTCAGGTCCTTAATGTTTATAATGTTTTATGAAGATCTTCCCTTTACTATAATAAAGGAATTGCAAAGAACATTTGTGACTGATGAAGAAAGGAGTAAGGTTATAGTCATTACAGAACTTCTTCATAAAAAAGGTAATAAAGATAATAAAACTTAAGCTTCTTAATGATTCCCAAAAGAGCATAACTGTTTTATGCAGATTTTGCATTTGGAATTTGTATTAAAGGTTATCATAGATAGACAGATATATAGGTAGGTAGGTAGGTAGGTAGGCAGATAGATAGATAGATAGATAGATAGATAGATAGATAGACAGACAGACAGACATGAGAAACAAAATAAATACAATGAATGACAGAATGAATACATTCATGCAGTAAAGAGGCCTGTTAGTAGTATAAGGAACCTGAGTATTACTCATGAAAAAATTGAATTTGATTTATATCATACAGATTTTTACTGTGGAAAAAGGAGATTCAGTTTATTATAAATGTTATGGATAACAAAATATATTAGGGTACCTTATACATCTCTGTTAATCACTGTTTGCTGTTATTATACATAAAATAAATATGTAATCAATAATAATAAATTAAATATACACTAATGGAGAATGTTTACAAATACAGTTGGTCTCAAACAAACTTATATAACATGAAGCTCTTTGGAGATGGCCTTTCCTCAGAATAATACATGCAGATTTCATTTGGCTATTCTTGGAAATACAAAGTTTAAGGAACAAGCAAGAAAGATTTTAGATGCTTCACAGCCACAAACTCTCTTCTGAGTCCTTCTCTGCAAGAATGGAAATATATAAAACATTTATCATGGACAGAATCATCGTTCTTGTCTCTTTTAAAAATGTCAACGTTTTCTAAAAACTCAAGAACCAGAGATGAAAACAGACTCTGGGGCGTATATTTGCCAGAAAAATACCAAAACCACAAACCACTAGACAGGAACTAATCAAAAATAAATTTGAATGTAATGACATTATTACTAAGAAGGCAGGATATGCTCTACTTCAAAAGAAAAATAAAAAGCATTGCATACTTTGTAACAGAAGAAGGACTGGGAAGAACTTAGTTTTCAACTGGAGAGAATATAAGACCCCTAGAAATACTGACATGATAAGGATTTGAAGTATAATATATCACTAGATATTATTGTGCCATCCTTAGCATTTTAAGGAAGATCAGCCTAAGGAAAGCTTACTTTGGTGGTCCACTTGTCTACTTCTCCAACCTAGTTTGGAAAAGATAGTTTATAGGTTATAGATTTAGAGCCAGAAGGGACCATAGTCCCACTCTTTCATTTTAGTTGAGGATACAGAGCCCCAAAAGTGTCCTGTCTCATCTTTCAAAGAGAAAATCAAACCTGGGCTGTCCATTAAAGTGGATGTACAACGTTTTGGGGCTAGTTTTAATTTGACCAATATGGTAACTGTTCAATGCCAAATTCTACACAATTTCATTTATTGATAGAAAATGCTACATGTTTCTCTGTGTAGGAAAATCGTCCCTCCCTTACTTTGGCAAATGATGGCCCCTAAAGTGGTTTTGATATCAGTAATCTCCTCAGAATTTCCTATGAAAATAATGTAAAATTATATCCATGCTTTTTGAGCCCATAAGAAGAACTTTTACTGTCGAATTTGACACCCTGTAGAATTATCCAGTTGAAATGAAATAATCTGACATATTTCCCAAGAAGACTAATATCTCTGACTTTGTGATTAATCAAACAATAAACATTTATTAAGTATCAACTTAATGCCAGACACTGTGATAAGTTCTAAGGCTATAAAAAAGAGACAAAAAACAGTCTCTGCCCTCAAGGAGTTTACAATCTATTGGGGAAAATAACGCACAAACGAATATGTACAAAACAACTTATATAGAAGGTAAAGAGGAAAAGTATCAATAGAGGGAAGATCTTAGAATTAAGAGGGAATGGGGAAGACTTCCAGTAAGAGACTGGATTTCTGTTGGGACTTAAAGGAATCTGGGTAGGTCATTAGCTGGTACAGAGGAGGCAGAACATTCCAGGCATAGGGGACTGCCAGACAAAATGCTCAGAGGAGAAAGACTAACAATGAAGAGACCAGTCTCAGTGGATCAAAGAGTACATGGCAAGGATCAAAGTGTAAGAAGACTGGAAAAGTGGGGTAAGGTTAGCTTATGAAGGTCTTTGACTGCCAAAGAGAACATTTTGTATTTGATCCTAGAGGCAATAGGGAGCCACTGGAGTTTATTGAAGAGGAGAATCACAAAGAGATCTGCTCTTCAGGAAATTCATTTTAGTGGTTGAATGAAGGATGAATTAGAGTAAGGAAAGAATTGAGGCAGGCAAACACACCTGCAAGCTACTACAGTTGGTCAGGTATGAGATGATGAGGGCTTTTACTAGAGTGGTGGCAATGCTAGAGGAGAGAAGGGGGTGTATTTGAGAGATGTTGCATCAGGGAAGAAGACAGGCCTTGGCAACAGATTGGATATAGGGGTGGGGATGGGGTGAGAGAGAGTGAGACTTTCGGGAGGATTATGAGATTGTGACTGGGAAGATAATGTTACCATCTACAGTAATAGGGAATGTGTGGGGGTAGGGGTGGTGGAGAATTCAAGGAGAGAGAGTTCTGTTTTGGAAATATTGAACTTAAGACATCTACTAGACATCCAATTTGAGGTTGTGCAAGGCAATTGGAGAGGTCAGATTAGAGAGTAGGCAACATCACCATGTGAAATAATATAGCAGAAGAAGAGGACTCAGGAATGATTCATGAGAGATACCTTCATTTAGAGGGCATGATCTGAAAGAAGATTAAGCAAAAGAGACAATTGTTGTTGAGCCATATCAATTATGCCTAACTTTATGCCCCATATGGGGTTTTCTTGGAAAGCATACTAGAATGGTTTGCCATTTCCTTATGTAACTTATTTTTTCTGGTGAGAAAACTGAGGGAGTTTTAAATGACTTGCCTACATTACTGAGTTAGCAAGTGTCTGAGGCCAGATTTGAACTCAGGAAAGTGAATTTTCCTGACTTCAGGCCCAGCACTCTATTCACTGTGCCATCTAAAGGAGAAAGAAGAGTTGTCAAATAAAAATAACAAAAACCAGGAGAGACTGTTGTCCACAAAACCTAAAAACAAAAGTATATCAAAGAAAGGAGAATGATCAATAGTGTCAAAAGCTGCAGAAAGGTCATGGAGAAAGAGGATTTGGAAAAGACCATTATATTTGACACCTAAGAGATCATTAGTAGTTTGGAGAGAGTAGTTTTGTCACAATGATAAGGTTGTAAGCCAGATTATAAGAGGTTAAGAAGAAGTTTGTAGAAAAGAAAGTGGAGATACCTATTGTAGATGGCCTTTTGGAGGAGTTTAGCTGCAATATACTAAAGAGATCTAGTGAGAATTTTTTTTTCCAGGATTGGGGAGACTGAGGCATGTTTGTAGGCAGTAGAGAATGAATCAGTATTCAGGAAGAGATTGAAAATAAGCAAAAGCGTGGGAGACAGAAAAGGTTATCTGTTGGAGGAGACAAGATGGCATAAGATCACTTGAATGAGTGTGGGGGGCACCTTTATTAAAGAATAAGGGCATTTCATTATGTGAGACTGGAGTAAAGGAAGGGAAAGTGGTGGAAGGCATCTGAAAAATAAGAGAAGAAAAGAGGGAGGAAGAGAGAACTCACAGCCAGAAGCCTCAAATCCATCCCCCATAAAATATCAAGAAAATGTGAAAGTGAGAGGAGGGAGAGCAAAGGGTATTTTGAGGCACAATGAAAAAGTTTGGAAGAACCATCATGGAGAGTGGAGTGGTAAATTGATAAGGGATGAAAAATAGGATTACTTACCAAAGTAAAGGCACAGTTTAGTCTATATAAAATAGAGTTGTAGTGGACCCAGCCAGAATGGTTACATGGTTTTCTCCAAATTTGTTCTGCAGCACATGTGTAGAAATGAAGGTGGTAAGTGATGGGAGTGACTTAGCTAGGTGTAATCATCATTATTATAATATGGCTAAGGATTCAAGAGAGGAGGGCAGTGTAGGGTTGAATTAATTCACCCAAGGGATTAAATTGTGAAAAAAGAGAAATGCAGAGTTTTTGCAGAGAAGATGAACTAGGAGAGAATTGAGGGGACAAGAAATTGGAGGTCATGATATAAAGTCCAGATTTGGGAACCTGTTACCTCAAGGCCACATGTAAACCTTTAGGTCCTCAGTCGTTGCAATTTGACTGAATCCAAAATTCACAAAACAAATTAATTTAATAAAAAGGTTTCTTTTGTAAAAATTGGAATCAATAAAAAGGCCATACCCAAGGACTTAGGAGGCCACTTGTGACCTTGAGGCCACAGGTTCCCCATCCCTGATATAGACCAAGAGTAGGGTTTTCAAGGGAAGGTAAAGGTTAAAAACCAAGAAATTATAGATGGATAAAGGAATTTGAAAATTATTGAAAAGAGGTGGTACATTTTAGATGATCATAAAATCAAGGGTATGATCATCTTTGCATGGGACTTAAAGGGGTACAGGGATAAGTAGCTCATGGCAAGTGACTAGTTCAAGAAACCGAATTGTTAGGGTGTTTTAGGGAGAGTCAATATGTATATTAAATTCCCCTAGTATAAGCATAGGAGTTGAGGAGGAAAGAAAAATTTTGAGCCCAATTTTGATCTCATTGAGGAAGGAATGGAAGAGACCTAGGGGGTTTTATACAATAGCTACCAGGATTTTTATTGGGTGATAGATATGAATAGCATAGCATGAGCCTCAAAGGAAGAGAGGTGACTGAGTGATGGAGTTAGAGGGAGAACTTGGAAGTATCAGTGGGGATCCAGGAATATTCCTACTCCCCTACCGTCGCCAACAGTGAATTGAGAAGAATAAGTGAAGATGCAATCAGTACTAGAAAATAGAGCTAAGGAGACTGTGTTATCAGGGGAAACAAGTTTTCAGGAATAAGAGAGTGAATGAAAGGAAAAGGTAAAAAAAAGACAAAGGAAAATTTGTTGCCTATGGAACAAACATTGCAGAAGGCATAGTGGAAGGGGAGCGTGTTATTTGGATAGAATTTTCAGGTGCAAAGGTTGAAGGGAATGGGAATGTGAAATTAGGTGAGGGAATTTATTTAGAATGGGCTTTTGATGATGATCTATAGGAGTTCAGAGTCATTGGGATATGAAGAGTATGATGAGGTATGAGAACGTTCATCATTGAATAGAGAGGGTGCCACTCCACTTCCCATGGGAGGTTGGAGAGCAGGTTGGTGGCCAGTGCAAAATGAGATGAGAGGCACATGGTCAGATGGTCAGATAAGAAGCCATCATTTCATAACTCCTCTGTCACCCAAAGGTGGTAGATTAGGCAGGAGTATAGCATAGCTGCATATTTTTCTATACAAAAGAAAAAAGAAGTCCCATACTACATCAACTTTACTCTTTCTCTTCTCTCAAAGTATAGGTGTAGCAGGAGATGGAAGGCCTCTTGTCAAATGGAAAGTTGCTTCTCTTTGCACTAGAGGTTCACCACATCCCATTTGGGAGTTTAGGCTGGCACAAGAGGTAGAAATTGCCTTGTGCTGTCACAGATGTAAATTGTTGTTTTGGGGTAGATGGAAGACACCTGGCCCATGCCCTTGCATCTTTCCCTTAGGAGACATGCTGCATCAGAAGGAGATGGAAGGCATAAGGTCATTGTTGACCTTAAAGAAGTATAGTAACAAAAACAAAAATCAGGAACCCATTGATTGGCTATTACTGCATCCTTCTCTCAAAATTCCAATCCAATTCTCATCTGCTATTTGAGTAAGAATTGGATCATAAGGATAAAAAGAAAGACCATCAAAATATGATTATGCATGTCTCTATGTGTATGTGTATATCTATCTAGTTATCTATTTAAATAGCTAGATATAGATATAGAAAGAAATATACACATGTGACTGTGTATGTATATACACACACGTATACATATCTATCTGAGTGGAGTAGAGGAACTAAAATATATTTTCAAGGTTCAATATTCTTTTTGAGGCTATGATTAAAAGTAAAAATTAAACTTCTCTCTGCAGGGTCTAACAAATTTATAAATAAGATTGTCTGGAAATGCTTAGCATTGTATCACATCAAGTGATGTCATTAAAGTCATTAAGGCCAGGCTCAACTCCTCCCTCTAGACAGTCCATCTCCCTTTCATTCCTAATCTTGTTTATTCCTTTGGTTTGAGAACTCCTCCTATTTGATCTCTGGCTGTTTGGCTGGGTTTGTCTGTGTGTATGTGTGGGCTGAATATTTATTTCAGTTCTGGAGGTTGGAAACTTTCCTAGAAATAATTTCTTTTCTTGCTTGAAGATCAGATTTCTTTCTTGTCCAGCATTGGTCTATTAGCAGTAAAACTATCACACTCTGGAGAATTTAAAATGAAGTTTTCAAAAGTATAAATCGTTTATTTGGTTTCCCCCTTTAGGTTTCAGGTTTATATGTGGCACTAAAAAGGGAAGGGGGAAACAAAATAGTGAATGAGATAATTTCTAGATGAATAAAAACTGCTAATGTCAAATTTCCAAAACAGTTTTGAAATCGGCCAGATAAAATATTTCCTGAGGTCTGGAAATTGCATCATTTCATACCTCTTTCTAAATAAGTTTTATTTCACACAGTAACATGAAGGGAAGTAACTGGAATTTCTGAAAGAAGCTTTTCAAGTGACCTCCAAGATCTCAGCCCTTATGATCTTTATTTTTTCCCCTGCATTGATATACCATGATATTTCCTATAACATTGTTCTTCATGTTTGTGGAATTTATTGAAAGTACCAGGATATTCTGAGGTGCAGGGAAGAGATATTATGGTTTCCAAACAATCTTGTTTTGAATTTTTTTGAAAACTAAATAGACATTCTCACAAGTTTCCTCTTTAAGTTTCTCACTGAGTTCATTGAACATGAAATAATGTTTCAGACAGAAGATAAGATACCTTGTTTGCTTGTTCCAGTCAATTATATTTAAGTCTTTGATTTCTTTGCTCGCAAAGCTCTGTTCATAGAAGTCTTCATTCAAAGACTTCCATCCACTTCAAAAAGTATTGCAAAGGCTATTTTCCAGACCTTCCAGAATAGTTTTTTTATCCTGCAACTGAGGTTATTATGCTGGACATCATTTTATAAAATTCACTACCTCATTGATAGGTTAGAAGAAAAGATGCCCTTATCTTTATGTTGTCATCTTTGTAAGTAGTAAAAATTTTAATAGGTTTTAATTTTTCAAATTATCTGTGATCTCATTTATGTGGGAGTTTCCTCCAGTGATGTATCTAGCAACCCAACTATTTCTACCTGAAGGGAAGGATAATAAGATCATTAATTCGGAGCTAGAAGCTACCATCTACTCTAATTCCTTCATTGTGCAGATGAGGAAGTAAGTCACAGAGATCAAGTGATTTGTCAAAAGTCTTCTAGGTAGTAAATAGGACCACAAGTTCCTTGATCAAAGAAGAAAATGCAGAGACAATCCAGTTTCATTTTAAAGTTGGGAAACTGAAGCTAATCATATTGAAATTATTTGCCCAAGGTCATGTAAGTAGTGCCCAAGGTGGAATTTGAACCCTAATATTATGGTTCCAATTTCAGTACTCTTTCCAACATACTCTGATCTTCATCCTATGTGATACTTATTCTACTCTTATGTACAAGGAGAAACAAAGTGTATGGCAGGGCACACATATTACAGTCCTTAGGTCATCAGTAACATAGGTGGAGCATACAAATAGGAACATATGTGACATGATTCAAGTACCCCAACCAATCAATCAATCAATCAAAAAGCATTAATTAAGAAGCTACAATGTGCCAAGTACTATGGTATACACTTCGAAGTAAAAAAAAAGTGAAATTTCCTGCATATAAGGAGTTTACCTCCTATCTGTGGAGAAAATATGCACATGTTTAGGTATATTCGATCAAATTACAGAATACAAGTAAAGCACTTTTCAAATCCTAAAGCACTATATAAATGTGAATTATTATTGCATTGGAGATATCATCATCATCATCATCATCACCATCATCATCATCCTCATCCTCATCATCATCATCCTCATCCTCATCACATGTTCCAGACAAGTCAAATCAACATCGCCACCTGAAAGATTACTTCTACTAATTCTTGATGGGGCCTAAGATCCCTGGGAAACAAAATATCTGCCCTGCTTCTAGCTCTAGCAATCATCAAGGAAAATATTCCCTGTTGGAATTGTTACCTGGCAACTGTTTCTACAGGTGTTATACTCATCTCCTCAGCAACCAAAGCCACTAAAGACAAGGCAAAGAAAACTATCACCATGAAAGATCTTGATACTGTCAAATTTTTCAACATTAGACATGAGTATCATTTTATCAGCGAAAGTAATATTACAGATGGATTATCATTTACTTTGCTGTTGTACCCTGAAGATCATTGGACTCTCCTTTTTTCTTGCAACAGAAACATCTTACTGTTGTCTCCTTCTATTACAATATGAGCCCCATGAAAAGAAGAATTGTACTGCTTTCTTTTATCTGTATATTTGAAACACAATGCTCTGGATGATATAATCATTTATTTTTTTAAAATTACTATCTTAATTATTGTTTTATCACTATTGCTAGAGGTAATAGAGAGATATTAGAGTTTGTTGGGTAAAGGAGGTGACATGATCAGACGTTCTCCTTAAGAAAATCATTTTGTTGACTGTCCGGGGTATAGATTGGAATGGATAGATGCCTGAGGCAGAGAGATCAATTAAAAGACTATATTGTCCAGGGGAGAGGTGAAAAGAAACTGTACTAGGGTAAAGGCTATGTGAACATAGAGAAGGGGATTTAAGTAGGAAATATTGTGCTATTAAAAATACCAATTTGGCAACTGATTGAACATGTGAGATGACTGAGAATGATGAGCTAATGATGACACTGAGGTTGCTAACCTAAGACATTAAAAAGTTTATGTTGCTTTAGACCAAAACGAGGAAGTTTAGAAGAGGGATGGGTTCAGGAGGAATGGCAATATGCTTTCTTTTGACTGTGTTGAGTTTGAATGTTGTAGCTGACAGAGAAATTTATTGAAATTTTAAAAGTTACAAAGTGAACTAATGGTTTCTCCATTTTGTTCATAGAGGGACTTCTGTGATCATTTGCCCTTCTCTGTATGTCTGTTGTATGATACATCTTAATACAAAATCTAATTGCTGAGCCGGACTCCACATAAAGAATTCAATTTCTTATAAAATATATTGCTCTGAACTGTCTCAGGGAGGTTTATACCCAGATCAAATGCATCACGCTAGGAGCTCCCCATATGGTTGGCCCACTCCTTTGGGGTGATACTGGTATGTTCCTCTGCTACTGAAAATAAAAGCTTACCCTCATTTACATGGTAGGTTCAATCCCTGGTGGATGCCTGTCCACAATGCAAGTGATGCTTCTCTGCTGATTCCCCTGGCTGTTTGAAGGCATATGAGGTGTCCTGGTATTTGCCATTACAGGCTCCACCACCCTAGGACTCAGGATCTCCCACTGGTTAGCTGAGGTGGGGCTTGCTGCTGGCTTGCCTGGATGCCTCCTATCCTGTACCAGTTCCCTTCAGCCACAGCAAGAGGGACCTTTCCTGTTAATCCCCCTAGCCTCCTGAGCTAAAAAACTGCTGCACCCTGTCTTTTTGCTGGAGTCACTGTTCCACGATTTTTCCTAAGGTGGTATTTTCTGGGTTTTTCAAGGTCAGTAAAGGAGAGTGAGAGAGACAGCTTACTCCACCATCTTGGCTCCCGGAAGGCCCCTTCTCTTTTAGAGGCCAAGTCACATGAGATTAAACCTTGCCTAGACCATGTGAGTATGTCCTGAGCAGAGGGGCCCTTTATAGGGGAGAATGGAGTAGATAGAGTGCCTCAGCTACTGTCAGCCCAGGACAGTTTTCTCATGGTCAAATTTCTATGTTTCACCTGATTAAGTTATACAAATACTAATCTCTAAAACAGAATTGAATCAGGAGACTCCAGGCAACTTAAAAG
Source organism: Pseudochirops corinnae (assembly GCA_028646515.1). Lineage (NCBI taxonomy): Eukaryota > Metazoa > Chordata > Mammalia > Diprotodontia > Pseudocheiridae > Pseudochirops > Pseudochirops corinnae. The sequence continues at coordinate 257,703,103 of CM053587.1, read as the reverse complement.
AAAAATATCATGATGCCTGATGGTACAATGTAGCACAGTAGAAAGAATCCAGGACTAGAGGTTGGAAATCTTGAGTTCTAGTCTTATCTCTATCATTATCTTTTTGGATGAAGTTAGAGAAATCACTTAATCTTTCTGAGACTCACTTTTCTTGCCTAAAAGAAAATAAAGTTTGTACTACTTTATCTCTAAAGCAACTTTCTGCTTTAAAATCCAGTGAGTAGCCACAGTTTCAGAAGACCCAAATGCATATTGAACCATACAGTTTTAGATATTGTCAACATAGGAATATGTTTTTCTTGAATATACATATTTGTTTAGTGGTTTTGTTTTTTCTTCTTTTTTCATCAGAAGGGGTGATGGGAGGAAGAGAAAATACATTTTTGTATAAATTTTCAAAATTGTTTTTGTATTTTAAGTTTATTTATTTTCTTTTAGCTTACAACATTCAGTTCCACTGTCTCTTGAGTTTCAAATTTTTTCCCCTTCCCTATCCTCCCCCCCATAGTAGCCAGATCTTTCTCAAACTTTAAATTCAACTCAATACATATCTGTATTTTTCTATAAACTGCTGAAATTATAGAGACAAAGTAAAGCATAGATATGACCTTCAAGAACCTGACAATCTTATGTGGGGGTTTGGAGAGGAATAAGATAAGACAGTGGTGTAAAGAAGAAGCCTAATCAAAATGCTTTATATATTTGAGGGACAACCACTTTCAGTTGCTGTTAGGGAAGGTTTCATTGAGAAATTTGAGCTAGAGTTTTGCTGTAAAGGAAAAGATGGATTTGAAAAGAAATATGGTTGAAGTCAATTGAAGGCATGGGGATAATGTTTGAAAATGAAGATGTAGCTGGGAGATAGAAGAATGAAAACTTACAGCTCCCTTAAAAGAAAGGTCATGCGCTAGTTTTGCTGAAGTTTATAAAGTAGTCTTATGAAATATGGCTGAAAGGTCAGGTCAGAGACAAATGTCAGATGAAGTGTTGGAAAACAGAGTTGGTATTTTATTCTATAGGTGATGAGGTGTGGCTGAAGTTTTATTTTTATTTTTAAAATAGAGGAATGACTTGACGAGGCCCCTCACTTTAGAAGATTCTTTGGTATGTAAAGTCCTTCATAATCTGACTTCAACTAACATTCTTGATTAAATTTACGTTACTCTCCTTCATGGGCTTCACATTCCAACTGAATTTGCTTGCTAGTTAAATCCTGCACACAACATTCCATCTCTTAATTCCAGGCTTCCATACAAGTTGGTTGCCAATTCCCGGAATGTTCTTTTTTCTTGCCTCTTGGAGTCCCAAGACTCTTTCAAGGTTCAGCTCAAATTTGATCTTCTTAATAGGTCTTTATTGTTTCTTCCAATTGTTATGACCCCACCACACATTTCTAATTTAATGTGTATTTGCTTATTTTGATTTCCTAAAGTAAAATATAAGCTCCATGAGGAAAACAAAACAAATTTAAAAAAAAAAAAAACTTTTATTTTTTCTTGTTTTCCACAGCCAGCCACAGTGCATGGAACATGAAAGACACTTGATAAATTCTTGTTGAATTGTGTGAAATAGATGGGATAAGAACAAGAAGACAAATGTGAGGCTATTACAATAATCTAAATGAAAAGTGATTTCATCCTGAATTAGGGTAATGTCAGTGGTATTGAAAAGAATAGGATATATGCAAGAGATAATGGAAAGATTAAGTTGACAAGATTTGTCAATTGAGTAGGAGTTCAGGAAGGGGGTGAGAAAGAGGAAGAGTCAGATATTATTCTGAGTTTTCCAACCTGGGTAACTAGAAAGATATAGGGCCATCAGCAGAAGCAGAGAAATTAGGGAAGAGGATGTTTGGAAGGGATATATGAATTTGTTGTGGTAGTTATATATAAAAAAAAAAGGACTATGGCAGGTGTCTGACAATATATAGGAATCCCTAAGATGAATGTAGCTTTTGTTGCAGTTGTTCAGTTTTGTCTGACTATTTGTGAGTCTATGTGTTGAAGTTTAGGGTTTACGGGTGTTTGAGACCCCCAAAATACCAGCATGCTGGGTCCTCCTGAATAAATTCAACTCAAGTCTTCTCTCAGTCAAAGTAAAGTAAAGTTTATAAAAGATTTGCCATAAAGGGTAGACTCTTAAGGAGCCCAAGTATTTGTGCTGCTTGTATCGCACAAGCAGGGCCAGAATAATCTGACAGAGAGTGAGCCTTGTGCTAGACTGAATTCTTTGACACTTCATGGAGACAAGGTGGATCTTACATACAGAAAGACTGTGGGAGGGATCTAGAGGTGATCTCGAGGAGGAGTTTGAGAAGGGTCTTGAGGAGCAGTCTAAGGAAGATCTTTGATGGAACTGAGGTCAAACTCCAGTAATGTGATTAAAGATGGGAAATAGCTGAAGATTACCTAGGGATGACAGACAAGGGAAGGCTAGACTAGTTTAAGGGTAACAGTTTTGACTATAGATATTTTGATAAGATCAAGGGTGGGAAGTAGCTGGACAATGGACATTCTAAACTAGGTTCAGGGTAGCAGATATTTGGGCCTAGTTATAATGAAAGCTTATGGCCTCAGGTAAATGCCTCATCAAGTGGGAAGATCCAATCAGGGTTTAAGGGGTCGCCCAGAGCCTGAATGCCATCATGTGGACCACAGCATTCCAATATTGGGGATGGGGTTTTCTTGGCAAAAATGCTGTAGTGGTTTGCCACTTCCGTCTCCAATGCATTAAGGCTACAGAGGTTAAATGGCTTGTCCAGGATCACACTACTGGTAGGTTTGAAGTACAGTTTGAAATCAGGTCTTCCTGACTCCAGGTCCAGCACTCTATCCACAGAACCACCAAGTTCCCTCCTAGTTATGAGTAAATGAGCTTTGGGAGTGCCTTTGCGATTTTCAAGAGTCTACAATCAATTTCTATTTGAAATTTAGTTTTGCTGAATTATTTTTCATTTGCTTTTAATTCTATTCTAGATCACACCAATTTTCTTTTTGTGTTCCTTTCAAATTAGGGAATGAGCAATTTGATCAGTTTGTTCTGTGAAAACTTAATGAAATAAAATACAAAGGAAAGTTCAAAATAAAAGAAAAGCTGGACAACCTAGAAAAGATCTATTTGATTCATTCATGACACCTTTCCCTTCTCCCATGTCTACAAATATATTAATCACTTTTTTGTTCTCCCAAAAATCTCAAGCACTTTCGGAGAACTGCAGTTACAGAGACTATGAAGGGTAACCTTTCTTTACTAAAAGCAGGTCCTGAATATTCAATACAACTCTTCCTCTTTGCACTCTACCCCATCCTCTGCCCCAATTCTTCACCTAATTAATTATTATGATTCTATACTGAGGTCTCTAATATTTCACCATCCATCTGTTTATTTTCATGCTATCCCAGGAAGACAGCAGGAATCTCTCTGCTACTGGTTCTTCTGAGTTTGAATATTCCTGTTAATATTTTCTACTTTGCTCCCGATACCCTTTAAAATAGAGAAACATATGACCAGCTTCTTTCTACTCAGACCAAAAAATATCTATATGAAAACTCTTTTGTGGATGTCTGTGTTTATGTAGCACTCTTTGAAAAGTCTGTAAACCACAGGTTCCTTCTTGCTGGACAAGAAGCATGATAGAGTCAAAAGATGCAAAGAATCATAGGCTCTTAGAGCTGAGGGGTAGTTCAGCCCCTCTTTTGTTTCTCATATATTGCATGCACTTCATGTTCCAGTCCTGGATCTTTGCACCAGATGTCCTTCATGACTGGAATTCATTCTTTCTTTGTTTCTGTCTCACAGAGCACCTAATTTCTTTCAAGGCTCAGCTTAGTCACCACCTTCTACATGAGACCTTTCCTGATACCTCCAATTGTCAGTGTTTTCTGCTCAAAGATCACCTCATATCCTTCTGTATGTACACGCACACACACACACACACACACTCACTCACACATTTTATATATACATACATGCATACATATATGCATTGTCTCCCCAAATTAGATTCAAAGTTCTTGAGGGACCATTCTCAGAGCCTAGCATAGTGCCTGGTGCATAATAGATATTTAATGAATTCTTGTTGATCAGCTGATTAACTGACTGAAGCATAAACAAATTAAATGAGTTGCCAATAACCTACCTAGATAGTAGAATAGCAGAGACTTTTATCTATCCTTTTGACTCTAAAACATAAGATCTGGATAATAATACTGGGACTGCCATTTACTAGGTCTTATGCCCTTAGGGAAGCTCTGACCTGTTACCTCATGTGTCACATAAGAATAATAATAATATACAAACATGTTGCATCGTCCAGTTTTTTTTTTTTTTTTAATGCTCTATCCTTGTTAGTCTTTTTCTGCCCTGTGTTGGATTTTGGGTTTTTAGTCTCCCAAAGGAACTGACTTCCTGATTTATTGCACTTTTTCACAAAGGTCCCTCAACCTGCATTTCAACTGGACATTGAAAATAAGAAGGGATTACCATGATATTCTGTAATTATTGCAACCTTCCCCTCCCTCCATAGAAATACAGTATGTATTCAATGATGCTCCCAGCCTTGAATCCCTTTTCAATTTTCAGATTCAACTCCTCTATTGAACCAGCTATACTTTTTCTCTCTCCACTGTCTTTTCTTCCTCTGGGTAACCTATCACCTCACAGGTTCTATTGTTTACAAAACAGATTTTTAAGCTGCTAACCCAAAACTTGCTGCTGTTGGGAGAATTCCCATTTCAATCATCTTGATTTGTAATACAGGTATTTCATCTTCAATTGTTCCTTTGTTTTCTTGTAGAAAGTCACAGTGGGAGTAGATAGGAGACAGATTGAGGGATTATTTTAGGATAAAGAGATTCAGGCAATGGTACAATTGGAGTTGAAAAACAATCTATCTCTCTCTTTAGGGAATCTTTACTATTTTGAATATAATTAGTTGGATATAGTACCACAGTCCCCTGGGCCCACCAAGGTTTTCTCAAAGCTCAACTTCACTTCACCAAATGTACTTCAGACAATCCATGGTCTATGGAGTTAAACTAAGAGTCGAGAAATCAGGTAGCTTAAATTTTAAAAGGAAGAAAGAAAGAAAGAAAGAAAGAAAGAAAGAAAGAAAGAAAGCTAGAAGGAAGGGAAAAAGGAAGGAAAGAAAGAAGGAAAAGGAAGAATAAAGCTTAATATAATTAGTATGTTATCATTGAATGAACACTACACTGGAACACAAAAGTTCTGAATTCTAATCTTGACTCTAAAAGAAACAAGTTTTATGATGCCAGGAAAGCCCCTTAACCTTTCCAGCACAATCAGTTCTCATATGTAAAATGAAAACTTTGTACTACTTTACCTTTTAAATGACCTTTACTCTTTAAAATTCAGTGAGTAGAATCCAGGAAGCATGAATTGCTAATTAATTTATTGAATAATCAATATATTGTGGACCAATAATAAGGAATTCTCTCCCCTCAAAAAGCAAAATGTTCATCTGCCTACCCTTGCTTTTCCCTGGTGGGTTCATAACCTTATTTGGAGGCTATAGGGCAGAATTCAGTCTCAATCCTATTAATTCTGGCTTACAGGCTAAGGGAAAGAGTGAGTCTAGTTTTGGGGTGGGGAAAACCCCATTCTTTGGATATTGTTGGGTCATTTCAGTCATGTTCTACTCTCAGTGACCCCATTGTGGGTGTTTTCTTGGCAAAGCTACTGAAATACTTAGCCATTTCTTTTTCCAGTCCATTTTAGAGATGAGCTGAAGCTAACAGAGTTAAATGATTTGCCCAGAGTCACAAAACTAGTAAGTATCTTAGGCAAGATTTAAACTCAGGTTCTCCCTAATTTTAGGATCTCTATTTACTATGCTACCTAGCTACCCATTCTTTGGATACTCACTGTGAAAGATTATCATGGCATCAAAGATGAAGTAACAGTTCAATCACAATTTGAGGGCCCATTTATTATTATTATGTTAAAAAAAATTAATAGTATTTATTTTTCCATTTGCATGGAAATATCTTATTTGTATGATTTTGAGTTCCAATTTTTTTCTCCCTAATTCTCTTAATTCCTCACTCCTCAAGACAGCAAGCTTTTTGATATAAGTTGTACAAGTAGTCATGTTAAACGTGTCTCCACATTAGTCATATTATGATAGAAGAATCAGAAAAAAAGGGAAAAATCATGAGAAAGAAAAAAAGCAACAACAAATGAAAATAGTATGCTGCAATCTGCATTCAAACACCACAATTCTTTTCCTGGATGTAGATAGCATGTTCAATCATGAGTCTTTTGGGATTCTCTGATCAGTATATTATTGAAAAGACCTAAGTATATCATACTTGATTGTCACACAATGTTGCTGATAATGTATACAATGTTCTCCTGGTTCTGTTCATTTCACTCACTCAGTTCATATAAGTCTTTTCAGGTATATCTGAAATCCACCTGCTCATCATTTCTTATTGCACAAGAGTATTCCATTACATTCATATACCACAACTTGTTCAGTCATTCCCAAAGTGATGGGCATCCCCTCAATTTCCAATACTTTCCACCACAAAAAGATCTGTTTTAAATATTTTTGTACATGTGGAACCCTTCTTCTTTATATCTCTTTGGAATACTGACCTAAGAGTGGTATTGTTGGATCAAAGGATATATAGAATTTGGTTGCCCTTTGAACATAGTTCCAAATTGCTCTCCACAAGGGTTGGATCAGTTTATAACTCCATCAAAAATGAATTAGTATCTAAAATTTCCCACAACTCCAACATTTATCATTTTCCTTTTGTGTCATATTAGCCAATCTGGTAAGGGTGAGGTGGTACCTCAGAGTTGTTTTAATTTGCATTTCTCTAATAAATAATGATTTAAAGCGTTTTTTTTCATATGGCCATAAATAGCTTTAATTTTTTTCCTCTTAAAACTGACCATTTGTGCCCTTTGACCAATTCTCAGTTGGAGAATTGCTTGTAAAATAAATTTGACTCAATACTCTATATATTTGAGAAATGAGACTCTGGTTGTAAAAAATACTTTCCCAGCTTTCTGCTTTTCTTTTAATCTTGATCGTATTCATTTTGTTTTTGCAAACAACTTTTTTAATTAAATAATTTATTTTTAGTTTTTGATATTCATTTCCACAAGATTTGACCTCATTTCTCCCCTCCCCCACAAGATGGTACATATTCTCATTACCCCTTCCCCCAGTCTGCACTCCCCTCTATCACACCCCCCCACCTTATCCTCCTACCCATTAATCTCATTTACCAGTTGCATGTAAAAACAAATTTTAACATTTGTTTTTAAAACTTTGAGTTACAAATTCTTTCCCTTCTTCCATCCCCACTCACACTTATTGAGAAGGCAAGCAATTCATTATAGGTTATACATGTATAGTTATTCAAAACATGTCCATAATAGTCATGTTGTGAAAGACTAATTATTTCTGTCCATCCTACCCTGCCCCCCACTTATTCTGTTTTCTCCTTTGACCCTGTCCCTTTTCAAAAGTGTTTGCTTCTGACTGCCCCCTCCCTCCATCTGTCCTCTCTATTTCCTTTGCCCCTTATATCCTTCTCCCCAAACTTTCCTGTAGGGTAAAATACCCAATTGAGTGTGTACATTATTTTCTCCTTAAGCCAAATCAGATAAGAATAAGGTTCCTCATTCCTACTCACCTCCCCCTTTTTCTCCTCCTTTGTGAAACCTTTCTCTTGCCTCTTATATGTGAGATAATTTACCCCATTCTATCTCTCCCTTTCTCCTTTTCCCAATATATTTCTTTCTCACACTGCAATTTTATTTTTTAAATAAGATCTCTTCATATTCAACACTCCTTGTACCACCTATCTATTTCACTATGTATCTATGCATCTATCTATCTCTCTTTCCATCTATCTCTCTTTCCATCTATCTATATCTATCTACCTATGTGCCTAACTATTTCCTCCAACTGTCTTAATACTGAGAAAGGTTTCATGAGTTACAATTATCATCTTTGCATGTAAAGGAAAGGGAAGGAATGTAAACAGTTCAACTTTAACAAGTCCCTTATGATTTCTCTTTCCTATATACTTTTTCATGCTTCTCTTGAGTCTTGTATTTGAAAGTCAAATTTTCTATACAGCTCTTGACTTTTTATCAACAATGCTTAAACATGGCAGAGCCAAGATGGCAGCTTAGAAGCAGGAAAACTCCACAAATCGCCCATAAACACCTCAAATACCTATGAAATATGGCTCTAAAGAAATTTTAGAGCTCCAGAACCCACAAAAGTACAGAGAAACAAAGCTTCCACTGAAGGCAGCCCAGGAGGCAGCACAGGATGGGCTAATTGCAGCATGCTGGGAGCCCAAACCAGCCCAGCCTGAAACCATGGCTTGGCCCTGGGGAGGCCATGACAAGCTGCAGCTGGAGCTTTGAGGAAAGCAGATCACTGGCAGCTGTAGCAGGTTCCAGAATTATCAACCCATAAGAAACAAGGACAAATTGAAAGGTCAGTGGAACTCTGCTAAATTTGGGGGAGAAAAGTGGGTCTGGCCATCCACTCCTAGGGAAAGAAAGTACCAGAAGTGGTGGCCCTGCAGCCACCTCCACATGGCTGCTTCAGAGCTCTTGGCCTGCAGATTGCAGGGGGGACAAGTAACCATTCAGAGGCTAAGTGCTCTTCCCTTAAGCTGCCTGGATTGGGATCATGATCTTTGGTAGTGATCCTGAGGTACATGAACAGTGAGCCAAAGCTAGTGGGGGCTGCAGAGAAGGTGGTCTCCTAATAGTGCTGGCAGGTGTGAAAGCCCCAGTGATTTGGGACAAAGCTCTCTCCTCTGGAAGCAGAGTTCCACAGAGCTAAGAAGTCAAGTAATTGATTGGCAACATGAACAGGCAAAGAAAGCAAAGGAAGAACAGCAATCCAACTTTAGATTCCTTTTTGGGAAAAAAAGGGATCAAAGCATGTATCAGGAAGAAGACAACACAGTCAGAACTCCTGCACCAAAAGTTTCCAAGAAAAATGTAAACTGTTTACAAGCCATAGAGGAGCTTAAGAAGGATTTTGAAAACCAAATAAGAGAAGTGGAGGAAAAATTGGGAAGAGGAATGAAAATGATGCAAAAAAATCACAAAAACAGAGTCAACAACCTGACTGAAGAAAACAACG
>CM053587.1:257677435-257693455 GCA_028646515.1 Pseudochirops corinnae | reverse complement strand
CACATGACCACACTCAGCCTATTAGGGAACAGAGTATACTTTCAAATATCCAAGGGTCCTCAGAGTCATGTAGCAACTTTAGCAAAGGGCCTAGGGGCAGGGAAGATCTTCAGATTCCCATAACATTGCGTCCTCCTCCCACTTGTATGATCTCTTTGTGATACAGCCCTAGAAGTGATATTGCTAAGTCAAAGGGTATTAGGCAGAGTTTCTTGGATCAGTAATAATAATTCATTTATATTGAGCTCATTTAAATGTGTGTCCATGGTATGCCAGATGTTCTTAGGCACACCTTAATGTCTCAAAAACATTTTCTCATTTTATTTCTCATTTTTAAATTTAAGTTCATATGTTATATTTTAAAACAGTTTAGTTAACTTTTAATTTATTTTATCAAATAAAGTTATATATTTTATGATCAATTATTCAATAAAAATTCACCTGAAAAAATAAAAAAAAAAATAAAAGACGGAAGGGCAAAACCTGGAAAGACATACATGAACTGATGCTGAGTGAAGTGAGAAGAACCAAAAGAACAGTGTACTCAGTAACAGCAATATTGTGGGAACATCAGTTTTTGATAGACTTGGCTCTTCTCAGCAATACAATGCTCTAAGACAATGGTTGGGAACCAGTGTCTCAAGGCCATATGTGACACTCTAGGTCCTCAAGTGTGGTCGTTTGATGGAATCCAGACTTCACAGAACAAATCCCCTTTATAAAAGGATTTGTTCTATAATACTTGGACTCAGTCAAAAGGTCACACCAAAGGACCTAGAGGGCCACATGTGGCCTCCAGGCCACAGGTTCCCCATCCCTACTGTAAGACAATTCAAAAAGACTCATAATAGAAAATGTTATCCACATCCAGAGAAAGAACTATAGATTCTAAATGCAAATTGAGGCATACTATTTTCACCTTTTTTTGGTTATTTTTTCTTTCTCTTCTTTTTCCCCTTTTATTCTGATTCTTCTTTCACTACCTGACTAATGTAGAAATATATATTATTGTATATATAGAAGTTATAACAGATTGCTTACTATTTGTAGAGAGGGAGGGAAGGAAAGGGAAAAAAGGAAACTAAAAATCTTATAAAAGTGAATGTTGAAAACTTTCTTATATGCAACAGGGAAAAAAATAAAATACAATTCAAAAAGAAGAAGAAAGGATAAGACTACAAAACAATAAATTAGACCTTAAACAAATCAGCTTCCTCGAGGTGCAGATCATCCTAGAGGCAAATATAAGGAATCTATGGAAAGGAGATGATGCAATACAGTGGAAAGAATACTAGATACAAAATCAAAGGAATTTTATCTAAAACTTTTTTATGATGCTTATTACCTGTGAGATTCTGGGAAAGTCATTTAATCACCTTAGCCTTGGTTTCTTTATCTACAACTTAGGGAGAGAACAGATGACCTGTCAGATGTATTCTAGCTCTAGGTCAATGAATATAGGAACTTTACTTCTTCCTTTCCTAAAACTATATTAATCTCTAATTATTTGCTCTAACCCTTCTTTTTGATGCTACCAGCCAGCATAACTGACCAAATGGAGTCATCTGTTGCCTCTTTTCCTTTTACAAATTCTACCTTTCTCCTAAGGAAAAAAAAAAAATCCGTGGGGCAGCTAGGTGATACAGTGGCTAGAGCACTGGCCCTGGAGTCAGGAGGATCTGAGTTCAAAACCTATCTAGGATATATCATTTACTAGCTATGTGACCCTGGACAAGTCACTTAACCCCAATTGCCTTGCCAGGAAAAAAAAAAAAATCTGTGTCCAGCAGACCACAACCGAGAACTTATAGGTTGTATTGGGACTCAAAAGATAAGAAAGTTCTCCACTATACTGAGTGGATCACTGGGGGAATTTTCCAGCAAGACAGGGACAAACCACACATGAAAAGAAGACATAGATAAGTAATACTACACTTTCAGAGGGAAAATCTACATCAGTAAGATCACACATATATTGAAATATTTACAAAACAAAAAAAAAAAACAATACGCAAATTCAGAAACAATATACCAGGTAAAACAAGATAATTATAATTGCAAATGAAAAAATCTACCAATTTCTAGGTTAAATGATACATAAACTTCCTAATCTATTCTGTCCGTTAACTGTTCTCAAGGGCTAGTTTGGTACAACATAATTTTACTTGGATTTGGAATGTATGTTCCATTGTAGTGCTTCCCAAAATTATATATTTTCTTCAGAACACAACCTTTGTATGTAAGGAGCTGCCCAAAAGTGTTTGCAGGATTTCATTAGTTTTGTCCAAATATAAGCTCATTCTCAGATTCCAGAGATCAAGGCAGGATTTCCATTTTCTATCCATATTACTATGCAACAATTCAGTTGATAAAAGTAATAATCAAGATTTACATTGTCTATATATAAATACATATATGTGTGTATATGTATATATGTCTGCATGTATTAGGGCAAGTAGGTGGCACGGTGGATAGATTACTTTGCCTGGAGACAAGAAAACTCATCTTCCTAAGTTCAAATCTGGCCTCAGTCACTCACTAGCTGTGTAACCCTGGGTAAATCAGCTAACCATTTTTGTGTAAGTTCCTCATCTGTAAAGTGAGCTGAAGAAGGAAATGTCAACCCACTTCAGTATTTTTGCCAAGAAAATCCTAAATATGTTCACAGTCAGGCACAACTGAAATGAATGAACAACAAATTTATATCTAACTATAAAGTTTTTTACAGATATTTTCTCATTTAAACCTAAAAACCATACTGAGAGTCATGTGTTATTATTATCCCCATTTTACAGATTGGTTAATAGAAACAGACAATAAAATCACTTGCCCAGAGTTACACAGCTAATAAGTATCTGAGGCAGAATTCAAACTCATATCTTCCTACCTACAAATCCAGTACTTAATGTCATGTGCCATCTAACTGCCAACACCTGTTTCCTCCCCATAGAATCATAACAGAATTAGTCTTTTATCATCTCAAAAAATAGAATGTAAAACTCATCCAAAACTATACAAAGACATGACCTTTTGTATCACAAAGGAATCTTCCTAACTTTGCTTAGTTCTGTCCTACATTTTAGACTTAAGTGGTTCCACAGAAACTGGACTTCAGGGAGTGTGTGTGTGTGTGTGTGTGTGTGTGTGTGTGCGTGCGTGCGTGTGTGTGTGTGTGTGTGTGTGTGTGTGTGTGTGTGTGCAATCTAGAATACCAAACTGTTTTATCAGATGGCCTGGTCATCCTAAATTCACTGTTTTGTGCTCCTTTTAATTATTTTATGGCTACCTGGAATTTAAAATATAATTTTAAATATCAAATTACCTTTAAATTTTTGTTTTACAATCATTTCACTTGTGCCCAACTCTTCGTGACCTGATTTAGGGATTTCTTGGCAAAGTTACTGGAGGGAGTTGCCATTTCCTGCTTCAACTCATTTTGTAAATGAGGTAGCTGAAGCAAATAGGATTAAATGACTTGCCCAGGGTCAAACCACTAGTAAATGCCTGATTTAAACTTAAAATATGACTCTTCCTGGCTTCAGCCCACTCACTCTATCTACTGTGCCACCTAGCTGCCCAACTTTAAGTTTATTTGAGATGATATTATCTATTCTCTGACCACTCATTTTTATTTAAGCCATAGATCAGATGTTTCCTTTTAGTTCTCCAATTCTTCCAATAGTGATAATGTTAATAATACCTAATACTTACAAAATGACTAATTTGTTACCTTATAAAATCCTCACAACAACCCTGTGAAGTAGGTGATGTTATTATACATTTTACAAATAAGGACACTGAAGCTGAAAGTGATTAAATGACTCCCCAAGTTCATGTAGCTAGGAAATGTCTGAAGTAGGATGTGAATTTAAGTCTTGTTGACTCTAACTGCTCTCTTCTAACCACTACCCTTCCTACATCTGCTTTTCAAATTCCCTCTTCTATATATTTTTATCTTTAATTTTATGTGGGCTACAAAATTCCTCCAACTGAATAAATTACTAGTCTAGTTAATTACTTCAACTTCAACTGAGAAAAGAGAGAAGTTATCAAGTTGCCATCTAACATTCCTTTTTTGGTCAAATTTCCTGGAACTATTGTCAGCCACTAAATTCCTATAACAACTCTGGCCCATAGACTTGGGACAATATTTATGCATAAAGAAATAAGTGAATGAAAGAATAAAAAAAATTAATGGATTACCATGCTGCAGGCATTGTATGAATTATTAAGCATATAACTACAAAAGAGAGATCATTCATGCTTTCAAGAACCTTGCATTGTAATAAAGAATACAAGATATGTACAACATATATACTGTAGGGAGATGGGGGAAAACTTTGGTCTAATGAGTTGCATGTATGGTTAGTTGATTTAAAGGACAATCAATGTCCCTTCCAGATGCAATGAAAAATTTTAATTTCTGTGACCAAAGCAGAAGGTGGAAAGAACAGGGTGGGAATATATGACTGCTAGGCAGGAAGATGAATCATGTCTAAGTGGTGGTCTCAAAAGTCAGGATAGCATGACCAAATGTGGTTAGCATGATGGAAATATGGTGGTTTACTCCTTCATTAATCAGCGCTTTCACTCAAAAAGATGCATGTATTTTTTTTCCTGGAAATTTTTTTTTTCACAAAATTCTGCCAATACTCTGATTCTACTTCATTACCCAGTGTTGTATAGCTGTAGTTTTGTAATGGCCCAAATCACTATAGTTCCCAAGTGGATCTGACTTAATAACCAGAAGCTAGGGCACATGCAGTGAATCTGTGGTATTTATTTAAAGTTTTAAAATACTACAATTCTTAGGATACATAATGAGTAAGCTATAAACCATGCACAAACCCTGTGAATGAAGAACAGTGATATACTAGGGTATCTCTGTGTTCATGATTAAATGATTTATGACATTACATCAAGGCAGACAACTTTTTAATGTGTATTAAAGAAGTCAAGATACCCACTCAAAAGCTGTTAATGTGTATGTGTGATGATTAAATGAACTGCATATTAAATAAACTTAAGAATCTCTTTGAAATATTACATGTTGCAATACATGTATGACATAAATCAAAACCTTCAGGAAAATACAGACTGAAGTTTGTCCATTTCCTAGCTCACTTTACTTTGTTAGCAAAAATACAAGTTAGTCTTTTTAAGCAAGCATTTTTAGGTGAAAATGATTTTATATATATATATATATATATGTATATGTATATGTATATACATAAAAGCTATAAGGAAAAGGGCAAATCTTGCCAATCAGAGTTTAGAGCCAAACTAATTTGGCCATAGAACATTTTAGTGCCTGAGTTATACTGATGAAACCCATAAATCCTGCTCTAGTAGTTCTAGGGATATGAAATGCCTTGGGAAAATTTGAGGGTAAAATGTAGAAAAGTAAAACTATTTTAATAATCTCCAAATTACTATCCACATACCCCATGATGTTACACATTCAAAATGCATAATTTCATATCTGACATATTAGAATGAAACAGTTTTACTAATGTTATTTTTTTCCCTCCCTAAAGCCCCTATTTTCATCCCATGGTACATATAGATTCTATATAATATGGCTTGGCAATTCTTACTTTCTATTATATAGCTCTGTGAATTGGGGGGTGGAGGGAGCATTGATGCAAATAGCAAATAACAAAGATAAAATGAGGGAGCATTTAAAGTTTCATTAACTTAGAAATGACAGCATGAGTTCTATCCCACTGTCATTCATATAATGACAAAGTTTGTTCCAAAATATATTTTCCACAAGGTAAGAAGCAAAGATAGGTGGTAGAGTACATAGTGTGGGTCCTAGAGTCAGGAAGACTCCTCTTTCTCAGTTCAAATCTGACCTCAGACATTTCATAACTAGCTTACCCTGGGCAAGTCATTTAACCTTGTTTCCTTCAGTTTCCTCATCTGTAAAATGAATTGGAGAAGGAAATGGCAAACCACTCTAGTATCTTTGCCAAAAAATAAAAACAAATGAGATCATGAAGAGTCAGATGCAACAGAATAAGAAACAAAAATTCTCTGTAGTCCTGTAAGGCTCGACTGAACCGTGGAATTTGATGTATGGATTAGTATTGACATGTATACATATGTACATACACATATAATTTGATTAATGTCCTTTGATTTTTTGGACATTCTTTCAAGTTGAAAAATGCACAATTGTCAGTAGAAAAAATATCAATAATATTCATGAAGCCTCCTTGAATTCGAGCAATGTTTCACCTTTGTCTTTACATCTACAGACCTTAGTCCACTAACACATAACAGTCACCTAATAAGCATTTTTTTGATTGATCAACTCAAAGGGAAAGAGAGGGAAAGAGATCTGTGTTGATTTTTCCCTACTTGTTCTGCCTTAACTTTTGTGTATTTATGTTTGCTGGTTTGTTTGGATTTACCCAAAAGTTTCTTTTAAAAGTATAAGTACAATGAAATAGAATGAGTTGTTTTTCTTTGAATATGGAAGAATGACTTAAATGAAAATGAGTAATTCTCACAAAAGAAATGTTTGTTAGGGAGATTTTCCTGTCCAAAATTGAAGGAAGAAACATACCATACTTAAACTTTGTCATTAGAATTTCCAGTGGCTTGAATTATGTGAAATTCAATTCTATAAATATTTCTTGAATGTATATTATTTGAAGTTCATCATGCTAAGTACCATATGGAACCACACGTATAAAGAAAATACTTTCATGCCCTTAAGAAAATTGCAGTCTTCTGGAGGATGTGACAAGCATTTGGTTATAATAGTGCCAAAAGAGATGAAATCCATGAGATAGGTATCAACCAGGTATTAGGGCATTAGAGAATAGAGCCTAATTCCCCTAAGGAGGCATCTGGGCAAAAGAAATAAGAAAAAAAAATCATGGAATATGAAATACCTGAGCTAGTTCCTGATGCATAAATAAGAACTTAGTGAGTGCATATAAGATTTGGAGAACTGAGCAAAATTCCAGACAGGTAGAAAAGCATGAGCAAAAGCACAATGGTGAGATAATTTAGGGTATTAGGAAATGGGGAAACATTTCTTTGCCAAGTCCTTTGAGCTCCAGTTCCAGTTAAATTTCCAGCTCTTCCTACTCTAAAATGAGTGTATCTGACACATAGTAATTTCTTCCTTAATAATTAATTAAACCACTCACTCATTCTTTTAATCATTCATTTACATGAGACTAAAAAGGTAGGCCAGATTTTGGAAGGAATTGAATGGCTGTCTAAAGACTATTAATTATCTACAAAAACTATTTTGTAAATAATGGAAAGTCAACGAAAACCTTTTTTAGCTCTCTCTCTCTCTCTCTCTGTCTCTGTCTCTCTCTCTCATTGTGTGTGTGTGTGTGTGTGTGTGTGTGTGTGTGTTTAAAATGAAAAGAGAGTGTGGAAACAGAGATAGTCATGGAGAGAGCCAACAAACCCAGAAACAGATCAAGTCAAAGAGAGTCAGAAAAAGAATATAGAAGAACCTTGCTATTGGAAGACTTTTCCAAAAATCCTGCCTCCCCACCTAGAAATGACGAAAATCTGTATAACAATTTAGGAGAGTGTTGGAGAAATCCAGATGAGAAGCAATGTTGATCTGAGTTAGTATAGTAAGAGAGACAATAAAACTTGGAAAAAAGATTAGATACGGGGACAAAGATAAAAGGAAGAGTCAGATGTTAGTAAGAGATTTTAAGCCTTGGTAACTGGTGGTAGATGTCAGAAACAAGTCCGACATTAAGGAACAAAATAACAAGTCCTGTTTTGAGCAAGTTGAGTTTAAACTGATGACAGATGCAAACAAAAATTACATTAAATTGTGGTAGAGGTAGGTCTGGGCTTGAGGTAAAAGAATTAAACTAGATAAATTTGCAAGATATCAGTAAAAAGGACATAACTGAAATTCAAGTCATTTTTAAAGGAGAGAATATGAAACAAAAAGAGTCAATGATAGAAGATTTGAGAATACCTACATTTAGGGAATGGAAGGCAGAGGGAGTGGGGGGAGATCCAGAAAAAGAGAGTACATAAAAGAAAAGGAAAGAATTCAGCAATGTATTAACAAGGAAGCTGCAAGAGAAGACAGACTTGTATGGGGAAAAATGAGCAATGAGTAAATTATGACAGAGCGGAAAGAGTGAGAGTAGTCTTTTGACACATTTGGTTATATAATAATGGATAGAAATGTCATGGAATACAATGAACAATTGAGATATGAGAAAGGTGTTGGTTTTTTTTGGATAGGAGAGACTCAAGCATGTTTTTAAATAGAAGAAAAGTAAGTGGAGAAATAGATAATGAAGATACTAAGTACAGTTGAGTCTGAATGATGAGGTAAGGGAATTGGTAAACAGAAATCATGTGTATATGTTTGTATATAGGTGTGTACATACACAATGTACATTACTATATGCATATACATTCATGTCTATACACATACATATATGTATATATGTATATGTGTGAGTGCATGTATATACACATATCTTCCAAGAATGAATATAATAAAAGTGAAGATGAAGAGAGATTATTAAGGAAGAGATATAAATATTGCATCAAATATTTAAATTCTGAATCATCTCACTATGACATACTGACTCCCCCAAAAGATTAGGTCATATAAATCTAAGGTACAAACATCAACCCCCATTTAGAGAGGCTGGGATAGTGCCTATAGTGCTAGAACAGGATTCAGAAAGATCTGGATTGAAATCATAACTATGACACATTAGTTGTATGATCCTTGGCAAGTCATTTATCTCTCTGTTCTTCAGGCAACTCTCAAAGATATAATTATTAAGTCTTAGACCAATTGCTACCCATGTTTATTGAGGGACTTCCCATAGGAAAAATTCTCTAGTCTAACAAAATCATAGAAACTTTACGAATTCCCTTATCTTGTAATGCTTTGCTGCATAGAATTCAGATCTAGGAATGGGAACTCATAAGGCTAACACAAGAAACAATCCATCTGTCAGTTAACATTCAGTCATTAAACATTTATTAAATTTCTACAGTGTATCAGACAATATTTTCAGCACTGGGGACACAAAGAAAGGACAAAGACAGTCACTGCCCTCAAGGAACTCACAATATAATGGGGTAAAAAAAATTTAAAAATAATTTGATATAAAGGTGAGTGGGGAATTATGAAGTCCAAAGGATTGTAGCCCTATTATGGCTACAATATAGGCTAGGAAATGATGAGATGATTGCCCTGGGCATCTTCCTTAAATAGAGGATGTATGAGGAACACACCATCGTCTGCACTCCACTGTCTTCAAATAAAGAGAAATGAGGGCCTCCTGAGACAGAAGGTACATGGAAGATAGCAAAGGATGCCAGCAAAATAAGAGTTACAGGAAATGACCAAGTGGTGCAATAGAGTTTAAGATACAGGAATCTGGGAAAGGAGAGAGCAAGGATGGTTTAAAGAACTACAATGGTGTTTGGGGAAATGCCTACTATATTTGCTATAAAAAGGCTTGGGTTCTCACATCAGCTCTGCCAACAACTAGCTCTGAGACTCTAGGCAAGTTGTTTAACATCTTTTGACTTCATTTTTTTATCCATAAAATGTATATGCTAAATTAATTATCTACAAGGTGTCTTGATGCTTTAAAATCACTTGATTGGCACTCATCATGAAAAACAGGTCAGTAGAAATGGGGATCTAAGAGAGATAGAAGAATAAGCAGGAGGGAATTTTCTATCTGGTCTCTTAAAAGTTAAGCACTTATCTGTGATGACATGAACCATTGTGTTGCGATAATTGTAGGTAACTGAAGAGGAATGGCAAAAAAGGTCATTGGCGTTGATGAGTTTGAAGAATTGAGAAGCTGAGAGTATTACAAGTGATGAAAGAAATAGAATTCCAATTACCAAGCCTGCAAAAGAGTATAAAAACATCTGATACCTGGATGGGCTATGGGGAATCTCTGAGAGTGAAAATCACCTATACAATCTATAGTTTCTATAAATACCCAAAGTTAGTAAAAGTGGGGAAAATCATCATCTATAGGTCTTCAACTATCTTATATAATTATAGATGACAGGTTGTTGTTTGCAAGTCAATTATTGGATAATATCTTTTTATCCTATAACTTCATCTACACTATTCTTTGCTCAGAAGATTTATAATTTAACCATGGAATTCAGCAATCTCTGATGAAGTTAGCAACATGAAAAATGAAAATGTTGCGGTTTTTTTTCTTTTCTTCATTGGTAAAACTTAGTTGCTATCTTTTCCATCAATTTTTACTCATGTGTGACTATTCATGACCTTATTTTGAGTTTTCTTGGTAAAGATACTGAAGTAACTTCCCACTTTCTTCTTCATCTCATTTCATAAATAAACTGAGTCAAATAGGGTTATGTGATTTGCCCAGGGTCACACAGCTAGAAAGTGTCTGAAGCCAAATTTGAACTCAGGAAGATGAGTCTTCCTGACTCCAGCTCTACTCTATCCACTGCACCAGATACCCACTCTAAATTGTTTATATAAAGTATAGTTTTATTGTACATTTCATTTCCTCCATATTTGGTCATCATCAGCATTGCTGTTTAGTCAGACCAAATGAATAATTTCCCCCATTTTTCTACACTATGCTAACATGTTTTCTAAGAACTTTTCAGCATTCAGTCAAAGTGGATAGCATGGTTTGATGGAAAGAACATACTAGATTTATAGTGAGAACTTAGGATAATGGCTCTGACTTTCCAAAGTAATGGTTATTTACAAACTATGAATTTATGGAATGTGAATTCTTCAAGATGTGGAGGAACTAATGAAAGGAACTGCAAATTACTCTTCTGGATCTGATTTTCACCATTAAGGAGGATCTAGTTGGTAAATGAAAATTGATGGGGTATAAAAAATGATGAACTGATCTTATAATTCATGTTTGATTAGAATATAGAAGACTATTTAAGTGTTCAGAGAAAAATCCAATCTATCTTTCCAGTCTTATTATGTTCTACAATCCATCCAAATCAATCTACTTGCTTTCCCTCACAATAATCCAGCTTCCATTTCCATACCTTTTATAGTCTGTTCCCATGTCTGGCATTTTTAACTTCAACAGGGATGCTTAAAATCAATATTTTCCTTCAAAACCGAACTCAAGCAGGACTTTCTACATAAGTCCTTTATGAGTCAAGCCTTTTTCTCTCCCCCCAAAGAAATTATCTTGAATTTATTTGTCATATAAATTTTGCATTGGCTTTTATGTGTACATGTTGTTGACCCAGAGAAAGTGTAAGCTCATTGAGAGCAAGGACTAATTCATTTTGTCACTTTAACCCTGAGGCCTTCAGATCTTGGGATGTAATAAGAATCTAATAAATAGTAAATGATTAATTGAACCAAATGGATTTAAATGCTACAAGATAAACTAATACAAGAACAATGAGAAATTCTTAAGGATATGATTCTAGAGACTAAAAGAGAAATTTTGTGAGAATAAAAAGGAGAATTGTCTAAAAAGTGAAATGGAGACATGTTAGGCCCCCAACCCCCGTTGCTCCTTCCTGCTGCCCTCTGGGTGGTCTGTTGCATTCCAAGGCCTAGGAGCCAGAACCCTGATAAGGCTGTCTGCCTTACCAGAATGTGGATTAACAGCATTGAGCATGTGTCATCCAATGGGATAGCTCCCGCTTTCTTCTTGCCCCTGTTGCTAAGGCACGTGACTTAGTCTGCCCAGGGAGGGATAAAGGGGAGCAAGGGGAAGAAGGGGTGGGAGTAAGAGGTGAGAGAAGAGAGGTGAGAGAAGAGAGAGAAAAGGGAAGAGAAGATGTAACAATAAAGCTGCATTTCTAAACCCATCTGTGAGTGCTGGGCATTCTGTTCGAGAATAAGGAATCCAGAGACGTCTGATGACCCCGGGGAGTGTAAGTGAGGAAGGTGGTCCAGAAGGGAACCCGAGGTGAGCGGGTTCTAACAGAGACAGAAGGAATTCATCAGTGAAATTAGGTTTTAAAATGACATAGACTGAAGGTAGAGACAAGATGGCCAATTACAGGCAACAGTCTGGTGAACTCTCTCACCATTCCCTTCCAAACTGAAGTATCAGGCCAAAAAAAAGGTCAGCATGTGACAATATTCTTTCCTAAGAAAACGTAGGAGGGTCAGCAAAAGAGATTTGTGACACCTGGAGACCTGATCAGAGATCCCACATCAAGGGGCAGCATCAATAGCAGGCCTTGGAGGCAGCACCAGCAGAAACAGCAAAAGCAGAAACAGCAACTCTTTGCTGACCCTGGATGTAGCTGAAGCTGATTGACGATCATAGTTCCAGGTCAGAGAAAGCATTTGTGGTTAGTCTCAAAGGAGCAGAAGACCCTGGCCACAGCTCGAAAACAGAGAAAACCATACACTCTTGTGACTTCAGAATAGTAGGGGACCAGGGGGACAGTTCCATGGCCAAGAGGAGCACTAGTGCTTGTGGCTGCAAGGGATTAGTGGCCCTTTCTGGGTAAAGACCTGAGTACATACCAAAAGAGCAGTGACCACATCTTTTCCCAAATCATACTATTTTGGAAGCATTGAAAACTTGCAAATGCTGAACTAGCACTGAAAATAATTTCATGAAAAAGCCTGAAGTTTTGGAAAATGCTTCCCCATTCCCTGGGGAGCAGAGCCCAATATGAAGAAAAACTGAGCAAGCAACAAGAAAGTACTTGACCATTAAAAAATTACAGTGCCAAAAAGACCAAGGAGCTTGGAGAAGGAGACATCAAAAAAAAAGAGTGAAGAAAATAACACCTTAAAAAACAAAGTAGACCAAATGGTAAAAGAGGTCTGAAAAATCAATGAGGAGAAGAATGCCT
Organism: Pseudochirops corinnae; assembly: GCA_028646515.1. Lineage (NCBI taxonomy): Eukaryota > Metazoa > Chordata > Mammalia > Diprotodontia > Pseudocheiridae > Pseudochirops > Pseudochirops corinnae. The sequence goes on along the minus strand of CM053587.1, from coordinate 257,680,624 downwards.
AAAAAGCAGAATGGGCAAATGAAAAAAGAGTTCCAGAAACTCAATGAAGAAAATAATTCCTTAAAAATATAAATAGAGCAAATGGAAGCTAATGACCTTATGAGAAATCAAGAAACAATAAAGCAAAATCAAAAGAATTTAAAAAAATAGAAGACAGTGTGAAATAACTCAGTGGAAAAACAACTAACCTGATAAATAGATCCAGGAGAGATTGTTTAAAAATCTCGGACTACGTGAAAGCCATGATCAAAAAAGAAAATGTGCATAGACACTATCTTTCAAGAAATTGTCATGGAAAACTGACCCAATATTCTAGAACCAGAGGGTAAAATAGAAATTGAAAGAATCCACCAAAAATCTCCTTAAAGAGATTTGAAAACAAAAGCTTCAAGGAATAATATAGTCAAATTCAGGAGTTCCCAGGTCAAGGAAAAAAATATATTGTAAGCAGCCAGAAAGAAACAATCCAAGTGTGGTGGAGTCAGAGTCAGGATAATGCAAGATTTAGCAGCTTTTACATTAAAGGATTGGAGGACTTGGAACATGATATTCCAGTGGGCAAAAGTGCTGGGATTACAACAAATATCATATACCCAGCAAAACTGAGTATAATTCCTTGGGGAAAAAAATGAAAATTCAATGAAATAGAGGACTCTAAAGCATCCTTGTTGAAAAGACCTGAACAGAAAAGAAAATTTGATTTTCCAGTACAAGACTCAAGAGAAGCATAAAAAGGTAAACAGAAAAGGGAAATCATAAGGAACCTAATAAGGTTAAACTATTTACATCCCTACATGGGAAGATGATACTTGTCACTCATAAGAACTTTCTTAATATTATAGCAGACAGAAGAATACATACACACAAGCACCCACACACATATAGAGAGAGCTCACAGTTGTGAGCTGAATAGGATGATATCTAAAAAAAAAGAAAGAGTGAGAGAGGAAGGTACTGGGAGAAAGGAAAAGAGAGATGTAGAATGAACTAAATTATATCATATAAAAATAGAAGAAAAAACTTTTGCAGTGAGGGGAAGAGATGGAAAGTGAAGCAGAGTGATTGAACCTTACTCTCATCAGAATTGGCTCAAAGAGGAAATAGCATACATAACACATTCAATTGGGTATGGAAATCTATCTCACCATACAGGAAAGTAGGAGGAAAAGCAGGATTAGAAAAGGAAGCCATGCTAGAAGGGAGGGCAGATTTGGGGAGGAGGTAGTCAGAAACAAAACACTTTTGAGGAAGGATAGAGTGAAAAGAGAGAGAAAATAAAAGAAATGGGGGGAGAATAGGGCAGATGGAAATACGGTTAGTAGAAGTAACTGTGAAATAAAAATTGAAGGAATTTTCTCTGATTTCCCAAGCATATAGAAAACTGAGTCAAATTTATAAAAATAAAATCCTTTTCCTAATTGATAAATGTTCAAAAGATCTCAACAGTTTTCAGAAGAAGTAATGAAAGCTACTATAGCTGTATGAAAAAAATGTTCTAACTCCCTATTGATTGGAGAAATGTAAATTAAATAAATTCCAAGCAACTATCTCATACCTATTACATTTAATAGGTTAGACAAGGAAAATGACAAATCTTGGAGGAGATGTGGGGAAAATGAGACATTAATGCACTGTTGGTGCAGTTGTGAACTAATTCAACCACTTTGCAGAGCACTTTGGAACTATGCCAAAAAGGCTATAAAACTATTGCCTACATTTTGACTTAGCCATACCAAAAGAGATTTTTAAAAAAAGGAATGGGACATATATCTACAAAAATATTTATAGAAGCTCTTTTCTGGGTGTAAAGAATCAATGATTGAGAAAATACTCATCAATTGGAGAATGACTGAATAAATTGTGGTTGGTGATTATGATGGAATATTATTGTACTATAAGAAACAATGGGGAACAAAAGGTCCAGAATATGAAGCAAATTAATGAAAAGAAATGCTATGGAAGGTGGCCCAACCCTACCAGATCTCAAATTGTATTATAAAGCAGCAATTATCAAAACCACTTGGTACTGGCTAAGAAATAGAGGGGTAGTCAGTGGAATAGGTTAGGTACACAAGACCCAGTAGTTAATGTTTATAGGAACCTATTGTCTGATAAGCCCAAAGATTTCAGCTTCTGGGATAAGAACTCATTGTTTGAAAAAAACTATTGGGAAAACTGTAAAATAGCATACCAGAAACTGGGCACGCATCGATGTCTGATGCAGTATACCAAGATAAAGTCTAAATAGGTACACAATCTAGGTATAAAGATTGATACTATAAACAAATTAGGGAAGCAAAGAATAGTTTTATGTGTCATATTTATGGAGAATGGAAGAATTAATGACAAAACAAGAGATAGAGAATATTATGAAATGCAAAATAGATAATTTGGAGTATATTAAATTGAAAAGTTTTTGCACAAACAAAGCCAATGCAACCAAGATTAGGAGGGAAGCAGAAAACAGGGAAAGAATTTCTCCAACCAATGTTTTTGATAAAGGCCTCATTTCTAAAATATATAGAGAACTGAGTCAAATTTGCAATACAAGTCATTCTCCAATTGATAAATGGTGAAAGGATATGAATAGGGAGTTTACAAAGGAAGAAATGAAAGATATCAATAGTCATGTGAAAAAAAATTGCTCTAAATCACTGTTGATTAGAGAGATGCAAATCAGAACAACTCTGAGATACCACATTGTACCTATCAGATTGGCTAACATGGGCAAAACAGGAAAATGATAAATGTTAGAGAAGATGTAGGAAAGTTGGAACACTAATTCATTGTTGGTGGAGCTGTGAGCTGAACCAACCATTCTGGAGAGGAACTTGGAACTTTGCCCAAAGGACTATAAAAATGTGCATACTCTTTGACCCAGCAATACCAGTTCTAGGGCTGTATTCCAAAAGGATCATAAAAACGGGAAAAGAACCCACATGTAAAATATATGTATGTATGCATGTATGTATGTATGTATATTTATAGCAGTGTAACGATACTAGGATTTGAAGATCTTCCACGCCCCTTGAGCTTGCTGATGTAGCAGGAAGGGGTGGAGCAAGGGAACGCCGGAGCCAAGCTAGTCTCTGTGCGGTGCGGACTGGAAGCGGCGTCAGAGGCAGTGGCTGCAGCTGCGAACTCCTTTTGCTTTGAGCGGGCCAGAATCTCTGCTAAGGACTCCTGCTG
>CM053587.1:257655277-257676935 GCA_028646515.1 Pseudochirops corinnae | reverse complement strand
ATAGTGCTTTAAGGTTTGTAAAGTGCTTTCCAATCACCATCTCATTTTATATTCATAATAAACCTGGAAGGTTGGTAATAATATTATGTTCATTTCACAGATTATGAAAGTGAAGCAGATGAAGGTTAAGTGACTTGCCAAAGATCACACATCTATTACATATCAGAGACAGTATTTGATCTTAAATATTTCTTGGTTCATCCAGTCGAAGAAGGTCTGAGTCCAAATTTGGCTCCAAATACTTATTACCTATGTGATCCTGGGCAAGTCATGTAACCCTATTTGCCTCAGTTTCCTCAACTGTACATATCTTGTAGAATTATTCTCAGGATCAAATTAAATAATATTTGGAAGACCCTCAGCACTGTGGCTGGAACAAAACATATGCAATACAAATGTTTATTTCCTTACCTTCCTTTCCCTTCTTCCTTCTCTTATTTTTCAGAATAGTGAACTGCAAATGCAAGTAGCCTTGTCTCTTACACTTAAGTAAAGGATCCCATCAGGGAAAAAGGTATAAAAGGATACAAGATAGCTATCTTGCTCTCTCCCTGGATGATGTTAGTCATAATTCCCTTTCCCTCCTTTACTGTTCCCTTTCTTTGAGGTCATGTGTTTATACCAGCCTAACTCCTATTACTTGTGGCATCTCTAGTAACCAAAATCTTCTTGATCTGTCATTATCTGACACATGTGTTCCTTGGTGGACCTCATGGATCTTTAGAGGAACTTTTTAAGTGCTCTGACCTTGAAAACAAGTTCATTTGTATGTGTAACATCATTATGTTCTACCTCTTGTTTTCAAACCCATTGCCTCCTTATTTAGACTGTGAATAAATGCTTAGTTCTGCATAGACAAGCAGTGAATTTGAGAAAGTTCTAGAATGAATACCATGACAATAAGAATACATGGCACCGTGATTAGGTACTTTAGACTTTTCAAGAAAAAAAAAAGAGGAAATTTCTTTAATGGTAATAAGGCCACAGATGTCTAAAGATAACTTCTATTACTGCAAAGCTTTTATTCTTTTTAAACTATGTCAAGCCCCATCCTCATACTCTTAGCTAGATATGCACTTGCCAAATCTTTTTACTTGAAGTCCCAACTTTCAATAAAGAGTAGCAATAAAAATACTATCTCTGTTCCTTTCTTCTGCTATTTTTTTTTTACTACTCTATGGTTTCTAGGTTCCATTAGCCTTTACCTTTTGTGATCATATTGATCTCCAGAAGGTGGTAGTAGCCAACTATCTGAATAGTTTTACTATGTCCTCATCCATCCTGGATGCAAACCTGTAGAAGAAAAGAGATCTCTGTTGTTTATCTTTCTTTCCACTGTCTGTTTTCATATTCTCTCAGCTAGGAGTTACTAAACATCATTGTTCTTCTCTTCCACCTCTTACCCTTACATTATGATCTCTCATCTGGCAATTGTGAATATACTTCATCATTTTTGGAGGAGATGAGCAGTTGCTTCTTCCTTAAAGTATCCAGCTCCATCTCCATGAAAAATCATTTTTTAACTTCAATTATTCACTGCTCCTTTGTCTTCCTTACATCCTATGTGCAATGAATTTTGACTTTTCATCCTTCAGACACATATAAGGCTCTATTCTGCTTTTAGATCCTTTTCTCTACACCTTCCCTTAGATTAAAGCCTCACTTCAGGTTTTATAAGGGCCCTTTTGACCCTGAAAACCAGAAGTACACAGGCATATTCCTAGAGTCCTTTCCCCAAGGACATAGCTAGCAGCCCTGTGGTCCTAGACAAAATGAAATATTGTATGTTTGACATAGTTACTCTAATTTTACTTATCATTCCTTGTGATGATGATCCCCCGTACTTTCCTTTCAAAGTGCTCTGGATGTTAAAAGATGTTGCTTTTAGTACCTTATTAGCACTTGTTAACATATCTAGAATCTTTTATCTCTTCTTTGTGAAGGCTGAAGAAGGAAAGATAAAAAAGGTGAGGAAAAATAATGCCTTTCCTTATTAATGCTCTCTTAAAAAAGAGGACCAAGAGGAAAATTGATAACTCCTACTATATGTCTGCTTTTTCATCTATACAAAAATTTTTATGGAGTGATATGTAGTTATTCAGTCATGCCCTAATCAAGTACATCTTTGATTGGGTAACTAGTAGGTAACAAGCTGGTTTTCAGACAAGCAGGATTTTACAAAATACATTCAATAATAGGCCACATTTATACTACTTTGCAATTCACTGAAAAATTTAGAGATTATAAGATTCCATTGTGCATAGGTGAACAACCAGTTCATTTATTTTTAATTTGTGGAATAAAATAACCATTTTCATAACATAATATAATAAAAAAGATGATTGCATATGAAACTACAAATCTACTGTAACTTGCTATTCCTTTTAAATATAAAACAATTATCATGTAAATGTTTTTTTTCTTTTTTCCCCTCATCCTCAGATGCCTCCATTAAATGCAAATAGGCATCTATATCTATAGATAGATAGATAGATAGATAGATAGATACATAGATAGATAGATACATAGATAGATAGACAGATAGATATTTTATGCATACTTGTTTATATCAGTTTTTACTCAGGATGCAGATGGTATTTTTCTTCATATAGCCTTTATAGTTAATTTGGATATTTATAACTGTCAAAATCACTTATTTGCTCAAAGTCATTCTTAAACCAATATTGACATTACTATATATGTTTTCTTGGTTCTGTGCACTTTCCATTATTTTATTATTTCACACAAGTGTTTCCATGTTTTTCTGAGATCATTGAACTCATAATTTCTTATAGGAAATTCAGAATCAAGGAGATGACAAGTGAATTGACAAAATCACAGAGGTTGTGTCAGAGGCTGGATAAGAAGGAAGGGTCTTTGATTCCAGTGTAGATTTCTTTCCATTGTACCCTATGAGGTTGAATTGAATTTTACTTAGCTAACAGTTGAATTATTTTTACTGTTGCTCACTAAATTTTCCTGAGACAAAAATATCTATTATGTTCACATAGTTTTCAGAACTCAAAACCCTTGTCTGAACTGAATGTTTTCCTTCCTTCTTACTTTGCCCACTGTGCACCAGTAACCAAAGACTTTGTAATCTAGATATAATGCTTGAAAATGGTGAGGAAAGGTCATTCTAGCAGTGAAAGGTCTGTCAAAGGAAAAAAAAAACTTTTAGACATTTTAGCAAATACATGAAATACAGCATTGGCTATTTCCCCATGATTTTAAAAGTGCTTTCTTTAAGAGCCAGGCTTAAAATTAAAAAAAAAAAAGTCATTGTAACTCTATTATTCATATAATCTGTCTTTATGCTCTGTCCCTCCCCCATACAGAAAGGTCTCAATTAGCTCTCTCCTAATTATTAATTATTAATACCTTAACTATAAGAATGGGAGTCTTTAACAATTCAGAAAAAAATATGATAGCTTATGTCAATGTTCAAAAACATATCCTTACAAGCAGGAGGAGAAAAAAAGAATTAAGAAAAAATATCATGTTGGACCTTAAGTAACAGATCATCAGTGATGTGGTATAATAACTTTTCATCTTTTCTCTCTGCAGTGAAGCTTTAAAACATTGATCAAAACTGATGACTAACTTGTATTGCTAAATGGATAGCACATTATGTAAATGTCTCAGCCTCCCCAGTAATCAGAAAAGGAGAAGGCAATAAGCTTATTTTACCCTTCATCAAATGTTTGTTTTTTTTTTTTTCAGTCTAGGTAGCTAGTATTAATAAAATCTGACCTGAATGAGCTATAACAGAGCTTCAATATCAAAAGATGTATCAAAGATATTTGACTCAAACAAATAAAAATATTGTCCATATTTAAATGTACTATCATGCACCTTAGTGACAAACACAAGCTTCAGAAAGAAAATATACATCAGAGACTTGATGGATTAGATGGGAAGCTGCAAAGAAAGGAGGAGCATTTATTGAAGCCATACAGAATGTAAATGTCAGCTGCCTTTAATTCTAAAATAATTAATGGAATTAGAGCAAGTATCTCTTTGTCATTTGCTTATAAAAATGAAATATTTTGCTGTTCAAAAAAAAAAACAAGGAAGGATGTGTCTTTAAGGAGTCAGGAATGCTGTCAGTGACAAATCAGGAGACATGTATATTTCTTCGTCAAGATATGGATGGAACTTTCCATAATGAGTCCTTTGCAATTGTTTTAGGTCCTTGCATTGCCGAGAAGAGTTAAGTCTATTAAAGTCAGTCATTGCACAATATGGCTGTTACTGTATACAATGTTCTGCTGGTTCTGCTCACTTCACTCATCATCGGCTCATATAAGTCTTTCCACGTTTTTCTGAAGTCTGTCTGCTCATCATTTCTTTTTTTTTAAAGTTATTTATCTTAAGTTTTCAACATTTACTTCCATGTTTTAATTATCCCTCTCCCCCATTCCCTAGCCCTCTGCAATATGGCAAGCAATCCAATATAGGTTCTACATATACATTCCTATTAAACATATTTTTACATTATTTATGTTGTATAGAAGAATTAAAACACACGTACATATATCCATATATGCATATATATATATGTATGTATATGTGTTTTTGCTTTTGCTTTGTCCAAGATTAGAATTGCTACCCCTGCTTTCTTTTTACTTCAATTGAAGCATAATATATTCTTCTTCAACTTTTTACCTTTACCTTGTGAGTATCCTCCTATTTCAAATGTGTTTCTGGTAAACAACATATTGCAGGACTGTGGTTTTTAATTCTTTCTTTTATCTGCTTCTGTTTTATGGGAGAGTTCCTCCCATTCACATTCACAGTTATGATTATTAATTGTGTCGTTCTCACCATCCTATTCCCCCTCCCATTTATGCTTTTATTTCTCTCCTCTCCCTTTCCCTTTTCAAAAGAGTTTTGCTTTTGAGTACCACCTCTTTCAGTCTTCCCTCCCTTCTTTTGGCCCCCTCCCTTTTCTTTCCTTTTTTCCTTATTACTTCTTCCCTTCCTTCTATGCACCCCCTCCCTTTTCTTTTCCCTTTCCCCTTCTACTGCCTGTAGGACGAAACAGATTTCTAGACTTATTTAAGTCTGTTATTTCCTCCTTGAATCAAGGGGTGTAAAGTTCAAACAATGTTCATCTCCCTCCCTCCCATCTTTCCCTCTATTGTAATATGTTTTTGTACCTTTTCATGTCATGTAATTTACCCTTTTCTGTCTCCTCTTTTCCTCTTCTCCCATTATAATCCTTTTTTCACCCCTTGATTAGTTTTTTTTTATCATCACATCAGTTCATTTATATCCACACCCTCTGTCTATGTGTATCCCTTTTAAACGTCATAATAAAGATACGATTCTTAAGATTTACAACTTCCATCTTCTCATATAGGGATGTAAACAGTATGCCCTTATTGAATAATAATAATTGTTTTTGCTTTGTATTTTCCCTTTCCTATTAACTTTTTATGCCTCTATGGAGTCTTGTATTTGAAGATCAAATTTTCTGTTGAGCTCTGGTCTTTCCTTCAGAGCATTCTGGGAGTCCAATATTTCATTGAATGTCTATCTCCTTGCCTGAAAACTTATGCTCAATTTTGCTGGTAGTTGACCCTTGTTTGTAATCCAAGATTTTTTTGCATTACCAAATATCATATTCCAAGCCCTCTGATCTTTTCATGTAGAAACCAAAATCTCCTGCATGATCCTGACTGTAGTTTCACAGTATTTGAATTTTTTCTTTCTGGATGTTTGCAGCATTTTCTCCTTGACCTGATAATTCTGGAATTTGGCTATAATATTCTTTGGCATTTGCAACTTGTGATCAAGATCTTTTGGGAGGTGACTGGTGAATTCTTTCAATGACTATTTTACTTCTGGTTCTATGATATCAGGGCAGTTTTCCTTGGTGATTTCTTCTAAAATGCTCTCCAGGCCCTTTTGTTCATCATGGCTTTCAGGTGGACTGATAATTCTTAAGTTGTCTCTCTTGGACCTATTTTCCAGGTCAATTGTTTTTGCAATGGGGCATTTTATGTTTTCTTCTTTTTTTCTTCTTTTGATTTTGTTTGACTGATTCTTGATGTCTCCTAAAGCCAGGACTTGTTTTCTATAGCCAATTTTTGACCTTCCTTTTCCAAGCTATTGACTCTCTCTGGCATACTTTCTTTTCCCAATTTTTTTTAATACCTCTTATTTGACTTTAAAAATCCTTTATGAGCTCTTCTGAGCAGTCTTTTTGGACTTGAGACAAGTTCATATTGCCCTTTGAAGTTTCACATGTGAGTGTAGTGGCAATGCTGTCCTCTGAATTTGTGTTTTGATCTTCCCTATTCCTGTAATAAGAATCTATGGTCTTTGACTTTCTTTGTTGCTTCTTGTTCATTGTGCTTGCTTCTTTCCTGTTTTTTAAAGTTGATCTCTGCTTTTGGTGCACAAGGGGCAGTGACCTATGCTTCTTGTTCTGCAGACTAGTGGCCTGGTTATTGGCCACTATAGAGTGTGCTGGCGCCTCAGGTTCTGTCAGCTGGAGATTGTAGAGGCTATAGCTTACCTGGTGGCTACGCTGGTGTGTGCAGGTGCCACATGGGGTATTTCTGCATTTCCCCAGGGTTACACTGAAGTTCCTGGGTTGTGGTGTGGGGGTGGGGGTAGTCTGACTAATGGAGATTGCCTCCTCACCAGGGGCTATGCCAGAGCACGGGCAGGCTCAGTCTCTGGTAGACACCTGTTCTCCATGCAAATTGTGGTTCTCCACACTGGTGTCTTCCAGTTACCCATGCTGGTGTCTGCTGCTTCCCCTGTCTGTGTAAAGCCATGTAGGGGTACTAGTGTTGGTGTCTGCCTACTCCTCCACCTTGGGGCTCAGGATCTTCCACTGGTTTGCTGAGGTGAGGCTTGCCTGGATGCCTCCTGTCCTGGTCCCCTTTACCCACCGCAAGAAGGACCTTTCCCATTAATCCACATATCCTCAAGAGCTAAAAAAAACCCAAAAACAGTTGTACCCCTTCTTTCTGCTGGTTCCACTGTTCCAGAGTTTTTTCTGGGGCAGTATTTTCTGGGTTTTTCAAGGTCAGTAACGGGAAGTGAGGGCAACTTATTGCTTACTGTGACATCTTGGCTCCTAGAAGTCCAAAGCCCCTATTGTACAGAAATATTTATACTTGTTGAATATTTATTATTTTGTATTATGATTTTGTATAAGGCTCATGTCCCATTATTAGATTGTATGCTCTACAAGGGTATGGACCATACCTAATCTGAATTTGTTATCTCAGTGACTAGAACTATACTCTGCAGAGAATAGATGCATTCATTTTGTTATTGTTGAATTATTCTGTAGGCCGATAAGCTTATGATAATTAGCTTGGATACTTAAGTCTACTAAGGATTAATTATTGGTCCAAATTTATCACATGTTTCTGAAGTATAAACCTGCAATTGTCTCAGAGTCATATCTGCAAACTGTCATTAAAGTCACTCAAGTTCTTTTGCCTCAAGGGCACAAAGATCTGCCAACATGTTCAGTCCTTAATAATACAAAAAGAAGGAAAGAGAAAGAAAGAAAAAGAAAAGGTCTTTGAGGCTTTAGGGCTAAAGTTAGCTTTTTTTTGACATCACAGAATTGTGGAATGATAGGACATAAAGGGAACTCCAGAGATTATCAGATCTAGTCCAGGCCCATTCCTTTAAGCAGGCAACTGATTAAACCGTCCAAGACAAATAGTTGTCTAGTATCTTCTTTAAGATCTCCCCTCAGTTCCCCATTCCTAATAGTCAAAAAAATGGCTTCTTTATGTTCAAATAAAATCTCTTGCTTAAAATAATTTCCATTTTCTCTTCTTATGGTTTCCACAGAATCATTTGCCATCCCAGTCATCTAAAAAATACTCTATTGAATGAGAATGAATTTTAGAATCAATCCAGGCTTTTTTTGCATAGGACTAAATAAGATTATACTTTTAAAGTTTTCTTTATAAGAAACATACTGACCACACTTTTCTATATGCTTTAAAAGTGTAGGTAAAACTATTCTTACAAAAAAAATGATTTGAAGATAATATTTAAAAACAGAAATAGAGAGATGATATTGGGGAAGCCAATGCAAAGAATGAAGGAGGATGACTTTCATAATTAAAAATCTTGTATGTAATTGAAGCTCTATACAAAGCATTTCCCCCATAACTGTTCTTTGAAATAAGCCATACAAGTGCTGATGCCCTCATTTTACACATGGGGAAACTGAGGATTAAAAAGGCTAAGTAATTTGTCTGTAATCAGTCAACTAATAAGAAAAGATTTGAAACCGGGTCTCTCAGTTAAAGGTCCTGAAATTTCTGTTATACCACACTGCCTGATGGATAAAGTAGGTGGTAAACACTTGGCTGGGAGTCAGGAAGAACAGAGTTTGAATCCATCCTGAGATAATTACTAGCTATGCCACTCAGGGCAAGTTACTTAACCTCTTTCTGTCTCAGTGTTCTCACCTCTAAAATGGGGAAATAATAGTACTTTCCTCCAAGGGTTGTTGCGAGGATAAAGTGAGATAAAAAAAATTTTAAGCACTTTGCAAAACTTATAACAATCTGCCAATACTAGCTATTATTATTATCATCATATAGCTTCAAGATTTTAAAGTCTTTTCACAATCATGATACTTATTCTATCCTTAGATAGATATAGTATGCTTCTAGATGCAGTATGGTAAGTCTAGGTTCAGATAAGTACAATTAATGAATCTGAGTAGTCAGAAGCATTCCACTTCATGCTATTTAAATTTTTAATTTTGTAAAATGCAATCACTGGTTCCAGTCTAATGGAAATATTTAGTGTGAATTCATATAATGAAAACATTTCACAGAATCCATTGTTGACAATAATACCACAGCTGTATAGTAGAAAGACTATTAGATCTGGAGAGAAGAGCTCTGTTTGTGCCCTAACTCTGACATCTAGTTTCCTCATTCACAAAATGGGGCTACTAATACCTGAATCATTTGTCTCATGGTAGTTGTAAGGATTAAACAGGTGCTTGACAAACCTTAAGGTGATACATAAGTATTTTACATGAAACCTCCAGTGGCTTCTGTAACAACAACAAAAAAATCCTTATCTGACACTGCATAATCTGGATCTCATCTAATGTTCCAGGTATATTCCATATTCATCCACTTCATGCATTCAAGAGTTTAGTAAATGGACCTAATAGCTGTCCTTCACACAGGACATTATATTGTCTTTGTCCTTTTCATACAGGCTATGGACTATTCCTGGAATATACTTTCTCTTTATCTCTCCCTCTTGGGATTCCTAGCTTCCTTCAAAGCTCAATTCAAGAGCCTTCTCCTACATGACATCTTTCTATATTTCCCCATGTGCTTAGATCCTCTGCATTTTTCTATTCCTTGTAATTACTTTATATGAATACTTTGTTTTTCATATACATATATGCCAGCTAAATATGTGTATACATGCATACATGGTAAGAACTTAACATAAATATTGATTGATTGATCATGGTAGAAACTAACTCACTGGAAGGATAACTTAATTGGTAAGTCATATAGGAAATTCCTATAATGCAGAAAATGATTAAAGTGAAGGCAGATGTTTCTGATTCAATAGTGGAATATTTTCTTCAAGCTGAAGACTGCAATTCATGCTGCCAGGCAGATATGTCTTTCATACTCATTTTTGGAAACAAAATTCCATAGTTTGATTGTAAATATCTTGAAGTTTATATTGGGTTGGATTTGGGCTTGCCTAGAAAATGATGCATTCACAATTGTTATCTGTGTCTTCTTAGGAAGAGTTCTTTCTATCTCACAGAAAGGGGGGAAAGGCTTTATTCTAAAAAAAGAAAAAAAATCCATATTTATCATCTTTTTCAGGTACTTTCTCAACTGACTTTTCTTTCCTCCACACATTCAAAAAACAAATAGGAATAAAAATTTAAAATAACACTAAGAATTATATTTCAATTCTGATGGCTATTTTCTATAAATACATTTTTCAACTTTCACTTATCTGTCAGGAACACATTTAAAATTGAACATTAATATATACATTCTATTACATAGAGTGACTAACCAAAATAACTTTGATTGTCTCTCTCCAGGGAAACTTCTCAGGAAGTCCATCCATTGCGTAAAAATGCATGGATCTCTCAGAGTGAGATGAACTTTGTTGAGTCCTTGAAAGGCTGAACAGTTGTGACAGTTCAATAAACTTCAGTGAGATTGAGGAAAGGATACAGTAATTCAAACTTGATATCCTGTGGTCATTTGTTTGTAGGTTTCAGGCAAAACATTTTTTAGATTATCACCCCACTTCTCACTTAACTTTATACATGTAGATGTAGAATAAAACAAACTGTTTAGAACACAGAGAGCTACGTTTAAAAATAGAATGTCTAATGAATGTAGGAAAAACAAACACCCAAGCTAAATTCTTTCATTTAGATAATCTTTCAAACCTGTGTACTAAAATGCAAAAGAAACAAAAAACTTTATTACTCTGTGCTCCTAACCCCAATATCCACTAGTTCCTCCTTTTGACTTTTCTATTCTTCTAAAGGTTGCTTGATTAATTATCTTGTTTTGAAACCTAGGGAATTGGGAGAGAGTATGCCTTGTTCTACTTGGTATGTTCCAGAACATGTCATAGTCACTATAATATAGTGCCTTACACATTTTGTAGTTTTCTTTTTCTTTTTTCTTACCTTTTTTTTTTTTTTTTTTTTTTTTTTTTTTTTTTTTTTTTGCTTTTTGGAGGGAGAAAGGTAAGACAATTGCGCTTAAGTGACTTGCCCCAGGTCACGCAACTAGTTCTATTAAGTGTCTGAGGCCGGATTTGATCTCAGATCCTCCTGACTCCAGAGTCGGTTCTCAAATCACTGCGTCACCTAGCTGCCCCCATTTTGTAATTTTCTTTTAAAGTTTTTGAATTGGAAAAGAAAACCAAAATAAACAATTGTTGAATTGAGCAACTTTGTGTTATTTGGGGTTCTTGTTTAGGCACTCTGTCTGGCAGTTAGGAGGTGTGCTATAGATTGATAATTTAATACTGAGTTCAAACTATCTGGCCAGATGTATAAAAATTCAATTCAATTAAAAAAAATTAAAGCTACTACTACATTCCAGGTGTTACCTTAGGTGCTAGTGATACAAAGACAGAAATAAAACAAATCTTCCCCTCAAGGAGCTTGCATTCTACTGGGTTGGGGTAGGAGAGGGGTGTGCAATAATAGGTATACAGTGTGGTTTGTCCTTGATTCTCAAAGAGGACCATGACATCAGGAAGATGATGGCATCACTTGCAACTGAATTGGATTTGAGTGAGGTAAGACTGTGCAAAGTCGACAGTTTCACTCTTTCCTCTTGACCATCTGGGTTCAGTGGCCAGATATAGATCAGAACATCTGGAGATAACCCACAGATATACAGTTAGTACAGGTATAAAGGCATAAATAAACATAGGAAGCACTATCTATAAAACACGATATATATGTATATGTATCTATCTATCTATCTATCTATAGATATATACATATACATATATACACACATATATACATAGATGTGTGTGTATGTGTGTATGTGTGTGTGTGTGTGTGTGTGTGTGTGTGTGTGTGCTGGAGCTAGCTTCTCCAGAGAAAATCTAAAAGACCATAAATGAGGGTTTAATTTACTGTTTTGCTGATGATTGACTTATGAAAGTAATGAAGAAAATAATAACATAGTTTAAACTTAAAAATGTGTTGTGTACAATTTTTTTTGAAGAGCTCATTGTTAAACATTTACCAGTAAACACATGCGGAACTATAAAATATGCCAAACACACAAAAACTGAGGGGGCATTACAGTCAGAAGAGGGTTATGTAAGGCTTTATGTAGGAGATGGTACTTGAGCTCAAAATGATAACGATAACAAAAACAACCTTTCAAATAAACATGGTGTAGGCCCACAGGTGTGGGGAACCTGTGGCCTTGAGGCCACATGAGGCCCTCTAAGTCCTCAAGTATGGCCCTTTGACTGTGCATTTGATCAAAGGACCTAGAGGATCTCATGTGGTCTCAGGGTCACAGGTTCCCCACCTCTGATATAGGGAATAAAAAGATCATGACCTCTGTAAGTCAAAGTTAGATTAACTAGAGCTAGAAGATGTTTTCAGGAATATTTACAGTTTAAAATAACAGGATCATGTGATTTAGAGCTGGAAGAGGACTTAGAAATCAGATTTTTGTGTCTAGATACAAGTGATAAGAGTAGAAATGAGCCTTAAAAAATAGAACAGTGTCTATCCCCATAACCCATTTGACCATTTTGACTGAAATAGATTTTACTTAACCTTTTCCTAGACTTTCTACTTTTGAGAGTTCCTCAATCACACTTCAAGAAAATTGAACTCCTTCCAAGACTCTGGAGTTTATCTTCCCCCTCCCCCGCTCTTGTCTGTCTCTGTTCTCTACCTACATCTTAACACAAAGAACAAATGTTTCCATCCCTTCTGATTTGACCACAATTATATGAATTGTTAAACTAAAAACTTTTGACCACAAACTGCCCAGCATAAAGAGTCTAAATGGGTAACACTGGTACTTCTACTCAGAGGAAAAGTGCTTCTCCATTCCTCCCCTCTTCCCACTACGAGAATACTTAACAAGTCTTTTCATTTCCTTGCTCCCCTTGCCACGCTAGCTTGTAGAAGAAAATGGACTAAGTATATTTTAATTGGGTGTGACAATAGCGTGGGATTTGTTAGACTTCTGTTTAATTCACAGCTTTTTATGCTTTATAAGACAAGACTAAGCATGAATACATCAAAGTTAACTGTATTTTACGGAGAATGGAAAAAAAATTCTTGGTATTTCTGAAAAATATAATGGTTGGCTACCACGTCACTTATATGGACATTTTTTTTGCCATTCCCATGAAATTAATCTTTAAGAAGAACTTATGTCTAGGATTTTTTTTTTCAATAGAGGATGGTAGCCTGGAGGAAGAGTAGAGATCAAAGTAGGAAAAGACAAGGATGTACTCAGCAGTTGAACAAGGGGGTTGGACTTCTTGCATCTTGTCTGAAAAACTCTCAAAAGTGGAAAGCCTATGGAGAGGTTAATTAAAGTAAAAAATATGTATTTCCACTTAATTAAATTATTTTTTCTTTAGTATCTATTTGATAATTATCTAAAACCAATATTCTCTGTATGATACAGATTTTAATGGACATCTTTCACAAATGTTTTCCCAAGACTTACACATATGCAACATATAAAAGGAGAACCTAACAGAATGGTGTGCATATATTTTGACACAGCGAACAGCTTTAGTGTTGAATTCTAAACATTAGGCACAAGCTGGACATTGATTAAACTCATCTTCTCAGTTGAGGGGAAGAGTTGGTGTTTCCCTGCATTGTTTCCTAGGATACCAAGCAATTGCTACTTTTAGCCACCAGTCTAATTGCTCTGTGTATGCATTATGGGAACACCTGGGACATAACTAGAAAAAAAAAATCTGATGGCTGCTTAAAGTGAAATCATAAGGTAAAAGGACTATTAAAATAATATTTACATGTTTCAAGTTTTCTTTAAATTTCTGTAAAATTATTGTCACAAGTCAAAAGTTCACTTTGCAGATATTGTGCCTGAAATCATCCTATCCACTTCTAATTTGTTCTGTGTTGATTTTAGTTTCTATCTTAACCTTGTCATGAAAGGTACAGAACCAGAATTGAGGAGATGTCTAAGTGGTTGACAGTTATGATGACACCCTTTACCAAAAAAGATCTCTCCCACGTCTCATCACCACCCCTTCCCTTAGCATTAGATTCCTTTCTCATGGCATTTTCATGTTCAAACTGGAATTATAGGTATCTCTTTATATGTCATCTTCCATATTACATCTTAAGCTCTATGCTTTTGTACTCTAGTCTCCTAACTGGGCTCCATTTCAGTTTCTGCTTATTCCACCTATCATTGATACAGTGGCTATATTATTTATATAAATCTTCCTAATACATAGGTTTGATTACATCACTCCACATGTACAAAATAGTTTCCTAGGCTTCTTAGGTCTCTTGGAGATAAAATATGCCATACTTAGCTTAGCCTTACCCCCATAGTCAGGCTCCTATCTACCTTATCAGCCTTACTCCACATGCACTACATTCATATCTAATCCACTCTAGCAGTTGGGGCATGGGATAGGGTTTTCATTAAAACTTTCCAAACTTCTTAATATAACAGGAAATAAATTTCTGAGTTTACCACGTCTATCATCATGAGACATAATAATAACATTAATTTATATTGATATATAACAATATTTCTATATTACTAACTTGTTAAATGTCTACTAGAACATAGGCAAATGAGACCACTGTTTTTATTTCTTATTGCTCAAAAGATTCATTCTAAGTGTAGTGTTTGAAAGTATATTAAATTATGTCTCAATTGTTCCTTGCTTTGGGTTTAATTGCAAAGAAGATTAAGCATCTTACTGTAAATCTCTACCCTCCCTTTCAGTGTTCTACAAATAGATATTAGAGTTTACATTCATCCTAATCCCATAATCTTCTCAAGCAGACAATTTTGGTTAGTATATAAGGTCGGTGATGGTTACTTCCGCTCAAGATGACAAATACAAATGAAACTATTTTTTGTTGAATAGTTCCAATAAAATAATCCAAGGTGCTTCTGCCCTTTCCTTTCTCAATCCTGCTTCTTCATGATCAAGGCTCTAGTGTGTACAATTTTAAAATAACTTTGATAACATTTTCATTGTGAAATAATATTAAATATTCCCTACAACTCATTGACAAGTATCTCATAATTCTTTGGGGGTACATATGCCTCAGGTTGGTAACCTCAAAATTAGACATATATGGAAAGACTTCCTGTAGAAGGTAATACATAGACTGAGACTCAACTGAAGTCAGGAATTACATGAAGCAGAGGTGAAGAGGATAGTGTGAATGGAATAATGAGTTCATGGAACAAGAAGCCAAATAGTATGAATGGAAGGTAGGGTCTGCATCCCATTGAAAATGGAACTTAATTTGAAGCAGTGATACAAACTTTCAAGGTGCTATTTCTCAGTTTGCCTATGTGTAAAATAGTGGAAAAATCATATATCAGAATTCCTGCTCCAACTGGAACACATGGAAAATGGAAAATTTTCAGAAGAATTAGCTTATAAAATCCAACAATCTTAGAAGTACATTCAAAGAATTTTCTACTTCATTATTCTATTTCAGAATAGGACAGGGATTTCTATAGTTTTTTTACTTTTATTTAGGTTTTTTTTTTTTTTTTAGCATGAAAAGCATAGAATACTTTGCCTGAAAGATACTTTTTTCAGTTAAACATCAGGAATTCTTTTCAGTGTTCAATATATGACATGGGTAAAGGAAAAATTCATTATCTAGGGTGAGGGAAAACACTTCTATTTCTAAAAATATCTATCTTTTCTTTAGTACTAGCTTAAGTTTCTGACTCTCTGCAGAGTTTCTGGTGTCATATATAATATCTGACCAGTTTATCCGAGATTCTGTGAAAGTGGTCAAATATCTGAGAAAATAAACATTTACATGAAATAGACCAACTGTACTTTATACTGATGCCTGACAAGATTGAAAGATCATATTTTTTATTTCCTCTCGATTGAGATGACAGACAAATAATGATGTCAAGTTGTCTTATTAAGAAAGAGAATGAGCAGGGAGACTAGGACGAGAAAATTAAAAAGGTTGTTGCTTCCCCTCAAGTCCTGTCTTCTATTCTTTTTCGGTGGGTGGCCCCTAAACATAAGGAGTATTCTTGACATTTGGTGCCTGATAGCAGCAAGATTTTTCAACATAATTTCGTGGCTGCTGAAGCATGCTTGTAGCAGCGTGCACTATGTTTTGACACTAGATGATACTATTCTTTAATCTTCCCTTCCTCCTTACTCCTTTCCTCATTCAAAACATCAGTTATAGGACAGCAAGGAATTCTACACATATCCCAGATTTCCAGATTTTTTTTCCAGTAGAGAATTTTATATTCAACCTCAGTGGGATTCAAGGATCTGAAGAAAAAGCAAATGGGACAGATACCTGAATTGACGATCAGAGAGAAAAATGTATTGGAATATTTGGCTTCATAATTATTTATCACTGAGCAATACCTTTAACAAAATATAAAGACATTTTTAAAAAGACAAATAGGTAAAAAAAGAGTGGCACAAGAATCTATGATCTCATTTTCTAAGGCCTAGTTTCTGTTACAGAATGCTATTCTGCTTGAAGCTGAATGCTGCCTGCCATTAAGTCTTGGCTTAATGTGACCCTAGCTTTATGTCCCCAGGTAAGTCACTTGACCTCTGTCTGCCTCAGTTTTCTCATGTGTAAAGTGGACAATAATAATAGCACTTATCTTGTAGGATTGCTGTGGGCATAAAATGGCATAATACAATTTACAAATACATACAATTCACAATTTACAAAAATACATAAACCTACAGGCCTTAAAGTGACTGATGAACTCCAGGTTATTATTAGTATCCTTCATAGTAGTAAGAGGAGGAGAAAAAAGAAGAGGAGGAGAGGGGAGAAGGAGGAGCAACAGTAACTTCAGTGGCAGCAGCAGCAGCAGCAGTAGTAATAGTAGTAGTAGTAGTAGTATTAGTAGTAGCAACCTCACCGAATTCTGGTTTAACTGGCTACAGAAACTTTCCAACAAGATTGCTGATGTGGTACAGTGTGCTTTCTTGAGTAGGCCTTCCTGGGTAATGTTTAAAGAATATCCTTTAGCTATTGGTCTATATTCCCTGATTCTATCTCCCCACCAAAGATATGATAGCTGCCATGGAAAAGCCTTTATCTTACAACCCTATATAAATTCAGGCACCCAGCACCTATGTGCCTCCAATTGGAATGATACAATAGTTTATCCAGGTCACCATTCTGTATGCTGCCCCATGGGATGGTGTGAGTAAGTGAGGCTGAATTGTGGTCTGTATTTACATACCTCCTATGCAATACTTAACTATGAATATTAAGAAATTGTTCTGACTCATTCTAGTGTTGTCATCATTCACCCAAACTCCATTCTACACTTGCCTGACATGACAAAGAAGAGTTAGAAAAAAAAGAAATTATCAGCTTTCAGATATATTAATTTGAATTGGAAGGGATTTTATAGGTTACATCTTTCAAACATTTCACTTGATAGAAGAGGAAAATAAAGAGCAGAGAGATGAATTAACATTTATTAGCCCATACAGATAAAAATAATTTTACAATCTGAATCAAAAGGGGAGCTCAAAAGCAATCTAACTTAGCTGCACCTTGTCAAAAATCTTGTTGGGAATATCCCTAAAAAATCTTGCTCTTCATCTGAATACTTCCAGAGGTGGGTAATGCATTCCTTCCCAATTCAATTTGAGATGCAAATTCTCCTTGAATTGAGCTTAAATCTGGCAGGTAGGTTGCTTAGGGTATAGATTGCTGGAATTGGAGTGGAGTGAGGGCTGAGTTCAAATTGTGTCTTTAACATTACTATCTGGGTGACCCTAGACAAATAACTTGAACGTTTCATTTTCAATGTACTCATGTATAAAATGAGGATAATAATGGAGCTAACTTACACAGTTTTTGTGAAAATCAAATGAGATAATATAGATAAAGTTTTTTTATCCATCCTGGTTTTTTTTGTCCATCTCAAAGGGATATGCTATTATTACTATTGTTACTTGTCTGTGTATCTTTTATTGATTATTATGCTTACTGTACTTTTTGGGGGTGACAATATCTGACCCATTTTTAAAAATTTTATGTATTTTAGCCTGAATTTAACAAAAATGAAACAAGCATTTTCATTAAAAAGTGCAATAGAAATAGTATGATTGAACATGAAAGTACAATTCTATTATGCTCAACTTGCTATTCCTTTAAATATACAATTAAGCTATAATGCAACTTTGTTTCCTTCCTTTTTGTCTTTTTAAAAAAATTTTGTTAATTTTTTAAACCTTTTGTTTATTTTTATTTTTCAACATTAATTTCCACAAGATTTTGAGTTACAAATTTTCTCCCTGTCTTTCCCCTACCCCCACCCCAAAATATCAAGACTACTGAATTCCCTTTCCCCCAATCTGCTCTATCTTATATACTCTGCCCAAACCCCCTATAACTTTCTAGTAGGGCAAGATAGATTTCTATACTCCAGTACCTGTATATCTTTTTTTCCCAGTTGCATGTAAAGAAACAATTTTTTAACATTTGATTTTAAAACTTTGATTTCCAGATTTATTTCCCTTCTTCCCTCCTCACCCACCTCTACTGGGAAGATAAGCAATTTAACACAGGTTGTACATGTGTAGTTATGCAAAACATTTCCATAGTAGTTATATTGTGAAAGACTAACTGTATTTCCCTCTGTCCTATCCTGCCCCCCCCATTTATTCTGTTTTCTACTTTTACCCTGTCCCTTTTCAAAAGTGTTTGCTTCTAACTACCCTGTCCCCCAATCTATCTTCCCTTCTATCAGCTCCCCCTCTTATGACCTTCCTCCCTACTTTCCTATAGGGTAAGATACCCAATTCAGTGTGGATGTTATCCTCCTCCTCTTCCTCCTGCTCCTCCTCCTCCTTCTCCTCCTCCTCCTCCTCCTCCTCCTCCTCCTCCTCCTCCTCCTCCTTCTTCTTCTTCTTCTTCTTCTTCTTCTTCTTCTTCTTCTTCTTCTTCTTCTTCTTCTTCTTCTTCTTCTCCTCCTCCTCCTCCTCCTTCTCCTCCTCCTCCCCTTTTTCCTCCTCCTCCTCATTTTTTTCTCCTCCTCCTTCTCTTCTTATTCCTCTTTTTCCAACTGTAATTGTAATGGAATTTAAATATCCCCTTGTATTGGCTTGATTTTGGGGTTAAGTCTTAAGACCCAGAGCTTGTGAATCCCACAAGTGGATAGACTTGCTGACGTGAAGAGAGGGGGCTGAACAGGGAGGAGCTGGTGCCGTGTATAGGGAGAGGCCCAAGCTGAGAGAGGGCAGAAGAACTACTGGGAACAACATCATGGAGGCAGAAAGAGAGAGAGAATTTCTGAGGAGCAGACTTGCTGAGAGAGAGACAGAACTGCCAGCCAGAGTTGACCAGGACTTCTGAGGACCAATTGGAGCTGCCTAGGACTTCTGAGAACTGCCACCGGGATCTGCCAAGAACTGAGGAGGCATGACTGTGGTGTCAGTATTTTGTTTCTTTTGATGTTATTTTGTCAGATTTGTTTGTTGATAAAGGCCTCAGACCTTGTTGGGCCTAGGTTGATTTCACAGGCAGAAAGTTAATTGAAGAGGATGCTGGCATGTATGAATGTTATGGTGTCTTTGTTAAGCTTTGTCTTCCCAGGAATAGAAACTGCTGGGAACTTGCCTTGGGTCAAGATGAAGAAAATACCTCTCCTTGGGTATTGAATACTGTGATGATATTGTAACCTAGTTGTGACCTAGGGGTGGATGGCCTTTGTGCTTTCCACTGCCCCTTGAGAGGGTGCTGGGTGGTGACTGATGATATTGTAATTCAGTTGTGATCCACGGGTAGAAAACTTTTTAACCTTGTACTTTGTGACTAACCAAATGAATGTACTTTGTTTATGATTGGCAACTAATATCCAATTGAGTAGAGAGAAGACTTTGTGATTGACTAAATGAATGTACTACTCAGGGGTGCAGTACTTGGATGTTTGTACTTTGTGATTGAATTGAAGAATTACTAAATGATTGAGTTACACATAGTAAATGTCATATTTTTATTTTCTGTGAATGTTTTGTCTTAATCTGTCACTGACTAAATGGACAGTTTGCTATGCTCATAAACCAAACCTTGGAAGTTGCTCATGCTTGATGTTACATCAACCACTTCATCCTCCCCAAATTCATAACAACTTCTCTTTTATTTGGCACTTTTCTTATTTTCTACCATTTTTCAAAGATCAATGAGATTTGGAAATTTTTCAAATACTTTGGAATATAATCTCTCTGAGTCTGGTAATTTCTGTTTGTCCAATTCTAATTTTTAAGGAGCTCTTTTCTTTGCAGAACTTTTGTACCTCCTTTTCCATTTGATTTATTTTGCTTTTTAATGGGTTATTTTCTTCAGTATTTTCTGTGCCTCTTTTACAAAACTGCTAAATCTCTTTTCATCATTTTTTTCATCATTCTAATTTCTTTTCCCAATTTGCCATTTACCACATGCTCCAGCACAGCCAAGGGCAAAGAGGCATCCTGTAGCATGAGAAGAAAGAAGGTCAGACCTCTATATACTTAAGTGTAGCCCTGTGAAAACGCAGAAAGTACACATCAGACACAACCACTAAGACCTAATCTCAGCTCTAGCTAAGCTACCAGATTCCTATGGCCTCCATCAGTGCCAGGTATGAGGGCCCCCAGGGGCCTAAGGGAAAATTAGCAAAACACAGTAAAAAGCCAGGGCCTGCAGCTACTGCCAAAAGAAGCCTGAGACAGTGCCCCTTACACCCTGAGTGAAAAGCTCAAATTTAAAAGAAAGACAAAAGGCAAAAGGCCAACAATAAGATGTACAAAAAAACAACAAAAAAGAATGTGACAATAAGAAAGTTATTCTGGTGACAGGGAAGATCAAGACACAAACTCAGAAGAGGAAAACACTGTCAAAACACCTATAGGCAAAACTTCAAGAAAAATGGAAAGCAGTCTCAAGCCCAAGAAGAATTCATCGAAGAACTCAGAAACGAGCTTAAAAATCATGAGAGATGGAAGAAAAATGGGAAAAGGAATTAAAGTGAAGCAAGAGAAGTAAAAATAAAAAAAAAGAGCCAATGGCTTTGAAAACTACTTACAAAGTAGAATTAGTCAAATGGAAAAGAGAATACAAAAACCCATTAAAGAAGAACTTAGAGGGGGCAAAGCCAAGATGGCAGCTTAGGAGCAGCAACATATCGCAGCTCTCACATAGCCACCCCAAAATACTCATAAAATATGACTCTAAACTAATCCTAGAACTCCAAAACGGACACAAATATACTTTCCACTAAAGTCAGCTCGGCTACGAGGAACCATATCAGCACTGCAAACCAAAACCAGCCTAGCCTGAAGCCCTAGCTGAGCCTTGGGGGCGGCTGGACGAGAGGAGCCGAGGAGCCTCAGGTGAGAGGATTAGCGGCAGCTGCGGCAGTGCTCAGAACTATGTCAGTTGGGCTTGCCAGGTCTTGGGAAAATAGCGGTCTGGCCAAAACGCCTCCAGGGCGGGAAAGTGAAAGGCAGAGGTTTTGCACCTGCCTCCGCATTGCAGCTTCTGAGCCCTCAGCCTGCAGACAGCAGGGGGACAAAGCGATCGTTCAGAGGCCAAGTGCTCTCGCGTTGAGGAGCCTGGATCCAGATTGCGGTCTTGGGCTTTGGTCCTGTGAGTCTTCTTTATCCAGTGAGCCAGAAGTAGGAAAGGAAGCCAGCACCTCCCTGAGAGCTATGGCAGCCGAGAGGACCCCAGAAATTTGGAACAGAGCTTTCCCTTCTGGAAGCAGAGTCCCACAGAGATTAAAAAAAAAATCATGGACTGACCAACCCTGCGTAAGAATAAGCATAAGAAGCAAGATAAGAACAGCAACCAAACCCTAGAATCCTTCTTTGAAGAAAAGAAGGACCAAGGCAGAGAGCTGCAGGACAGCACAGCCAGAGCTCC
>CM053587.1:257638760-257654777 GCA_028646515.1 Pseudochirops corinnae | reverse complement strand
ATAAGGAAAATGGCAAAATATTTTAAGCAGCATTACTTCATGAAAGAAAAAGAAAGCATGGAGGGACAAACAAATTTTTAGAAAACTTGGTCATAGACCCAATTAAGACAGATAATTTTGAAACTATTTAAATATCATTATGAGTTAGACAACAAAATTAAACATGGAAAAATATAAAATATTTCTATAAAAATTATTTGTTTTTTAGTGACAGAAGAGATACATACCTATATATGAACTCTAATATCTGAGTACTTAACAATTTGTATGAAGAAGTATAAAAGATGCTAAACAAAATAAAGATAGAGAAGAATAACTAGTGTAGAAAAATTAACATTCATACTGGAGCCCCAAAAAGGTGAGTGCACTGAGGATTGGTTCTCAATGAAGAAAATGTTATTCTTGAAAAATAATTTTTAGAATTGAGTAATGAAGGGGAGTATTCTGGGAAGATGGTAGAGTAGGTCAGAAAATTCCAAGCTCCCCAGATTTCAACCACAAATGAGATAAAATATCACATAAGGATAAACATAGAGGCAGAAAAATAAATGAGATTAGCGGTAGAACAGTGATTTTTCTGGAACAATCAGAGAACATCTGGTGAAAAATACCAGGATAAGCTTTGGTCTCTGTAAAGAATAAACAGCTTCAGACTAGTTATGCTTTAACAAGAAGCTGTGAGCCCTGGGGCTAGCTGGGTTGGGAGGCAAACTCTGCCACAGCCAAAGGAATTTTTGCCCCCCAGAAAATGAGAGGAGTTGGGCATGTGAACCAGAGAAAATTGAGGGAACCTCTGCTGACAAGGAATGCCAAACCCACATGTGCTACAGAGGTATGTCCTTGGGCAAGATGGACCCAGCACACATTTGGTGAGTGAAGAAGCAGTGGGGCCAGGCCACTCTGGCTGTAGGCTTTTACAGGAAACTGGAGGTCTTTATTTTGATTCCAGGCCAGGGGGAGAACTGAAAGAGGATCTGAGGCCAGAGGCATCATCCTCCATACCCCAGGACTAGAGGAGATTACAAAAAAGTAAGTTCCTACAAATAAAAAAAAATGAGCAGGAAAAGAAGGAAAAAAAAATCCAAACATAGTAATTTGCTATGGGAATAGAGAAGACTGGGGTCCACCTTCAGAGGGGGATACTGAAACAAGGAAATCCTCATTTACCCCTCTAGTGCTAATGCAATATTTACAGTGCCCATGATCATGATAAAGACTATGACTATAAATATTGCATGACGTTCGACTGCAAAATATGCCAGACTCTCCAGATAGAGGATAAAATTGAAAGATTTATTTAGACACCAGAAAAATGAATCCCAAAACCAGTAAGCCAATTCCATCATAGTACCAAAGATATTAAGGATCCATAATAATACTGAGAGCCATATCATCCTTTAGTCTTCCCACAAACCAATACAAGATCAATATTTACTCACAAAACTCTCTATCTCCTTGCCTAAGCTCCTCTGTCCCCAACTGTTTCCAGCTGTCTCCAACGGTCTTCAACTATCTAGTTTGCTCTCTACTAGCTTCTTGTGTGCTTGGTTTCTCCTCAGCAAACTCCTCCCACTACAGGCTCCATGTGATCACATTCAGCCTATCAGGGGGCAGAGTTTATATTCCCAGTAGGGAAGCTTCCTGTGGGCTTAAAGGGACAGAGTTTATCTTCACAGCAGGACTGGTTTTCAAACTACCCCCTAAGTCTATTAAGGGGCATGGAAGATCTTCAAATTCCCATTCCCTTTACAACCCCAAAGAGTAATAATGTCAAATGGTAAACTGACCAAAAAGAATTCATAAAAGAACTTAAAAAAGACTTTAAAAATCAAATGAGAGAGATTGAATAAAACAAAAAAAAATAAAAACAATCCAAGAAAAATATGACTACAAAAAGAAAGTTAACGAATTAGAAGAGATTTCCCCTTCCCACTTAATAGCATTTTATTTTTTCCAATTATATGTAAAGGTAGTTCTCAGCATCTACTTTTATAAGATTTTGAGTTCCATATTATTTTTTCCTTCCTTTCCCTTCCCCCTCACCAAGACAGCATGTAATCTGATACAGGCTATACATGTACAAGCATATTAAACGTATTTCTACATTAGTCATATTGTGAAAAAAAAAAGAATCAGAAAAAAAGAGAAAGTGAGAAAGAAAAAAAAGGAAAAACATGAGAAAATAGTATACTTTGATCTCCATTCAGAATCCATAGTTCTTTCTCTGGATGTAGACAGCATTTTCCATCATGAGTCTTTTGGTGTTTATATCATTTTGTTGCTGAGGAGAGATATAACTATCGATTGGTCTTCACACAATGT
The DNA here is from genome assembly GCA_028646515.1 of Pseudochirops corinnae. Lineage (NCBI taxonomy): Eukaryota > Metazoa > Chordata > Mammalia > Diprotodontia > Pseudocheiridae > Pseudochirops > Pseudochirops corinnae. The sequence continues at coordinate 257,652,455 of CM053587.1, read as the reverse complement.
TGTTGTTACTGTGTACACTGTTCTGCTGGTTCTGCACACTTCATTCAGCATTTGTTCATGTAAGTCTTTCTAGGTTTTTCTGAAGTCTGCCTGTTCCTCATTTCATATAGAAGAATAGTATTCTATTACATTCATATACCATAACTTGTTCAACCATTCCCCAGTTGATCGGCATCTCCTCAATTTCCAATTCTTGGCCACCACAAAAAGAGCTGATTTAAATATTTTTGTACATGTGTGTCCTTTCCCCCTTTTTTATGATTTTTTTTGGTCATACAGACCTAGTAGTGGTATTTCTACATTAAAGCATATGCACAACTTTATAGCCCTTTCAATGTAGTTCCAAATTGCTTTCCATAATGGTTGGTTCAGTTCACAACTCCACTAACAATACATTCATATTCCAATGTCTTCTCCAGCATTTAATATTTTCCTTATTGTCATATTAGCCAAACTGATAGTTGGGAGGTGGTACTTCAGAGTTGCTTTAATTTGCACTTTTCTAGTCAATAATAATTTAGAGCATTTTTCATATAAATGTCAACAGCTTTAATTTCATCTGAAAACTGCCTGTTCATATCCTTTAACCATTCATCAATTAGGGGAATTACTTGTATTCTTATAAATTTACCCATTTCTCTATATATTTGAGAAATGAGGCCTTTATCAGGGACATTGGTATAAAATTTGGTTCCCAGTTTTCTGCTTCCCTTCTAAATGTGGTTGCATTGGCTTTGTGAAAGACCTTTTGAATTTAACACCAAAATGATCGATTTTGTATTTTATAACATTCTCTAGGAGATCCCAAATCTGGGAAAATGACATTGAAAACCAGAATTGGACAAGGGGAAGCCAGCAAAGTCATAAGAGACCAAGAATTAATAAAACAATATATAAAGAATGAAAAAAAAGGAGAGAATGTGAAACATCTCATAAGTAAAACAACTTATCTGGAGAACCGATCAACAAGAGAAAACATAACAGACTACCTGCAAATTATGGTTAAAATAAGAATCAAATAACAAACCTACAATCAAAATAATACAAGCAACAATTAAAGAAAACTGTCCTGAAGTATTCACAAATCCTGGGTCTTAATACTTCATGCAATTATGAACTTGAAACTAAGTGCTAATTACCTGTTCACTTGCCAATACAAGGGGCAGGGAAGATTTTCAAATTCCAGTTGTCATTACAATAGCAAGGTAAGAACATGGCAATGCCAATAAACTAAGTTAACTTGGAAGGTAGGGAAATTAATAAGGAAAGGAGGTAAGCTTTGAGTAAGGCGAAGACAAAGAAATAAGATAATAATTTAACAGAGGAGTTGAAACTGCTGAATAAAGGAAATTCACAGAAAGTAAGATTCCATATGTCAATATTCACAGCTTGATCATAGTGAAATTAATAATGGAATCCTTCTGGACATGAGCCCCTAGATAACATCTATGGACTTTTCTTTCCCCAAGTCCAGTATTTTGTTAATCTCCCCTCTCCCCTTCCCCCCATTTCTCATTCTTTCTAAACTCAGGGATGATTTCTGTTTTACCTTTATAGACTTTGCCTACAGAGTCTCTTCCTAAGAGGGGTAAGACATATTAAGGACAATCAGCAACTTGGCAACACAGCCTCTCCAAATCTGTCCATTAAAATCATGGAATACTTTTATTATTCATTTAAGCTCTTTAAACCTAAATTGCAGTGATCCCACGAGGTAAAAAGAAATGTTTCTACATATACTTGAACTAATATTTTTGATACAGGAAAACAAAATTCTGCATTTGGTCATCCTGTTACCCAAGGATCCCTCAGTTCCACAATTCCACAATACCACAACACCACATTCATTTTAAAAATTAATTTTACAAGGAGGATTTTGCAAAATAAATCATTAATTTTTACTAAATATTCTACTCAATTTTATATTATGCTTTTACAGTAATGTGAGGGCTAATTTGTATTTCATTTTAGTTTTCATTCCCAAATCTATGTCTGCAATATTATGAGCTAATCACCCTAAGGCATCAAAGGAATTTGTCTAGGCTGCCCAATGGAAGTCTTCTAAAGCTTCACTTATTCTTTGTTTGCTCAGAGGAGATTTTTGTATTGAGATAAGTAAAGTTCTTTCAGTTCTTCAGAGAAGAAAACTCTATGGAAATGCTCATTAATTAATATAATGTGGGGACATTAGTTCTTTAGAAAATTAAAGTGAGGCCAACATTAACTTCAAAAGCAGGAATCCTTCAGTGGATGTATAAGTGTGTAATTCTTTACTGAATAAATGCTGTTTCTTTTTTTCAAACATTCTAAACCTCATAAACACCAAACCATAATTGGCTCACTGAATCTACTTGAAGAAGGTTTTCTATTTTCCAGAAATCTTTCTGTTGTTTAATTATTCATATAAAGAAGTCTGATGTTTATTTACTGCCCTACCTAATGGTGTCATCAGAAAGATGAATTGTTTATGGTAACTGAATACCTAAGAATTTCTGTTAAAAATAGTGCTGTGGGCAAAATTAAATAACCTAGACAATAAGTGAGTCTCTCTCTCTCTCTCTCTCTCTCTCTCTCTCTCTCTTTCTCTCTCTGTCTCTGTATATAAATATATATACATATATATATATATACACATACACACACACATATATATATATACATACATATACATATATGTGTGTTTGCATTCATCCTTGTGCTTATTCAGTTACAATAAACTCACGTTGCCCAATCTGTTTTTATTTACCCATTTCTTTACTTTCTCTCTCTTTAAAAACTTGGGTTTTAACTCTCAGTGTTTTGACACATACTACTTCAATTTGGTTAAGAGACAACTCTTTGCAATACTAGGTTATGTATTTAATAGCATGTTTAGGTTTGCAAAATATTTTCTATCCAAAAACTCTGTTAGGGAGTGTTTTTATTTCTGTTTATTGATAAGAATAGAAGAAGTTAATTATTTGACCTGGGTCGATGTTACTATCATTCATCCATTTTCCAAGAGAACCAGTACCAGGGTAATGTCTTGACTTGTGTGTGGATTGGATTTTTTGAGACAGAGTTACACAAAACCGTCACTCTCATTCTCTCCTCCAGTCGTAAGAGTCCAGAGGCAAGACAAAAGTAAAAGGCAATAGGTAACCTAATATCTGACCAAGTTATAAATGTTCCATAGCATTTGTGTCAGTCATCTTCAGGGCTGTTGGAACAAATTATTCTCATCTCCCCATTCCACCAGGAGAAGCCTTTGCATGCTTGTGTTAGACATCCTAATTTACCAACAAGATTGAGGTCTGTTGCCTACCCTCAATCTATAAAAATAATGACTTCTAAATTAGTTAATATTGATTATTTTGATTTATCTTAGTTTTATTGAGGAATTACACTTCCTTTCCTTAGGAGAACTAAGCAACCATAACTATTTCTTAAGCCTAATCTATTGACAGATTTAGTGAATAGACATTTTGACAACATTTAATAGTTGGTAACTTAAAACTAGCCAAAATACATAAAATAATCGTAGAATTAAGCCTAGATATCATGAGATTTTTTTAAACTGAAGGTCAAATTTTCTTTTTGGACAGCTGGGAGGTGAGGGTTGATTCTCAGTTTATCATAAATTCCTATTTTTTGTAAATTAGTTCATCTTTTTAGTGAGCTACATAGACCCAATAGTAGAAACCTTTAAGAGATCATTGAAAGTTACCTCACCTGAAAGTTCACAGAATGATAGTCATGAATTTGAAGTTACCTTACCTGAAAGTTCACAGAATGATAGTCATGAATGATAGTCATGAAATATTGGATCTAGTAGTTAGCCCATCCTAGAAACTTGCTGGTATGTCCTTGACATGCCCAGCAACTGAATATTGCAAATCTACCTACTTCTCTTAAAATGCTATGAATCAGTCTCATGAATATTGTTTCTTTTCTCTATTACAAAGATAAAGTCTGTAAACTTGTCAAATTGTTAATAATTACTGAAGGATTAGGTGAACTGAATTAATGGTAACTTTTTAGTTTTCACTCTGAAATAATAAACCTCAGAATTTTCTTTTTAGATAAAAAAAAAGATTAAACGTCTAGTTTAGCCCATCTGCCAAGAAGGTTAACCAGGTTATGGTCTCTATACATGATGTAGCTTTTTGGAGCCACAGGTAAGAAATCAGTGAATTAGGTGAACACCAAAAATGAATGAGCAATTCTGAAAAGGGCTTGCCAAGCCCTCTCACCAGAGGTAGTAGTTCCATGGGCAGTCCTCTTTCCAGTATCACACTCTGTCTCCCAAAAATTATAAATCAAACTTGGGAACTATATGTATTTTCTTAATACTTTTAATTTGGTTTAGTTTTCTCTTGGAAATAATTAAAAACTGTGTTATACCATTATCATTTTTTATGATTTTATAAAATAAGGAAATTTTTTGGGGGGAAATAAAATTACTTTATTCTTTCTGATGAGTTAAAACCTATTTAGTATATCATTAAAATTTTTGAAAGTTCATTTAAATTAAGGAATTTGAACAAAATTTGTCTGTCTCAGTGACTTGTGTTTTCACAGAAACATACAAACTCAAATAACAAATGTTTGTGATTCTTTTTGGAAAAATGACTTCACAGTTTTATTTTACTTTTTGAATTTAAAAAAATTATTTCATAACAGGGTTTTGAATTTTCAGATTTTTAAACCTATCACATTTTAATTTTCCTTCTACATTTGATTTCAAGTCAAAATTATATAGTTCAAATAACTGCCCTCTTTTAAGATGTGTATATAAGCAGATATACTCAAAGTTCCATGATGACATGCTTGAATGAGTTCTGGATAATGGGCAATACTCTTGCGCTCTCCTGGACTGATGTAGGGTTGCATGCTTGCTCCCATGCTTTTTAGCATGATGTTTTCAGCAATGTTGTCAGATGTCTTTAAATGAGCATGAAAATAGTATCAAGGTCAGCTACCACACTGATGTTAAATTCTTTGACTAGAAAAGGACAGAAGTCAAGACTAACATATAAGGAGAGTTGGTGTGTGACTTTTTGTTCACAGATGATAATGTACTCAATGCAGCCTTTGAGCTTGAGAATCAACAAGGTATGGGTCAATTGTCTGCTACTTTTGATAATTTTGGTCTAACAACTAACACCAAGAAAAAGAAAAAGGTTCTCCACCAGCCATCACTTTACCATTCATACATGAAACCATTGTTCACAAAAAAATAGAGAAATTGTTAGTGCTATGGATAAGTTCACTTACCTTGGCAGTATACTTTCCAGAGTTGTACACATAGATGAGGATGGCACACACATTGCCAGAGATAGCTCAGCTTTTGAGAGGCTCTGAGAAAAGCTGTGGGAGAGAAAAGGTATTAGAATGCCTACCCAACTGAAAGTCTATAAAACTGTTTTCAAATCTGTGTGTTTCTTTGATGAAAAAAGTAATTTATTTATAATACAAACATTCACAATAAAAGTCACTTTATTTTGAATAATATTGTAATATTTTAAGGACAATTTTCTCAATGATTGCATCTTAGTAATGATAATACATGAAATGAAAATAGTTGAGTGTTGTTATTTCTGTCTTCTGTGTTTTATATCATCACAGTTATTCCAAATATTCCTCAACTTTCCTCCCCATGAAACAATGGAATACTTTAAGAGAAGAAAAAAATCAGTAATACTGGTTAATGCATTGGAAAAGTTCTAAATATGTACAATATGTAACAATTGTGGATGTCCCGCATTAATGAATGGCTGGATTGGAGGTGCCTTCTCATAGTCCTTCATATAAATCCTGGTAGATCTTTTATTTTTTTATTCAATTTTGAATTTGGCATTGTAATTTATATTTACATTGTTGTTGTTATTCTCTCTTTGTGTTTAACCTTTGCTTAATTCACTGTATCAGTTCATAAAACTCTTTTCATGTTCCTTTACTACAGCCGCCAACATAATTTCTTATAACAGCAACATTCTATGACATTCCTGTATCCTAATTTGTTTACTCATTTCCCAACTGATCGATATCTACTTTGTTTCCAATTATTTCAGATCACAGAAAAATGCTGATAACTTTTTGTGTATATGGGGACTTTATTCCCATAAATGGCCTCCTTGGGGAATAATGCCAGTAAAAGAGTCTCTAGTTCAAAGATTATGGATATTTTATTCACTTTATTTGAATAATTCCACATTGGCTTTTTAAAAAAAATATTACACCATTTTACAACTTCACCAACAACATGTTTGGTGTAATTATTATTCCACATCCCCTCCAACACTGACTATTGTCATTTTTTTCATCTTTGCGAATTTGCAATGTGTGAGTTGTAACCTCAGGGCTGTTTTCATTTTTATTTTTCTTATTATTAGTGATTTTGGAAAATTATTTCATATGGTTGTTAATAGTTTGCAATTCTTTTCAGAACTGTTTGTTTCTATCATTTGACCACATATGTAATGAGGAATGGCTATTAATATTTTTATGTTTATTGTTTACATATTTTAGATCCCAAACCTTATTAGATAAATTTGACATAGGTTTTTCCCCCACCATTCAACCATTTCTCTTCTTATTCTATGTGTTTTAATTTTGTCTACAAGGAAGCTTTTAATTTTTTTGTAATTATATTTATTCATATTAACTTTTGTAATTACTCCCTCTTTCTTGTTTGGTTAAGACTATATCTCCTACTTATAGATGTGAGAGGCATGTGATCTGTTTCTCTTGCTTTTTAATATTACAATCTTTACTCTCAAGGTCTTGTATCCATTTAGAAATTATTGTTGAATGTGGAGTAAACAGTTCTAATTTCTGCCTGACTGATTTCCAGGTTTTCAAGCAGTGTTTAATCAAATAAGGAGTTGTTTTTTCCTTAGGTAATTTATGTTTTCCACTATTCTAAATACTGGGTTATTGAGTTCTTTCTTTCCGATACTCCCTTGTCTAGACATTTTATATTAAAGTATATCTCTATTTTTAAGCAATAGCAGATAATACGTATGATTGCTGCATTATAATAGTTTGAGATCTAGAGATGCTCTTCCCCCATTCTCCCTACTTCTTTTGAACCATTTTACTTGACATTTTAGGTAGGTCGTTTGTCTGAATGGATTTTGTTATTATGTTATCTAGTTCTGGAACATATTCCTTTGGTATTTTGATTGGTATAGCACAAAAAGTGGAAATAAGCTTCGATATTATTGACATTTTATTACTTTGGAGCAACCCAACTCTAAAAAATGAATACCCATGAACTATTTAAGATGTCTTTTTTTTGTTTAAGAAGCAATTTGCAATTGAATCTATACAAGTATTTTGTGCTTTGGTATATTGATCCCCAGTTGCTGTTTTTTTTTTAAATTTTGTATTCATACTAAGACCCTGGAAAATGCTTCCATTACTTCCTGGCAAAAAGAGGAAGAAGAAATGGAAATTGTCACATTTTATCTCCTTGTGCTCAAAGATTATTGTAGATGGTGACTGCAGTCATGAAATTGAAATATGCTTGCTCCTTGGAAAGATAACTATGGGCAAATCTGGAAAACATAATAAAACAGAGACATCACCTTGCTGACTAAGGTCTGCATAATCAAAGCTATGGATTTTGTTTTTTTTTTTTTTTTCCAGCAGAATCTTTTGAGAGTTCTTTGGGCATAAAAAGAACAAATCCATCACTACTTAAAGAAATTAATTCAGACTATTCACTGAAAGGTCAAATGTTGAAACTGAAGCTTAAATACTTTAGCCACAAATTAAGAAGACAGAACTCATTGGAAAATATCTTGGTTTTGGGTAAGGCAAAATGAGGAGGTGGTGGCAAGAATGAGATAGCTGGATAGTGTAAGGCAGTGGTTCTCAACCTGTGGGTTATGTTCAATTCGTAACAATGAAAATACATGCTGCATATAAGATATTTACATTACAATTCATAACAGTAGCAAAATTACGGTTATGAAGTAGCAACGAAAATAATTTTATGGTTGGGGGTCACCACAACATGAGGAACTGTATTAAAGGGTTGCGGCATTAGGAAGGTTGAGAACCACTGATATAAGGAAACAATGAACATGAATTCAGAAAGATTTGTAGACATAGTGGAGAATAGAAGGACCTGGAGTGCTGTGGTCCAATGGATGATAAAGATTTGGATATGACTGAGCTACTAAACAACAATAATAAAATAAAAAGTTTATTTGTAGAGGTATATCCCTTTCTAATTTTGCTTCATGAATGTTGATTTTTTAAAAAATGTTATTGATTTGTTGAGTATTTGTTTTGCAGCCTACAACTTAACTGAACCTAGCAATTATCTTAATAAATATCTTTGCTGGTAGACTAATGTTTTCCAAACACAACATCCAAATAGATGTAGTTTTATATCCTCTATAACTATTTTTTCCCTTATTTTCCCCCATCATTGCTATTGTTAGCATTTCTAGAACCATATCAAATAATAGTAGAGGGAGGGGTCATCTTTGCTTCATTTTTTTTTAAATGAGAAATGTTGTAGGGAATGATCATTGTATATGATCCTTGCTTTCAGTTTAAAATAGATTGTTTCATGATATTAACAAGGTCTGCTACACCTATATTTTGTATGGTTTTGGCATAAAAAGTGTTGTACTCTGTCAAAGGTTGATCTTCATATCTATTGAGATGATAATGTGGTTTTGGATGTTTTTATGTTGAGTGTCTTCCTAAAGTTGATCTTTCCATGGATCTTTGATATAAATACCACTTGTTTGTATTTAAATGAGTGGGCACCTAGGCGGCACAATGGATAGACAGCTGGTCGTAAAGTCAGGAAGACTCATATTCATGAGTTCAAATCAGGTCTCAGACATTTACTAGTTGTGTGACCCTGGGCAAGTCATTTAAACTGTTTGCTTCTGTTTCCTCATCTGTAAAAAGAGCTGGAGAAGGATATGAAAAATCACTTCAGTGCCTTTAACAAGAAAACCCCAAATTAAATATTGAAGAATTGGACCCAACTGAAAATGACTGAACGACAACATAATAAATAATTTCTTAGGTATACCTCCTTAGGCTGTTTGATAGGATTTCATTTAAAATTTTCAAACCATATTCATTAATGATGTTAGTCTATTAGTGTCTCTTCAGATTTTATGTTTCCCTGTTTAGATATTAAAATGATACTTGTTTCATAAAAGCATTCTGGTAATGTGCTTTCATTCTTAAATTTTGAGAATCATTTGAGAAGTATTGGTACTAATTGCTCTTTAAAAGTTTTATAGATTTATCCTGTGAAACTATCAGGACCAGGGATATTTTTCTGTGGTTCTTTGTAGTTAGATCTATTTCTTTTCTCTTTTTTTGAGACTGAGATATTCAAACTTTCTATCTGGTCTTCTAATAATTGATATTTTTGTTATATTATTTAAAAAATATTAATCTATTTCCTTTGAGATCTCAGTTTTGTCAAGTTCTAATTTCACATTTCTTTCTGTCTTATTTTTCTTCCAATTTTGTTGTAATTTCACCTTCCTCCTTTTTAAAAAAAAAGATTTACTTTTCTGATCTTTTCTTTTTAACTAGGTTAAGTAAGGAATTATCAATTTTACAAGTTTTTTAAAATAATTTTTACTACTATTTCTTGTTTCTATTTTTGTTTCCAATTTTTCTATTTCTCCTCTACTTTCAATATCTGATCTTTTATGCTTGTTTTAGTTTTTTTTATGTTTTCTAGTTTTTTAAAAGAATATTCATTTCCTTAATCCTCTCTTTTTAAAATTTTCTATCTCCATAGTAATATGATTTTACCCGGAAGATGACTTTAGCTGCTTCCCAGAAAATTTTGGTTTTTTTCATAATTATAATTTTACACTGTTATCATTTCTTTGATTTGGTCTTTGACCCAATTACTATTTAAGATTTCATAGTTGATAATGCATTTGGGTCTGAATCTTTTCTGTGGCCCCAAAGTGATCATTATCTTAATTGCTGTGTTGCGGTCTATAAGTAAGATATTAATTATTTGTTTTTTATATAGTTATTGCAATATCTCTGTGCCCTAATATATAGTCAATGTTTGAATATATTTTATGTAATAGTGAGAAATATTTTTATTTTTTTAGAAGATTTAGAAGGTCCCATAAGTTTTTCAACTCTAGTTTCTTCAAAAATCTGTTCAGTTCTGTATTATTTGACTATTTGTAATGGAAGATTTTGAACTTTCCTGTTACGTGTGTGTGCGCATGCTCATGTGTTTCTGTGTGTGCACATTCTTGTAGCTCAGATAACATCCTCTCTACAAATTTGTATACTAAAATTAAAGTGTAGAACTTCAAATGGATACTCAACAAAGAAATCCTAAATAAGGAGAAAGTCAAGTAACATGTTTATATTCAGAGTGTAAAAAGTTTATTATTGATATAAGTTTCCTTTGTATATTTACTTTCAGGGCATTGTAGTTTCCTTGTTTTTCCTTTTGTATTTTGAAATATTCATTATATTTTGTCAGATAGAACTTTAGGAACTCCTGCTTTTTTTGGACTTACTCTATGCATACACACGTGTGTGCACACATGTATGCACATGCATATATTACAAACAATATAAATACATATACACACAGTATATAGATATACATATAGATATAGATAAAGATATAGATACAGATTTTTCTGGCTCCTCCATTTCATTTTGTCTCTGTCTTTGTTTTTCACATCTTTCTCACAAGCAACAGATTGTTTGGTTTTCTTATGCAATCTGTCACTCTTCATCATTTTATTGGATTGCTTATGCCATTCACATTTAAAGTTATGAGAGTTAAGTTTACATTTTATTGTATTTTTTCCTAAATTTTTGTCCGAGTTATAATTGTTCTCTTCTGCCATGAATCAATATTATTTTCTCTCAGTCATATTTGTTTAATTTTTCTAAGGTGACCATGTTGCTACTATCTCTTTTCTTTTAACCTTCTTGATTTGCATATCCTTCTGTTATTTGTTATCCTTTTCCTTGTGATTTTACTTATTAGTCCTTTTCTCTGCTGCTATTATCTGTTTATATACTCCTTCCTTTCAACTTCCAATTAGCCAAGTAAATTTCCTCCTGGTGATAAATGAATAATTCTCTTATTTAATAACATTATTATATTAGGAACAAAGTTTTCCCCTTATCTTCTCCCTCATCCAGAAATCACCCACTCTGGGAAATTTCTCTTAGAGATTTTCCCACATCAAGTTCTAATCAGACAGTAAAAAAAATTCTAAGTTTGGGCTAATGGGTATATCCCTGCTCACTGTGTTTGTTCAAATAGGCTTGGAAAAGTATTGATTGTCCCTTTTGGCAAGACATGTAATATGGAAATTGATGTCTCTTTGACCAAGACTTGGCTGACCTAATGCATGTACCTCCAAGACCTTTATTTTCACTTTCTCACCCTTCTTGTTCTGGTTTCTTTAGTGACTGGGTTTCAAAGTGTCTCAATATCCTCCCACATTGGACAATCCATGGATACTAGTCTAGTTCTCTGCCTGAAGTGACTTTTGGATAGGCAAAACTACCCCTAGTTAGATGTTGAACTCTTTTCTTCAGGCTTAATGGAATTTTGCACTGTCCCTCACTCCCATACGCACAGTGTCCTATCCTTGTGTGTTGTCTCATTCCCCTAGTTTTCTGTCCTAGCACCAGCGATACACAGCCTTGGAGTGCTGGTACTACAGATATTTCTGCCTGGACCTGGCAGTCAAGAGCATTACAACACTGGTACTTTGCTTTGTCTGCCAGATTCCTGTCTGAATGTCAGTTCCCCATCCTTCTTAAACCCCACCTCCAACATATTTTTGCCCTGAAAGGCTCCCATGGTCCTGACTGTTATTGACAAGTCTTCTGAAGCCTGGGTCCCTAACAAACAGGATAGAAGGAAGGAAGAGTTGAGTATGAGGTTGAGTTTTGTTATAAATCCCTACGTGAGGTCCTTGGATCTGCTAGTTGTAGGAATTGATTGAACAATACTAACTCCATCTTGTGACTCAATTCTGGCTCTAGTCCAGCTCCATTTCTACTTAATTTTGGGTCTAGTCCAATTTTTGTCTCGTGAGAAAATCTTATTGCATTGTTTGAAACTTGTGCTGTGTGACTAGGAAGTGAGGCCACCTCAACCTGGTGCTTAGAGACCCTCAACTAAAGGCCTAGGCTATACTGACCAGAAACCCACACACATTTAAAGATTGATAGAAAACAATTTCTCACAATTATATATGCATACACACACATATACACATATATATGTATGAACAACTCATGTGTCCTGTCTGAAGATTCTATATTCTTTTGATTGAATAAAGACACTTGGGGAAACTGAGACATCTTAATTTCTGATTTCAGGGAATTGAACCTGTTAGTTTCCCCCTTCCCAACTTAGAATCTTCCTAATGTTTCCTCCAATTACAACTCAAATTACCTAATTTTGTGTCCTTGTTAATTGTTTTCTTTTAATTAATTGCTCTTATTTGATTCATAGTTTTTAATATGTAAATATCTGTCTTATTCTATTCATGGTCTTTGGATAGACTGGGGAGTCCATTGACACATTTATAGTGCCTATTTTGCTACTTAAAGAGTTCAAAGTAGTCATGGAAGAGAGTGTCATATGATCAGAAGGAATGACTGGGTTATGACAAATAAGACACATTTAAGTAATAAAGCAACATTTCACTGAATAATAAAATCTGGTTGGGGGGTATAAAAAGTAATTGAATATAAAAGGACTTCAGAAAAAGGTATACTCTCTCCCCTGAAGGTCTTCATTTTTCTTCCTTATATTGATATGTTTTATTTCTTATAGAATAGCAGTTTAGGTATATATTCACAGATGTAGAAATATTGCTTGTAAATAAGGAAAAAAAAGTTAAAATGATACAACTGAGTAACATCTTTCCAAGTATACAATTCTCAATAGAAGTAATCTCCCCAAAACAAACTCTGAAAGGGTAGTGTATTTTATCTTATATTTTTTTGGAACCTGTAGTGCTCATTGCATTTGAACTGAATTTAGCTCCACAAATGTGTTATTTTTCTTTAAATTATTTCAATTATAGTGCATATTGTTTTCCTTATTGCTCCTTCTCTGAACTCATAATTTATGTCATTTCTTACTGGAATAATATTTCACTGTATTTATATATTATCATCTGTTCAACCATCCCAATTGGTGAGCATGCCTGTGTTTTTACTTTTCCCCTAAGCAACTGTTACTGTCAAAATAAAATGCTTCTATTAATACTTTGGAATGTTTGGTGCTCTTTATTTAAGTTTTTTGAGGTGTGTGTCCTGTAACAGGATTACTTCATGATGGGGTTGTAACAATTTAATAAATTGGCATATATAACTACAAACTGTTTCTTTCCAGCTGATCAATCAACATCTAACTTTGAAAGTTTACTGAAGACTATTTTATTATGTTTATTTAATTCAGGTTATTGCATGCATACTGTTCTATTGATATATTTTTTCTACTTTTTAACCAAATAGATTTAATGATTACTCCTTTCTACTTTTTTCCAGATCTCTGCAAAAAAAGTGAAGTAATTGTCATTTTAGCCATTTTTCAAATTGGAAAAGGTTTATTTTATTTTAATTTGTAGGATCTGAGATAGAAACACAGAGGCATTTGGTTTGTATATCACCTTGTTATTGTGGATTATAAGTGATCTTACATAATGT
>CM053587.1:257627124-257638260 GCA_028646515.1 Pseudochirops corinnae | reverse complement strand
CCTGCTCATATCCTTTGACCATTTATCAATTGGGGAATGACTTGTATTCTTGTAAATTCGACTCAATTTTCTGTATATTTTAGAAATGAGGCCTTTATCAGAGACACTGGTTGTAAAAATTCTTTCCCAATTATCTATTTCCCTCCTAATCATGGTTACATTAAATTTATGTATGAGAAAATTTTTCAATTCAATGTAATCAAAATGATCCATTTTGCATTTTGTAATGCTCTATATCTCTTCTTTGGTCATAAATTCCTACCTTTTCCATAAATTTGACAGGCAAACTATTCCTTGCTCTCCCAGATTGTTCACAGTCTCAGCCTTTGTATCTAGATCATGTACCCACTTAGATTTTATTTTGGTATAAAGTATAAGATATTGGTCTATGCCCAGTTTCTGCCATACTATTTTCCAGTTTTTGCAGCAGTTTTTGTCGAATAGTGAGTTCTTATCTGAGAAGCTAGGGTCTTTGGATTTGTCAAATAGTAGATTACTATAGTGATGCACTGCTATATCACCTGTACCTAATCTATTCCACTGATCCACCACTCTACTCCTCAGTGAGTAGCAAGTAGTTTTGATGACTGCTGCTTTATAAAACAGTTTAAAATCTGGTATGGCCAGGCCACCTTCTCTAGCATTTCTTTTCATTACTTCCATTGATATTCTAGACCTTTTGTTCTTCCAGATGAATTTTGTTACTCTTTTTTCTTGCTTTATAAAATAATTTTCTGGTAGATTTATTGGCATGGAATTAAATAGGCAAATTAATTTAGGTAAAATTGTCATTTTTGTTATGTTAGTTTGACCTAGACACAAGGCATTGATGTTTTTTCCAATTATTTAGACCTGACTTTATTTGTGTGAAAAGTGTTTCATAATTGGGTTCATATAGTTCGTGGGTTTGTTTGGGCAGGTAGATTCCCAAATATTTAATAGTGTCCACAGTAACTTTAAATGAAATTTCTCTTTCTATTTCTTGCTGTTAGACTTTGTTAGAAATGTATAGGAATGCCAAGGATTTATGTGGGCTTATTTTATATCCTGCAACTATGCTAAATTTATTTATTATCTCAAGTAGTTTTTCACTTGATTCTCTAGGATTCTCTAAGTATATCATCATATCATCTGTAAAGAATGATAGCTTTGTCTCTTCTTTGCCTAATATGATTCTTTCAATTTCTTTTTCTTCTCTTATTGCTACTGCTAACATTTCTAGTACCGAATTGAAAAAGAGAGGTGATGGTGGTGTAATGACACTGGGATTTGAAGATCTTCCACACCCCTTGAGCTTACTGATGTAGCAGGAAGGAGTAGAGCAAGAGAATGCGGGAACCAAGCTAGTCTTCCTGCGGTGCTGACTGGAAGCGGCGTCAGAGGCAGTGGCTGCAGTTGCAAATTCCTTTTGCTTTGAGTGGGCCAGAATCTCTGCTAAGGACTCCTGCTGAGGGCTGCCTAGGGCAAGAACTGCCAGAGGCCAGAGCTGCTGGGAGCGAGCTGCCTGGATGCTGAGCAGTTGCATCCGTGGTCCATGAGGAGAGGAGGATCTTTGCCTGAGGTAGCCTGTCCTGTTTTAAGGCTTGAGGATGTGGGTGTTTATTACTTTGACCACATGTGCCAACTTCATAACTACTGTGTTGGCTTTGACTTTCTGGTTTTGGGACTCAGTTTTCTGGTATTTAAATGAATGTACTATCTATATTTCTTATGTAGAGAGCCTATTCCATTTTGTGATTAATAACTATATCAGCATATTTGTAGTTACTGTTGGCATCGTGAATACTGCATTGCTGATACAAGTGGACATCCTTGTTTCACCCCTGATCTTACTGGAAATGCTTCTAGTTTATCCCCATTACATTTAATATGTACTGATGGTTTTAGATAGTTGCTACTTAATATTTTAAGAAAGACTCCATTTATTCCTATATACTGTAGTGGTTTTAATAGGAATGGGTGTTGTCTTTTGTCAAAGGCTTTTTCTACATCTATTGAGACAATCATAATGTTTCTACTAGCTTTGTTGTTTATATGATCAATTATACTAATAGTTTCCCCAATACTGAACCATCCTTGCATTACTGGAATAAGTCCTACCTGATCAAAGCATATTATTCTAATGAAAAGTCACTGCAGTCTTTTTGCTAATAATTTATTTAATGTTTTTGCATCAATATTCATGAGGGAAATTGGTCTATAATTTTCTTTCTTTGTTTTGACTCTTCCTGATTTAGGCATCAGTACCATATCTGTGTCATTAAAAGAATTTGGTAAGACTCCTCCAATTTTACCAAATATTTTATAAAGTATTGGAATCAACTGTTCTTTAAATGTTTGAAAGAATTTGCTTGTAAAACCATCTGTCCCTGGAGATTTTTTCCTAGGGAATTCATTGATGGCTTGTTTAATTTCTCTTTCCAAGATGGGCTTACTTAAGTATTCTACTTCCTCTTCAGTTAATCTGGGCAATTTATATTTTTGTAAATCTTCATAAATTTCACTAAGGTTATTGAATTTATGGGCATACAATTGGGCAAAATAATTCCTAATTATTGTTTTAGTTTCCTCTTCATTGGAAGTTAATTCACCCTTTTCATTTTTTATACTGGTAATTTGGTTTTCTTCTTTTTTTTTTTTATCAAAATGACTAAAGGTCCTTCAATTTTATTGTTTTTTCATAAAACCAGCTCCTAATTTTATTTATTAGTTCAATAGTTTTCTTAATTTCAATTTCATTCATCTCTCCTTTGGTTTTCAGGATTTCTAATTTAGTATTTAATTGGGGACTTTTTCTAGCTTTTTCAGTTGCATGCCCAATTTATTGATCTCCATTCTCTATATTCTATTCATGTATGCATTCAGAGATATAAAACTTCCCCTAAGAACTGCTTTCACTCCATCCCGCAAGTTTTGATATGTTGTCTCATTATTGTCATTCTCCTGAATGAAATTACTGATTGTTTCTATGATTTCTTGTTTGACCCACTCATTCTTTAGGATTAAATTATTTAGTTTCCAATTTGTTTTTAGTCTATCTTTCCATGTCCTTTTATTACATATAATTTTTATTGCATCATGATCTGAAAAGAATGCATTTAGTATTTCTGCCTTTCTACACTGGATTGTAAGGTTTTTATGCCCTAGTACATGGTCTATTTTTGTGTATATGCCACGTACTGTTGAGAAGAAGGCATATTCTTTCTTATCCCCATTCAATTTTCTCCAGAGGTCTATCATATCTACTTCCTCTAACAATCTATTCACCCCCTTAACTTCTTTCTTATTTACTTTGAGATTATATTTATCGAGTTCAGAGAGGGGGAGATTGAGGTCCCCCACTAATATATTTTTGCCATCTATTTCTTCCTCTAACTCCCTTACCTTCTCCTCTAGGAATCTGAATTCTATACTACTTGATGCATACATGTTTAGTAATAATATTGCTTCATTGTCAGTAGTGCCTTTTAGCAAGATATAGTTTCCTTCCTTATCTCTTTTAATTAGATCTATTTTTGCTTTTGCTTTATCTGAGATAAGGATTGCTAACCCTGCTTTTTTTTTACTTTAACTGAAGCATAATATGTTCTGTTCCAGCCTTTTACCTTTACCTTATGTGTATCCCCCTGTTTCAGATGTGTTTCTTGTAGACGGCATATTGTAGGATTATGTTTTTTATTCCATTCTGCTATTGGCCTCCATTTTATGAGGGAGTTCATCCCATTCACATTCACAGTTATGGTTACTACATGTGTCATTCCCTCCAACCTATTCCCTCCCCCATTTATGCTTTCATTTAGACCTTCACCTACTTAAGAGTTTTCCTTTTGATTGCCACCTCCCTCAGTATTCCCACCCTATCAACCCCCTTCCTTTTCCTACCCTTCCTCCTTCTAACAACCGCCCCTTTTCTTTACCCTTTTCCCTCCTAATGCCTTCTCCATTCTTCATCCTTAGTATTTTGTTTATGACACTGTTCTGTCTTAGTTCTCATTGTACCTGTCAGATCATTTGTCAATCCAATCACAAGCAGCTCTCCTGAGGACTGCTGCTGTGAATAACTTTAAGGACCTAATTTCACAGTATAGCGACCTCTCTATTCAGCAACAAACTAAATAAAAATGTTCAAGAAACTAAAGCATAACATTCACAACAATCTAAGGAAACAAATTATTGTGAAGGTGGCCACATAATCTTAAACAAAACACAGCATTCAGTAAGCCACAATCTCTTCAATCAATATAAAGTACCCAAGTCAAGTCTTCTTTCATCTTGACTCCAGACTGGCTTTCAATCATCCTTAAGCCAATCATCCTTAAGGGGTAATCATCCTTAGCCATTCATCCTTAAGTGGAAGCAGAAAGTACAAACACCATCCACCCCTAGGTCACAGTAAGTTACAATCTCATCAGTCAGCACTGAGTACCCAAGCAAAGTCTTCTTTCATCTTAACTAGAGGCTGACTTCCAAAGCCCATGATTCCTCTTCCATGAGCTGACCCCTCCCAGCTCTAGCCTGGATTCACAGGGAGACAGCTCCCTCAGGTCTTGCCTCAATTCACTTGACTCTCAACTCTTGCCTGGTTTCAGAGGTAGGCAGCTCTTCGCTACTGTTCCATTTTGCAGCTAATGGGGATTGCTCCACTTCAAGCTCTTCACAGTTTCTGTTTCTAGGAAAACAAAGCTCAACAGGGCTACAACAATATTTACACATATTATCAGTACTATCATCTCAATTAATTCACTTTCTGTCTGAGAAACCAATACAGAACAAGAGATAGGACTTCTGTCTGAGAAATCAACACAGACAGAGCACCAACATCACAAACATTCTCTCTCTCTCAATTCTTCTCAGTCCAAGCTTGTGCTAGAGCTTTTATCTAGTCTGCTCCTTTTTGTTCCACCCTTCCTGTTCTATCCTTCCTGTTCTACTCTTTCAACAAGCTCTTCCCATCGTGGGCTCCATGTTATGATATTAGGCCTATTAAGGGCAGGGGAGGTCTCCAAACTCCCTTAGGCCTATTAAGGGCAACATAATGTAAACTGTTTCCAGCAAAGACTTGACACAATAAGAAGCCAGATTGAAAGGCACTTGAATAGCTGAAACAGGCAGCAAAGTATTACTTTGCTTGCCATTACACCACACCTCAGCCTTCTTTGTTGGATCATGATATCTATCCTGTCTCTTGCCTGTAGGTATACCTCAGGGCTCTATCCTTTGCCTCATTTTTTTTGTCTCTCTATTTACTGGTCTCGTCAGTACTAGGGGTATTAGTGTCATGACAATGTTCATGACTTCTAAATCTATATATAAAGTCCTAATTCTCTCTCTTCAGTTCCAGGTTCACATTACCAACTGTCTATTAGACATGTTGAAATAAATGCAATAACAATATTTTAAATACATATACAAAATGGAACTCATTTCTGCACCACCACCCCTCACCAAAAAAAAGAGAAAAAAGAAAAATATCTTTTTTGTTCTGCTTCTGTCAAGGATAGAACCATCCTACCAGTGATGTAGGTTCACAATTTCAATGTACCTGACTCCTCAGTTTCACTCACGCTACAAATTGAGGTAGATGCCAAATTTTGCTATTGCAACTTTCTCGCTATCTCTTCCCTACAAACCTTTCTTTCCATCCACATAGTTACCACCATAGCTTAGGACTTCATTACTTCTTAATTGGCCTATTAAAATAATATCTTAATTCATGTTTTCACCTCACACATATTTCTACTTACTTCAATTTCTCTTATATGCCGGTGCCAAAATGATTTTCCTATAGCATATTTCTAACCATGTTCTTTCCCTACTCAATAAACTCTATAGGTTCCCTATTACTTCTAGGATCAAATAAAAACTACTCTGTTTCCCTTCTAACTTCATATCTCTAGCACAAATTACTGTGCCTGGACCATATATAGAGTTGTGTGTGTGTGTGTGTGTGTGTGTGTGTGTGTATGAACTTGATAAATGCCAGGAAATGAGGATTTCCATATACAAAGAAGAACAGAAAAAAAGTGGATTGTATGTGAAACTACTATTCTCCATTAAAAATAGCTTTTTTAAAAAAAAATTTAAAATGCATTTAACGTATTAGTGCCAAAGCTGTTCTGTCTGCTTGTGTTTCTCTGGGAAGTTCCACTTTCAAAAAAATACTTTATCAATGTTCCTATCATTTTTTTTAAAATCACAATCATCCCCCATCCATTCACCTAATGAGCATGGTCAAGTAAAACAAAAATATTTTCCATTTCTGAAAGTGTATGTCTCATTCTTCCCCTCTATCTCATCAACTCTATGGAAGCAAGTTTCATTATTGATTTTCTGGAATCATGACTGATCAATGCATTGGCCAGTTTTTCAAAGTAATTTTTCCTCTCAATTTTTAGTCTTTCATTCCTCATTCATAGTCTCCATTCTCCTGGTTCTTCTCATCTCACTCTTCATCGGTTAATATAAGTGAGTCTCCCCATTTTTTTCCTGTATGAGTTTCAACACTTATATCAAAATATTCCATTAAATAATTTTCTTATGATAGTTTGTTTTGCCCATCACTCATCTAATGATTATCGCTAGTTTTTAGTTCTTTGTTTTAACAAAAAGTACTGCTATTAACTCCTTTGTACATATATTTCCTTTCCCTCTTTGGTGTATAAGTACCTAGCTAGTAGTGTTATTGTGAAACTTTATGTATATGTGTGTATATGTGTGTATACATACATACACAGATATACATTTAGACACACATGTGCTTGTGTGTGTGTATACCCTTTACAGATTTGGGTGATATACTTATAAATTACCAGAATAGCTGTAAAAGTTCACAGCTCCATCAATATTATTTTATTATGATGATTCTATGTCCTTCCAAGAACCATCATTTTTATTTTTTACCATCTTTGCAATCTAAAACAACACCATTTATTTGGAATATTCTAGAAGACACTGATGACATACACCCTACCAACATAAATCAATCAAATCTAGAGTATTTCATATATTCAGTTCTCAGATTTCAGCAACATACTATCTCCAAATAGCCAAATATTGAGATAATAGTTTAATGCTCCAAAAGTCAAGTCATGTTAGCATAGAAGTGTATGTAAAAAATTATATGAAAACATTATAATTAGACTGATTCATCCCTGATTTTCCCTTAGGTGCCTTCAGTCTCTACATGAACAACGTGCACAAAAAGACACAAACTAACAAATAGTAACCCTAACATCCATCTCTCTTTGGTATAGGAAAGAATAAGTGAAATTTCCAAATAGATGGGTGGAGTGGGCAAGAATTGTGGGGGGAGCTGAGAGGTAATGTCACAGGACTTGAGGACTAGAGAAAGCAAAAAGACACTCATTCAAATGACCACTACATGAAACTGAAGTGATTAGCACTTAAAAAGGAAGTTAAGTTAATCACTCATTTCTAGCCACTGTACAGTGCTACTAAAAAAGAAAAATGCACATTAACAAATACCTCTGAGAAAGCTATCAGGCTTCAGGTGAATGTACTGCTGGGGTAATCTCACATTATTCTCACCCAGGAAGACTTATCTGCACTCTCCTGAATCACATTCTATTTAAAGTCAATTAGAAACAGAGGTTCTGATCAATATCTTTAGTTAAACACACACTGTTGGGTCTTATAGAAAACCTAGATTGTTAGAAAACCTTACTGTGCAACAATCAGTGACTTTCTCAATTACAAACATAAAGCATATGCTAATGAGTCATCCTGGCTTGATTCACAAGTATCCACCCTTCAAAAAAAATTTAGCATTTATTTCAGAGGAACCAGTAATACTTAAAGTTCAGGTACATTATGTTTACAGTGAGAAACCAGAAAAAAAAAAAGTTACTATAGCTTTCATGGAACTGTGAAGAGTAAAAACAATAGCTAAATTTACTATTTTAAAAATTAAAGAACTTGTGAATTATTCTGATGAAATATAATATGCAGAAAATCCATCCCTTGGTTAACTTGTGGATCATTTTCAAAGATAGAAGACATACAAATCATCTATTTGTTGGTAAATCTCAAATGTAAATACTGTCAGGTTTCTTTTCTACTGTCAGGTCTTTTGGCCTTGGCATGTCCAGATCCCCATCTTATATCACCAAACAACTACCATACTGAATTTTTCTTGGTGGCTAAAGGACCCTCTATTGTAATCCCTGACAGCCATCAATTTTCCGTCTGAGAAAACCAGCACAAATCATGGTAGAAATGAACATGTTATTGGAGACATATCTGCTATTCCATATCCAAAGTTGTATTATGGGTTCCATAACTCCATTCAAGATGTCTGAAGTCCCATCTTTTTCAACCCATCCTGAAATCCAGCATGATTGAATGAGTTTAAATATCATTTCTGCATTAAGCGAACATACTGGTCTTATTTTTTTCATTAAATATGAGTGGGGTTTGCAACTTCATATGCGAAATTTCACTGTTTTGGATATTAGAATCATAACTTGGATGAGAAATTATTTTTTGCACTTCCATAGAATATCACAGACTATCTCAAAATTCCTGCAAATGTTGTCCAATACTGGGGACTGGAAATAGGTTTTTACACTCAGCAAGTTGTTGTTACAACCCGTTTAAGAGTGATAATAGAGCCACCACATACATGGACACCTTGGACATGAAGGCTGACTTGCCATGGCCATTCTTCTAGAATAGCATTTGTCCCAGCTATAATCCTGTTCAATCTGTTCACCTTCATTGCTGTGCCACATTCTGTGATTCAGAGAGATCCCAGCTTTTGAGAAACAGACATTACTGTTATTATTGTAGAGTTTTTCATATAAATCTACATTTCCAATATTCATACTCCATATAGCTTGTGGTACCACTATCTTCTGTTATTCCTTGACTAGAGTGAAAACTATCCCTGTTATACCTCATACCTTTACATGACATCTTTCCATAGTAATCATCTTAATCATCTTGGAATTTGTTGTGAAATGAGTAAACCTGAGGGATAAATTTTGGTCTATAGAGGTAAACCCAGTGGTTCATATCCTCACCACTGATACAATGTGGTATTCCCTCATACCAATTAGTTGGACTGATACAAATTCCTGAGGTTCCACATTCTATTTCAGAATCTGGGCAGCTATTTTTCACAAACTTCTAAAAAAAAAATTGTTGCAATCATAGCACCAAGTAATATTACCCTAATGCTAATTGCAACATATATTATTTTCTTAGCCCTTGAAGTAAACACTATCCTAGATGAAAATTTTGATTATATATGGACTGCTGTTGGTGTCGAACTATGAAAAAGAACTCGGGATAAACTGTGGTACTGCTGAAGGACAATACATAGCTGGATAAAGTACATAAGCATTAGTATTCACAGCTGGAATTGTTTTCCAGCTGATAACCATGGTTTTCAATCAGGCAATCTAAAGTATTTAGAGAATTCCTAATAACATAACATCCATGCCATCTTTGTCTACTGAAATTTTCCACAAACAACCAGCTGAGTCACAAAATTTAGTTCTCACACTCAGTGCTAATCCAGAGATAACTAAGAAGGTTTAAACTCGTAAGAAGAGCTAGGAGCTTTTATACGTCTTCTACTCAGAATTATCTCCAGAGAACAGAGACAGTTTTTTGGTTTTGTTTTTTTTTTACTTTCCTTTGTCTCCCCAACACAACACAATGACTGGCCTATTATTGGCATTAGAGAAATGAAGTGATGTGTTCAAGATCAAACAATGAGTAGCCAAGCCAGGACTTGAATATAAGATCCACATGTTTCCTTGAAACACGTCTTTCTTATTTTTCTTCTTCATTGATTTCAAGATGCTGGGGAAAGAAAATATTCAGGAAAAATAATATTCAGAAAAGTTATCTGGGAATTTTAGTGGACTGTAATCTCACTATTAGTGAGCAATATCATGTTGCAGCCAAAAAGCTAACAAAATCTTGGGATGCATTAAAAAGAATCTACCTTCCAGGAACAGGCCTCTGTGTATTCTGCCTAGGGAGACAGCATTAGGAATTTTGTGCTCCTGCTTGGAGCACCAAAGTTTAAAAAAGTTGCTAAGATGGAAAGAGTCCCAGGGAAGGTAAGGGGTCACAAGTCTATGTCGTGTGGGGATTAATTGAAAGAAATAAACATCTTTATCCCAAAGAAGAGAAGACACAGGAGGGGCATGCTAGCTGTCTTCAAGTATTTGAAAAGCTGTCATAGGCAAAAGAAATTTAGATTTCTTTTGTTTGACCTCAGAAGGCAAAACTAGAAGCAACAGAGTGGAAACTGCAGAGACAAATTTAGGCTTGATATCAGGAAAGACTTCATAAGCATTCAATCTACCAAAAGTAGAAGAAGCTGACTAAAGAAATGATGAGCTTCCTCTCCACGATTGCCCCTCTCATGTACAGTCTCAATGAATACTTGTCAGGCATGTTATGAAGACAATTCCCTTCATATTTACATCAGACTAAATGTCCATTAAGGTGTCTTGAAACTCTCAAAGTCAGTGATTTTGATTTTATGCTTCAACTATGTCTACACACAAAGTAAAAGGTTAAGAGAAGATTCCAGTGCTTTGAATCTTCTGGCTATTTCCATCACCAAGATTTTTTTTTAATTTATTTAACCCAAATTTTGTGATAATTACTTCAATTTTCACTTTACATGTGTAGAAAAAGCAATAGTCATTTTTCTCCAAGTCCTTGTTCTATTTTGGGTTTTTGTTATTAGAAAAATGCTTTCACAATAATTAATACAATTATAATTTGATTAATTCCCTAATTCTCTTAGAGTTAATAGTGAGAAAAACTGCAGAAAAAGAGGAAGAATAATAGAATTAGATCTTGAAAACCTCATGCTCAAGTCCCAGTTTTTACATTTATCATATTAGCTTTGGGAATTTTGGTAGTCTTCACTTTGCTTCATTTTTCTCATCTAAAAAAAATGGAAATAACATTATTTTTACTATCTCATAAAATGTGAAATTTTTATAGTGTTTTAAGGTTTTAAATTGCAATGGTTCATCTCATTGAATCCTCTGAATCATCCCATAGAATAACAATAATGTTACTATATAAAATGTACTTGTGTATGTGTGTGTGTGTGTGTGTGTGTGTGTGTGTGTGTGTGTGTGTGTG
>CM053587.1:257591384-257627024 GCA_028646515.1 Pseudochirops corinnae | reverse complement strand
TGCTTTTCTCACAGGACTTTTTTTTTAATCAAATTTTTTTAATCAAATATGTTTAATATAAAGCACTATAAACATCTAAATTACATTAGCACAAAGTAGATATCTTTGGACTCAATCAGTGCTTGAAGATATTCTATTGTCACAAAAAATATGTTGCAATCTATGTCTATGAAAGTTCTATGTACACCCGTGAAATCACATTGAAATATTGTAATGAAGAAATGAATAATCTGTGTTGTTTGTGTCATAATAATGTTACATTCAGCCAAATACCACTGTCAGTCAGACATTTTACTTAAGGACAAATTTATGAACTTTAAGCCTTTAGGTTATTTAATCAATTTTTTAAATTTTGTATTACTAGGATTTTGATGAGTTCTAGAATTACCTCAAAGCCAGCAGATGTATTTAGAAAAGAGAAAGTTGAATTTACATGAATTTGATGTACTAATGTACTTTTAAATTTCATTGGCTTCTCTTTTATTTTCCATTTTTGTCAGCATTTTCCCAGAACTGTATAAAAATATATATCTGGGCACAGATGTTTCAACTGTGCAGAAGTCCTAATATTTAAATAAACAGATGGTGTGCAGCAGTTGGAATAGATGTGATCATTTACAATATATATAACTAGCTTATCTGTAAACTACCATTACTCAGCAGCATACATACTCCATTCTAAAGGAAATAAAAAACATAGTTTTCAAAATTAGTTGTTTCCTCATAAATACAGGAGACCTTTCACATTTAGAGAATACATTATATAGCTCAGCACCAGTATGAAAATCCATGAATATCATAATATACAGAGAGTAAAGGAAAGGGATGTGGTGGTGTGGGGGAGGGGAGATAGTAGGAAGGGTGAGGACACCAAAGAAACTTATGGACTGAAAAGAGTATTACTCTTCCTTTTGTTTTTTTTCCTTTTCCCTGTTCCATTCATGTTCTCCTAGAGTGAGGTAAGGAAAATATCATAGTAACATAGCATTTAGAGCCAGAGGTACCCTATGGATGACATAGTCCAATTTCACCTCCCACCTTCCATTTTACAGATGAAGAAACTGAAGTTTAGAGAGGCTAAAGAATTCATTGAAGATGACATACATAGCAAGTAGTTGTGCTAGTGCTGAGGCATTTAACTATGGGGATCATAATTTGGACAAAGGAAAAAGAGGCCAGACAACGAAAAGGAAAAAGTTGAAGAGATTTCAAGTTAAAAAGTGAGGAAGAAGAAAAGTTTTCTTGGGGGGGAGTAGAGGTGAATAATGTCAAGTGCAGAAATTTTAATTAGAAGAGACCTTCAAAATCACAAAGGCACTGATATCCTGGAGAAAATGAAGAGGTTAATATTAAAGAAAGAAAGATTTTAATTAGATAGTAAAGAGAGAGGGGGTGAAACTAAAAAAGAGAGAAGAGAAATAAATGTCAGTGAAGAGTAAGGAATAAACCAATTTCTCCTTTTTCTTTTGCAGAAGCTTGTTGTTGAGTGGTTTTTCAGTCATGGCTTACTCTTGCTTACCCCATTTGGGGTTTTCTTGGCAAAGATACTGGAATGGTTTGCCATTTTCTTCTCCAGCTCATTTTAGGATGAGGAAACTGAGGCAAATAGCCTTAAGTGACTTGCCCAGGGTCACATAGATAGTGTCTGATGTCACATTTGAGTTCACATCTTCATAAATTCAGGTCTCATGTTCTATCTGCTGCACCACCTAGCTGCCCATGCAGGGAAGGTTAGGGGGAGAGAAAGGAACTGACTCAGACCTGGAAGTAAGAGATGAAGTGTCGTCTGGACAGAGATAAGATTCTGTAACTGTAAGATGAAGACGTATAGAATGAGGAGGAGTTTATTAGTAATTGAGCTAGTTTCCAGAGAGCATAGGATAATAGTGGACAAAGGAGGTTAAAGCCTATAGGAGAGTAGTTATGGATTACCTGGATGTGAACCAAACATGGGACAGAAACAAAGTAAAAGGTGTTTTCACCTTGATACATGGTGATTCAGTCACAGGAATTAGGAAAGCAGAAGGTGTAAATTTGTAAAACGGAAAAGTGTGAGTTGATGAACCCTCTCTGAGGCCTGTGACTCAAATCCAAAGGGCATATTTTGGTGTCTGCTATGAGTCAGGCACTAGGCTCAATGCTGAGGGTACAAAGACAAAAGAAAAAACAATCCCTCCCCTCAAGAAGTTCATATTTACTGGGAGGACACAAGACATAAAAGATATATAGCATTATTTTGATGAGGGGAAAAAAGCATCAACAGGTAGGAGGATCAAGAATGGTTTCCAAAAGGAGATGGCTTAAAGAAAGCTTTCTATTCTAAGTGTCAGGAATAACTAGGAATTATGTTCCATGCATCCATTATGCAGGGACCATTTCTGCAAAGGAACACAGATAATTAATGAAATGACACCTTGAAAGCATCATAATTATTTCCTTAATGTAGGGAAGTTTTTCTAAACCTAGTCATAACTTCCCAATGGGATACTTGTGATAATGTATAAAGCACTGGACTTATAGTTATGTTGGCTGAGATCCCCATCAGAAATATACTGTGTGACCCTGAACAAGTCACATCTTCTCCTGGCCTTAGTCTTCTCAAATATAAAATAGGAACGATGCTTATAATACCTGACACAGAAGGTTTTTGTCTAAAAAGTACTATGGAAATTTGAGATGTTGCTGCCATTTAGGGATCAGGTATGCAACTACATGAGATAGATGTTCATTGCTTGAAAAGATGAGGGAAGCTTAGAATCCAAGGTCTCGGATTTTTCAGGATACACATTCTTACCCCAAAGCACATAGACATGGTAAGTGTTACTCTATCTTTATCTGGCAATTGGTTCTAGGTTCAGGCTCTATGCAATGCAGTTCTGTGCCTTGTGGATACTATCTATGCTAAGAAAATCAATAGACCTCCATGGTCTTATGGGGAATGGTGCCAGAACAATGAACCAGATATTAATGACAGTCATCAGGACTCAATTATGAGGTCCTCTAATGCAAAAAAAAAAAAATGTATAGGAATTTCTTTCCTTGAATGTGGGTGGCCTTTAGCCTCCTGGTTATGTGAGAAGGGAGGACTGACCTCTCTAGGAGTAATTCCATTTTGAAAGGAGAATTTACTAAATTAAATATCTTTCTAATTGTAGAAGTAGAAGGGATTTTTTTTTGAAAGCATTGTAGACTTCAACATTTATTTTTTATTGAAAGGAATTATGGTATAGCTATGAAGATATTGGACTTGGAGTCAGGGAGAACTAGGTTCAAATTCCTCTTTAGAATATTTTTTTTTTTTAGGACACTGGACAAGTCATTTATTTTGTTAAATATTTCTCAATTATTGGGAAATGTTGCAGCTGCAAAGTAACCTTCAGATTGTGTGCTTCACACCTCTGAGAAGGAATGAGATGACAGTCATGAATTGCCTGGCATGAAATTACAGAAATTTTGATCCCCAGAGTTGAAAGGCACCTTAGAGGTCCACCACTCCAAGCCCTACCTGAAGTATAAATTCCTGCTGTTCCTGGCAGGTGATCATATAGTCTCTAGCTAAAGAATTCCGGTGAAAACTGTCATATGAGAGGTTATTTCATTTTTGAACAGTTAATTTTTTTCAGGAAATATTTCTTTATATTCAGCTGACAATGACCCTATTAGAACTAACATGGATTAATCACTGGCTGTGCTCTCTAGAGTCAAGAAGAATAAATCTTATCCATTTTTTCATAAAGTGTTATCCATATATCCTCTCTTCAAATGCTTAAAAACAAAGACCACATCCCTCTTGAATCTATCTCTCTACAAATTAAACACTCTAGTTTCTTAAGTTATTGTTCAGTCAAGTCCCCATGGAACATAGCATACCATGGGATATTATTGGCAAAGATATCGGGGATAGTTTGCCATTTCTTTCCCAGTGGATTAAGGCAGCAGAGGTGGAGTGACTTCCCTAAGGTCATATAGTTTGTACGCGTCTGAGACCAGATTTTAAATCAGGTGTAGCCTGACTCTAAGCCCAGCTCTCTATCCACTGAACCACCCAATTATCCTCTAGTTTCTTCTACAATCCTTTAAATGATATTCTTTTTAATCAGCTCCCATTTCTGTCTTTTTCTTTGTCTGTATCTTTGAGGAATGCTGGCGAGTGTTTAACTGCTGGTTCTCTAAACAACATATTTTCAAATTTAATCTGAATTAATATTTTCTCTATCATTTTGTTAAGTTTAGATAACTGGGGGGAAAAGTTCTGACTTATAATATTTGCTGATTTCTTTGGAGTAAACACTCCCAATGAAAATTTTACAATCTGCTATCAAGTTGACTCCAGGACACCACTTTTAATCTCAAAAATGCAAAACTGAATACAATAACCAAGAAGTTGATTGGCAAGGTGAGAATCCACTCCAGGTGGGGTGGGGAGGAAGGGAGTTGTCATCTCTGTCTTTCTAGGCATTTTATTACAGATAATGCTGTCCTGATATATAAGGGCTTACTACTAATTTTTAGAGAGACTACAAGAACCATAAATTTTTCAAAATACCACAATAGTTTGGCAGGAGAGCCTTTTTTAAAATCGTATTTAATTGTTTCCCCAATTACATCTCAAGACAATTTTTAGCATTCATTTTCATAAGGTTTTGAATTTCATTTTTTTCTCCATCCGTCCCTCTCTTCCCCTCTCCTGAAAATGGCAGGTAATTTGATATAGGTTATACATATGCTATCATAGAAAAATATTTCCATATTATTCACAATTTTGAACTAAAAAAAACATATCAAAAAGGGGAAAAACATGAAAAAAAATAAAATAAATGTAAAGAGTATGCTTTGATTAGTATTCAGAGCCCATCAGTTCTTTTTGTGGATGTGGATAACATTATTCTTCCTGATTCCTTTCTTGGATCATTTTGTGGCTGAGAAGAAATGAATCATTCATAGTTGATCATCACACAATGTTGCTGATACTGTGTACAATATTTTCCTGGTTCTGCTCATTTCACTTTGCATCAGTTCATATAAATCTTTCCAGGTTTTTTCTGAAATCTGCCTGTTCATCAGTATTCCATTACATTCATATACCAGCTCATTCAGGCATTCCTCAATTGATGCATATCCCCTCAATTTCCAATATTTTGCCACCAGGAAAGGGGCTACTATTAAAATTTTGCACGTGTATTTTTTTTCTTTTTCTCTTTCCCCCCCCTTTTTTTTTTATCTCTTTGGGATATAGATCTAGTAGGGGTATTGCTAGATCAATGAGTATGCACATTTTGATTGCCCTTTTGGCAACAGTTCCAAATTGCTTTTGAGAATAGTTGGATCAGTCCACAACTCCACCAACAGTGCATTAGTGTCCCAGTTTTCCACATTCAACATTTACCATATTCTCTTTTTTGACATATTAGCTAATCTGATGGGTGTGAGGTGGTACCTCAGAGTTGTTTTAATTTACATTTCTCTAATCAAAAGTGATTTAGAATACTTCTTGATATGCCTATAGATATCTTTGATATGCCTATAGATATCTTTGATATGCCTATAGATGTCTTTGGTTTCTTCATCTGAAAGCTGCAAGGACATATCTTTTCATCATTTATAAATTAGGTGATGGCTTGTATTCTTATAAACGTGACTCAGTTCTCTAAATATTTGAGAAGCATTCTGTTTTATGATCCACTCTGCTATCCACTTCCAATTTTTTAGGAAAACTCTTCCCATTCACATTCACAATTATGATCACTGACTCTATATTTCCCTCCATCATATTTTCCCTCTGCTTTGTCCTCCTTGACAGTGTTTTGCTTCTGTCTATCACTTCCCCCTGCCTACCCTCTCTTCTGTAAGTGCCCCTCCCTTGACTTAATTTGCTCCCCTCCTACTTTCCGGTCAGGTAAAATAGATTCCTATAATCAATCAATAGTGTATATTATTCCCTCTTTGAGTCAATAGTGATGAGGGTAAGGTTCAAGCAATGTCCATCATCTATGCTCCCACGTTTTACTCCACTGTAGTGAGGTTTTGCACCAATTTATGAGAAACAATATACCCCATTCTCACTCCCCCTTCCTTCCTCACCTAGTGAACTCCTCTTTCTCATCTGTTAATTATTTCTGTCATTCCCTCAAATTCGCCTTATACCTGTACCCTCTTTCTATGTATATCCCTTCTAGCTGTAGTACTAATGGCACAATTTATAAAAATTGCCAGTATCTTCCCATGTAAGTTTCAAACAGTTTGCTTCATTGAACCCCTTTTGTTTCCTTTTCTCAATTTACCTTTTAAGACTTCTCTTGCATCTTCATATTAGAGATCAATTTTTTTTGTCTTCAATTCTGGTATTTTCCTTATGAAATCTTGAAATTCTTTTATTTTGTTGAATGACCATTTAGTACTCCCCCCAAAATAATTATGCTTAATTTTGTCAGGTAGGTGATTCTTGGCAGCTCCTTTACTTTCCAGAATTTAATGTCCCATGACCTCTGATCCTTTAATGTTGCAGCAGCTAACTCCTATGCAATTCTGATTGTGGTTACCCAATATTTGAATTGTTTCTTTCTAGCTACTTGCGGTGTTTCATTTCTTGGCCAGATAGTTGTTTGGGGTTTTTATTTGGGGATTTGTTGTTGTTGTTGTTGTTCAGTTGAAGATGCGAGAAAACTATGTTTATTTATTTGTTTGTTTGTTTTTTAGTTTTTCAACATTCATTTTCACAAGATTTGGAGGTTCAAAATTTTTCCCCATCTCACTTCTTCCCCCAACCCAAAAGAAGAGGATTCTGATTGGCCCTTCTCCCAATCTGCCCCTTCCTTTTATCACCTAATTTCTCTTATCCCCTTTCCCTTCTATTTTCCTGTAGGGCAAGATAAATTTCTATACCTAATTGACTGTATATCTTACTTCCCAGTTACACGTAAAAACAATTTTTAACATTCATTTTTAAAAAAATTTTAAGTTCTAAATTCTCTCCTTTCCAACCTCCTTACCCACCATCATTGAGAAGACAAGCAATTCAATAAAGGTTATAGTAGCAGTCATGTAGTCATGCGAAAGACTTCCATAATAGTCACATTGTTAAAGATTAAGTATATTTCCCTTCATTCTATTCCATCCCTTGTTTATTCTATTCACTTCTTTGACCCTGTCCTCCTCAAAAGTGTTTGTTTCTGATTACCCTCTCCTCCATTCTGCCCTCACCTTTTATCTTCCCCTGCTCTTATTCCCTTCCCCTCTACCTTCCTATAGGGTAAGATAAATTTTCATACCCAATTGAGAGTATATGTTATTTCCTCTTTAAGTCAAATCTGATGAGAGTAAGGTCCACTCATACCTTCTCACCTCCCCCCTCTTCTCCACCATGAAAGGTTTTCTTGCCTCTTTTATGTCAGATAATTCACTCCATCCTACGGCTCCCTTTCTCCTTCTTTCAGTACAGTCTTCTCTCAGCTCTTAATTTTATTTTTTAGATATCATTCCTTCATATTCACACACACACACTCCCTCCAACTATTCTAATACTGAGA
Source organism: Pseudochirops corinnae (assembly GCA_028646515.1). Classification (NCBI taxonomy): domain Eukaryota; kingdom Metazoa; phylum Chordata; class Mammalia; order Diprotodontia; family Pseudocheiridae; genus Pseudochirops; species Pseudochirops corinnae. The sequence continues at coordinate 257,619,498 of CM053587.1, read as the reverse complement.
AATGTTTTATGAGTTACAAATATCATCTTTTCATGTAGGAATGTAAACAGTTAAACTTTAATAAATCCCTTATGATTTCTCTTTCCTGTTTACCTTTTCATGATTCTTTTGAGTCTTGTATATGAAAATCAAATTTTCTATTCAGCTCTGGTCTTTTCATCAAGAGTACTTGAATGTCCTCTGTTTAACTGAATTTTAATTTTTTTGCCCTGAAGGATTATACTCAGTTTTGCTAGGTAGGCAATTCATGGAGTTAATCCTAACTCCTTTGACCTCCAGAATATCATATTCCAGGCACTCTAATCCCTTAACCAAGATACTGCTAAATCTTGTGTTATTCTGATTAGTTTTCCACAATATTTGAATTATTTCTTTCTGGCTCCTTGCAAAATTTTTCTCCTTGACCTGGGAACTCTGAAAGTTGGCTACAATATTCCCAGGAGTTTTCCTTTTGGATTTCTTTTAAGAGGAGATTTGTAGACTCTTCCAATTGCTATTTTATCCTCCAGTTCTAGAATATGAGGGCAATTTTCCTTGATAATTTCTTGAAAGATGATGGCTAGGCTCTTTTTTTAACCCTGCCATTCCCATTGTGTGATAATTTTTTATATTATCTCTTCTGTATCTATTTTCTAGATCAGATTTTTTCCAATGAGATATTCACATTGTCTTCTGTTTTTTTCATTTTGTTTTAAAATTTCTTATTTTTTATAGAGTTATTGGCTTCAATTTGTTCCCATCTAATTTTTAGGAAATTATTTTCTTCAATGAGCTTTTGAGCTTCCTTTCCCATTTAACCAGTTCTGCTTTTTAAGGTATTCTTCTACTTGTTTGCTTTTTGTACCTCTTTTGCCATTTGGGTTAGTCTATTTTTAAGGAGCTATGTTCATCAATATTTTTGGGTCTCCTTTAGCTGTTGACTAGTTTATCATGCTTTTCTTGCACCACTCTCATTTCTCTTCCCATTTTAAAAATCTTTTTAAAAATGTCTTTATTTTTAGTTTTCAATATTCATGTCCATAAGATTTGAGTTACAAATTTTCTCCCTGTCTTTTTCCTACCCCTTACCCCAAAATATCAAGCCTACTGAAATCCCTTCTCCCAATCTACTCTGCCTTATATCCTCCACCATGCCCCCTCTAACTTTCTAGTAGGGCAAGATGCATTTCTATATTCCAGTGTCTATATATATTATTTCCCAGTTGCAAGTAAAAAACATTTTTTTAAACATTTGTTTTTAAAACTTTGATTTCCATATTTTTTCCCTTTTTCCCTCCTCACCCACCCCCACTGGGAAGACAAGCAATTCCATATAGGTTGCACATGTGTAGTTACAGAAAATGTTTCCATAGTAGATATATTGTGAAAGACTAACAATATTTCCCTCCATCCTATCCTACCTGTAACAGCAATCAGTTTAGCAGATACTTAGCACTCAGTAACTTGTGAACTCTTTCCCACTGTTGAGAGGGCATAAACTCCCCTGCTGACATAGAAGAACGGGATTGGCTGAGACAGGAGGCCAGTGTGCATATATAAGCAAGAATTTCAGAGACAGAGAGATAGAATTTGAATGTTGCTCCTGGTGAAGGAAGAATCATGGAGACTGAAGCCAGATGAGAGAGAGAGAGAGAGAGAGAGAGAGAGAGAGAGAGAGAGAGAGAGAGAGTTTCTCTCCCAGTATCTGGAAGCTGACTGAGAACTGATATGGAGTTTTCCTGAAACCATAAACTGGTGAAGGCCACCTGGAAGGCTGAGAGGGCTTGCCTAGAAGGCCTCTTGAAAGGCTGAGAGGGCTTGCCTGGAGGCCAATATTCCTTCTGGATCCTAGGGCCTGGCCACAAACAAAATCTTATCCTGGTCATGCTTTTTCAATCCTCTAGAAGTTCAGCTGGCCCTTTCCAAAAGTGTATGCTTCTAACTACTTTCTCCTCCAATCGGCCCTCCCTTCTATAATACCCCTCTTATCTCCTTCCCCCTACTTTCCTGTAAGGTAAGATACCCAGTTGAGTGTGTATGTTATTTCCTCCCTAAGCTAAATTCAATGAGAGTAAGGTTGACCCATTCACTTTCATCTTCCTGTTCTTCCTCTTCATTGTAACAGTTTTCTCTTGCCTCTTTTATATGACATTATTTACCTTATTCTATTTCTCCATTTCTCCTTCTCTCATCATATTCCTCTGTCATCTCTTAATTTTCTTTTTTAGATATCATACCTTCCTATTCAATTGATCATGTGCCCTCTATGTATACACACATATACATGCACTCACATATGGATTTATATACACATACATCCTCCTATATATATGTATTTATACATACATATATAAATATATATAAAATATATATGCATATTTATGTATATGTGTGTATGTGTGTATATATATATATATACATACATCCCTTCCACTATCCTCATAATGAGAAAAGCCTCATGAGTTACAATTATCATTTTTCCATGTAGGAATTTAAATAGTTCAACATTAATAAGTTCCTTATGATTTCTTTTTCCTGTTTACCTTCTCATGCTTCTCTTCCTTCTTGTATTTGAAAGTAACATATTCTGTTCAGCTCTGATTTTTTCATCAAGACTACTTGATGACCATATTTTCCCCTGAAGCATTATATTCACTTTTGCTGGGTAGGTGATTTTTGATTTTAACCCTGGCTCCTTTGAGTACTGAATGATCATACCCCAAGCCCTTCAAGCCCTTAATGTAGAAGCTGCTAGATCTTGTATTATTCTGACTGTGTTTCCACAATACTCAAAATTGTTTCTTCCTGACAGCTTGTACTATTTTCTCCTTGATCTGGTGTAAAGCCAAGCATAAGCAGCTTTCCAGAGGACTGCTGCTGTGAACAGTTTTCTGATTACAGAGTATAGTGAACTCTATTTATTCAGTAACAAATCAGAGCAAAACATTTACAGAAAATCAAAATACAGCATTCACCACATCACAACTCAATAACTAAACACTAAAATGGCCACATAGTTTTTACCAAAAAGACAACATTCATTTAGTAAGTCCTTCAATTAGTAAATTTTTTTTTGTTTGTTTTTTAAATTTTAATTAATTAATTTATTTTCTTGTTTACATCATTCATTTCTGTGAGATTATGAGTTATGAATTTTCTCCCCATCTTTCCCCTACCCACCCCTCAAAATAGCCCTATCCCACTGTATAACCCTTCCCCCAATCTGCTCTCTCTTTTGTCCTCCCCCATCACCCCTCCAACTTTCCAGTAGGGCAGGATGGATCTCCCTACCCCAGTGCCTGTACATCTTAATTCCCAGTTGCATGTAGTTAATGATAATAATAGTATATATATGTATATATTTTACATCTGATTATAGATCTTTAAATTCTAGATTCTTTCCCTTCCTCCCTTGTCACCCACCCCCAAAAGAAGGACAAGCAATTTAATACAAGCTGTACATGTGTAATTATGCAGAATATTCCCACAGTGGACATATTGCGAGAGACTGATTATATATCATTCCTTCCTATCCTGCCCCCCCTTGTTTTATTCTCTACCCTGTCTCTGTCCCTTTACAGAAATGTGTGCTTCCAGCAACCCTCCCCGCTACCTTGACCATTTAGTAAAGTCTTAATTCAATCACCCTTAAAGAGGCAAGCCTCCTTAATTGACACAAAGTACAAAGGAAAAGTTCTTCGCCCATGGCAGGCAATCAAGTTGTATCATCGGCCACTGCTCAGTGTCTTCTTAAGGGGTAGTGGAAAGTACAAAGGCCATCCACCCCTAGGCTACAAGTAAGTTACAATCTCATCTGTCACCATTCAATACCCAAGGAGAGGTTTTTCATCTTGACTCGAGGCAGGCTCTCAGCTTCCATGGTTCCTCTTCTATGTTCCCAGCTCCTACCTTAATCCACCAACCTGTCACCTGGATTAATTGGCAGACAGCTCCCAGTTCCTTGTCCAGCTCTCCATGCAGTTGCTGTTCCATATTGAAGCTTACACTGTCTAGTCCACCTCAAGTCCTTACTCAAATACCAGGAAACCAAGTCCAAGAACCAGAAAGTCAAAGTCATTATAGTAACCACAAATTTGGTACACATGGTCAATACAATGAACACCCACATTCCCAAGCCAACAGAATGGGTTCCATTAAGCAGGGATCCTCCTGTCTCACTCATGGTAGCTCCTCAGCGTGATTCTCAGAAGCTCTCAGCAGAAATTCCCAGAAGAAAAGTCTCAGCAGGAGCTCTGTTCTCAAAATCAAAATCACTTACTGGTCTCTCTTCAGGCTTGCTCCAAGAAATTCTGACTCACCAACTTGTGTTTTTCCTTATATAGGGTATTAGCTCCTCCCTATTTCACCATTTCCTGTTATGTCAGCAACAGGGTTTCATACCATTTGTTTCTTAACAGAAACTTGATATAATCACTTGAAACTAAGTGTTAAGTACCTGTTATCTTGCCAATACAAACAGATCTTCAAATTCCATTATTATTGCACCTGGAAGCTCCGAAATCTGTCTATGATATTTCTAGGAGTTTTCTTTTTGGGATCTTTTTGAAGAGTTGATTGGTGAATTCTTTCAATTTCTATTTTGGCCTCTGGTTCTAGAATATCAGCACAATTTTCCTTGAGAATTTCTTGAATTGTGTTTTCTAGGCTCATTTTTTTTTTATCATGGCTTTTAGGTAGTCCAATATTTTTTTTATCTCTCCTCGATCTATTTTCCAGGTCAGTGGCTTTTCCAATGAGATATTTCACATTGTCTTCTATTTTTTTTTCATTTATTTGGATCTGTTTTATAGTACCTTGATTTATCATAAAGTCATTAGCTTCCATTTGCTCTAATCTAATTTTGAAGGGATTATTCCCTTCAGTGAATTTTTGAAATTCCTTTTCCATTTGGGCAATTTGTCTTTTTTAGGCATTCTTCTTCTTATTGGCTTTTTGCGCCTCTTTTGCCATTTGAGTTAGTCTATTTTTAAGGTGTTATTTTCTTCAGTATTTTGGGGGTCTTCTTTAGCAGGCTGTTGACTCACTTTACATGATTTTCTTGCATCATTCTCATTTCTCTTCCTAATTTTTCTTCCACTTCTCTTATTGATTTTCAAAATCCTTCTTGAGCACCTTCATGGCCTGTAACTAATTCATATTTTTCTTGGAAACTTTTGATTCAGGAGGTTTGACTTTGTTGTCTTCTTCTGGTCCCATGTTTTGATCCTTTTGGGGCCCAAAAAAAGGACTCTATGGTCTGATTGTGCTTCCTCTGCTTGCTCATCTTGCCAGCCAATTGCTTTACTTTTGAGCTTTTTGCTGTGGTACAACTAGGCTTCCAGAATGGAGAGAGCTGTGTCCCAAATTTCTGGGGTTTTCACAAATGTTGTCAGAGCTATGAGGAGGGTGCACTTTCTATAGCCACCACAAGCTCTGGCACACTGGCATTTCTCTCTCCAGACTACCACCCAAGAGAGCCACCCAGATACAAACAGGTCAAAGGAAGAGCAATTACCCTCTGAATGGTTGCTTGGTCCCCCTAAGATCTGCAGGCCCGGAGCAGCTGAGGCAGCCATGCAGCAGCAGTTGCAACTACTGCATCTCCTACAACTCTTATCCTGAGTGTAGGGGCCAGAATGGTGCCTTCCATCACCCAGTTCCAACAGAGTTTCCCACTGACCTTTTACTTTCTCTTTGCTGTCTATGGGTTGAGAAGTCTGGAAACCATGAAAGCTGCTGGAGATTCACTCTCCTGAAGTCTGCTGCAGACCATCTGTGCCACTGGTCAGGGACGCCCTGGGTCTGGGTCCGCGCAACTCACTCAGGACTGCATTCAGCCCTTCACCTGGTGCAATAGTGTTCTTGTCAGCCTGCGAGGCTGCTTTTAGTGGAAGATTTGTTTCTCTCTTTCACTTTGTGGGTTCTGTAGCTCTAAAATTTCTTTAGAGTCCCATTTTATAGGTATTGGAGGTGGTTGGTACAAGAGTTCATTCCTTTTCCGGCTTCTACTCTGCCATCCTCTAACTATTTCTTCTCTTCCCACTTTTTCCTCTACTTCTCTCACTTGATTTTCAAAATATGTTTTGAATTCTTTCATGACCTACAGCCAATTCAAATTTTTCTTGGATGCTTTGGATGTAGAAGCTTTGACTTTGTTGTCTTATACTTGTGTGTTTTGATCTTCTTTGTCGCCAAAGTAAGATTCTACAGTCTGAATTTTTTTCTGCTATTTAATCATTTTCCAAGCCAATTACTTGACTTTTAAAATCTTTTTTAAGGTAGGGTTCTGCTTCCATAACAGAGAATGTACTATCCCAAGCTTCAGGAGTTTTGTACAACTGTTTTCAGAGATACTTCTAGGGCCTGTAAGTTTTCAGTTATTTCAAGGTGCTATGATCAAAGGAGAGGTGGTTACTTTTCTCTTGACCTATGCAATGACCATAGGGGTGACCATAAGCACTTTTTTCTGTCTTAGAACTATAAGGAGGATTCTCTCTCCTCTACTACCACAAACTTAGTCATGCCAACTCTCCTCCTCACCCCAGGAGTGCTTCCCAGGACTGTGACCCAGGTCTAAGACAAGGCAAAGAAAGAGAATGCTGCTTCAATGACAGCAATGAAATCCCCGTAATCCCCTTCTGATCAGCCACCTGATCCCCACACCATTTGTGGGCTGAGAGCCCCAGAAGCAGCCACCACTGCTGCTGCACCCTCAGAGCTGGGGCCAGACTATGCTCCTCTTTCACCCAGTTCTAACAGACCTTTCCTATTGATCTTCTAAGTTGTCTTTGGCATTTGTGGGTTGAAAAATCTGGAGACCTCCATACCTGTCAGTGATTCAGTCCCCTGAGCCATGTTCCAGGTTTGCTATGTGTTTTGGTGCATTTTGTGCTGGACTACGCCCTTTCTAACCCAGTGAAATGGATCTTTTCTGTCAACCTTCCATGTTTTCTTGGGCTGGAAATTTGTTTCACTTTATCATTTTGTGGGTTCTCCTGCTCTAGAGTTTGTTTACAGTCATTTTTTACAGGTATTTGAAGGAGTTTGGGGGAGAGCTCAAGCAAGTCCGTGCTTTTACTCCACCGTCTTGGACTATTTGGGGATTTCTTGCCTGATTTTATAATTGGACTCTTTCAATGCCTATTTTGCCTTTTGCTTCCAGAATATCAGGGCAATTTTCCTTGATAATTTTTTGAAAGTTGTTCTCCAGGCCCTCCATTTGACTATGGTTTTCAGGTAATTTAGTGGTTCTGCCATTGTCTCTCCACAATTTATTTTGCAGGACAGTTATTTTTTCCAATAAGCTATTTTACATTTTCTTCTTTTTCATTCTTTTTAATTTATTTGCTTGATTTTTGATGTCTCAAAGAATCATTGGCTTCCACTTGCTCAATTCCAACTCTAAAAAGGTCGTTTTCCTCAGCTAGCTTTTGTATTTCCTTTTCTATTTGTCCTTTTTAACTTTTTAAGCAGTTGTTTTCTTTTCCCCAACTCTTGGCTCCTTTATCATGATTCTCTTTCATCACTTTCATTTCTTATCCCATTTTTTCTCCTAATTCTTTATATAATTCTTCAGGTCCTTTTTGATTTCTTTCATGAGTTCTTTCTAAACTTGAGACAACTTCTGGTTTTCCTTGGGGCTTTTCCCATTGATGTTTTCACATTGTTGTCCTCTTCTGAGTTTGTGTCTTGATCTTCCCTATTAGCATAATAACTTTCTAAGGTCAGATTCCTTTTTTAATTGCTTTTTGCTCCTCTTTTTTGGGTCTTTTTTCCTTTCTTTTAAATTTCAACTCTGCTCCCAGGGTGGAAGGGACACTGTCTCAGGTTTCTTGTGCCAGGGTCTACCATCTCTGGCTGTTAACAGGTACTACACTGATGCTGTCCTGAAGTCCACATGGAAGCCTTGTGTGTGGTGCTGTGCTGAGTGCATGGGTTAGGGAATGGCTAATATGCTGCTAGAGGCTATAGGAGTCTGGCAACATACTTGGTGTTAAACCAGGATTCTAGTGCTAGTGTCTGGCATATTCTGAAATTAGTGATGTGTTTCTGTATTTCCCCGGGTCTACACTGAGTCACATGGAAGTCTGGCCAGTGAAGGGTGACTGTTTGCTCATGGCAATGCTGAAGCATGTGGTGGTCTGGCTGCTGAAGACTGCTATGCTGAGGTATGTAGTGGATCCTGGTGTTGGAATTTGCCTGTTACACCATACTGTGGATCAGGATCTCCTGCTCATTTGCTGAAGTGGAGCTTGCTAATGGCTTGCTAGGATGCTTGCTGTCATTGATTAGCCTTTTACCAGAGTGAGACTTTCCTTCTAATCTTCCAAGTTTCTTGGGCTAAAAGATTATTTTACCTTGTCTTTTTGCTGATTCTGTTGTTCCAGGATTCATTTTGGGGTGCTATTTTTTTGGCTGTTTGAAAGTGACTATGTGTGTGTTACAGCAATTTGCTTCTTACTCCACCATCTTGGCTCCCTGAAGTCTCCTTGGCAAGAGACTCTTATGAAAGTTTCTGATCGATATTTTCTTTTGCTCTCATAAATCCTTGAATCCATAGTGAAGTGGTTTTGTTGCAGCCAAGAAAACTTACATGAGATATTCTTGGAAAGTTTTCATGGGTAATATGAAGGGTATCTCTTTTTTTCTAACCTTAATCGGCAGAAAGTTCAAATTCTTTAGTTCTTGTAAAATAATTTGACACATTGCTCATAATTCAACTTGAAAAATAGAGATTCAAATTGTTGACATTGCTACATGAGTCCAACACTCAAAGTCTGCCCATCTACAAGTTAATACAACCAAATCCCTCAAGAGATTCCTAATATGTCTCATATAGGTTCAAATTCCTCTGATTTTATGATAAATTTCTACATTTTATTCTATTTATTTCCTATAATGAATATAAATTATTTTCATTTGGTAACACTGATAATAAATTGTGTTCTCAAAGTAAAAAAAAAAATTATTCCAAGAAAAAATTATATTCCAAATGTTACTGTCAGATACACATATGCTATCTTTAAAATGTTAATTAAGGGTATGTTCTTTGCCCTGTACAACTATTAGAAAGATAAATAAAAAGATATAAACAATTCTGTTTAATTGAACCAAGAAACAACAATTAAGTGAATTCTAGGACAGATGAGGACAAGAGTTTAAAACTCTGAAGATAAATAAAACTCCAGAATAGTTCATTATCATTTCTGTCTTATCAAAAACTATAATAGTAAGAATTGTTATAATTAGCTAAAAAGAACAACTCACAAATTAATGGATTTTAAAGGACACAACTTTTCAAAAGCACATAAAAATAGAAAAATTAATGAAAAATAAATTTTGACATATTATAAGAACCCAATTTTTCCCTTATGCCAATTTTTCTCTCTATCATCTCTTGGCTTTATTTCTGAACCTTTTAGTCACATTACTCAGTGTTTAATTTTCTCATTTGTATAGGACTAGAATTCTCCAGATTCTAGTCATCTAATTTTATATACTAGGATTAGTTTTATTTCTTCTAATTTATTTAGTGAAAACTTCCAGAAAACAGGGCATTTTTATGTTACGAGGCATATCTATGTGGACAATTAACATAGATGATGAGGTTGATGCATATATTTCCAGAGTTAGTTCAACGTTTGGGAGGCTCTGAAAGAAAGTGTGAGAGTAAAGATGCATTAGGATGCATACCAAACTAAAGATCTAAATAGGTATTCTGGCTTACTGTTCCATCTATACCTTTAAAAACCTGGACAGTCTGTCCAAGTACCATACCAGAATACTACAATGCTGCATTTGAATTCCCTCAGTCAAATACTGAAGATTACCCGTACAGAAAAGATACTGGGTATTGAGGTCCCCTCTAGAGCTGGACTGCCAAGCACTCAAACTTTATATCCAATAGTCCAATTCTGATAGGTCGGCGATGTAGTTCAAATGTCAAATACAATACCTACTGAGTTCCTAATGGCCTAATCAGTCACAACCAAGTGCATCATACCCTGACTCCAATATTGTGATGGCATGGATCTTTGAAAGAAAACTGAAAGATGAAAAAGGTGTACAAAAGACAAAAATAAAAGTTAGAATCCCTTGAGAGCTAAGTTGGTAGCAATCAGCTTAAAATTATGGCAATTAATAATTCTCTATTTGAAAAGATTTACATTAAATATTAACTTAAGAATATTTTCTAGCCTGCTATATCACAGCCTTAAAATATAGTTGTGAGGTTACCAAAGATGTTAAGTTTTTCTCTGACTTAGTTCTGAATTGAATTTTCTGCAACTTTTTCAAAAGAATGTATGAAGAAGGGGGGGGAATTGTGTTGCTTCTCGATCTAAATGCCTTTATTTGGCTATGTATTAAGTAATTGATAAGCTTTACCAATTATTCCCTGCTTTCCTACATCCAGAGTACAATGGATCAGCCATAAAAAGGGACAGTTCAAATAGTAGCTATAAAAAGGTTGACTGAAATGAATTCCTTTTTTTCTATAATGAAACAGTTTGTCTTCTCTAATTAAACTTTTTAGTAATGCAGTACATGATGAAAATGATTTTTTAAAAGAATTATTTTCTTCATGACTGGGTGATGTCAATTTCATTGCAGAAGAATAATTTCACAGCATCATAGATGAAGCTGGAAGATACCTCAAATTACTAGTTGGTGTAGGAATTCTTAACATTTCTTTTTTTAATATCAGGGACCCTTTTGCAGTCTGTTGAAGCATATCAAACCCATCTCAATAATATTTTTCTATGCATAAAATAAAATGCAAAGAATTACAAAGGAAACCAAATATATTAACAAATATTTATCGCTATATATGTGTATATGTATATGTATTTATATGTACATATGTATATGTATTTATGTATGTATATGTTTAAAAGCACTAACTACAGGTTATGAACCCCTATTTAATCCAACCTACTTATTTTACAGAGAAGAAAGGTTTATTGTAGCCTCCATTCTGAAAGCAGCTTTTTCTTAATTAAGGTTCAATGTCGGGATGAAATGAAGCACTTGTGAATCACTGAATATGTAACAAAGGAGGAATTTTACTTTGCCTTAAGGTAGCAAAGATATCCTGTAAGTAGATAGATATAGATGTGTGTGTATACACACATAGACAGATGCTAGAGTCTAGATAGATAGATAGATAGACAGACAGACAGACAGACAAGCAGACAGACAGATAGATAGATAGATAGATAGATAGATAGATAGATAGATAGATAGATAGATATACATATATACGTACAATGACTGGATCAAGTTTCCCTGATCTCCATCTGGAAATTTATTTGGTCAGTAAGTCGTCAGAGTATAGGGGCTTGCATGGCCTTGAGCATCCACTAAGGCTAAGTGGTCCCTAGCCCATTTGGCTTTTTTTTTATTATTATTATGCAGAGAATAGAAAGATACATCAGAGAAATTGGAGTCAATCAAGTTTTAATAGAGGAATCAGCTTCACAGGGAAGCTGCAGTGGAAGTTGGGGTAAAAGGAAGTTGTGGAGTGGGGAGGTTCTGCATGGGGAAAAAAGATGTTTCAGGTTAAAAGGAGCTGAGTAATGAAACTGCTGTCCTACTATGAGCTTCAAAGAGCAGGAGAGAGCATCTGCTTTCTTCATCAGGAAAAAGGAAGGAGGGCTTTACCGAATCTCCCAGCTAATCTTGTAACATGCCACATGGAACATTGCTGAAAAATTCTAGAACACAGAGAAGTAGAGTAGGAATGATTTTAAAACCCAAAGTTGAAGCATTCCAAGAGAGTTCCCGTGCCCAAAAAAAGTGCAAAACATCACTAAGAAGACATTCCTGAAAGGGAAATTAAAACTACTAGAGGCTTGATTTGGTCAAGAACATTGTAAAAAAATAAAATAAATTAACATAATGCATAACAATAATGACCAAACTTTGCTCCTAAGAAAAGATATGACAGTGTCTCACCCCATTCCCTCTCTTCTTTGCAGAGGGACACAGAGCTGGGAGTGGAACACAGCATATCCTGCTGGACTTGAATGATGTTTTAGCTATTTTTATTTTTTTATTTTTTTCTTTAGTTCTCCATAAGGGGGAAATATGTATTAGGAAATACAAAAGTGATAAAATTAAATAAGATATCAATAATATTTTGAGGGGGAAAGAACTTTATATATGCTAATAGAGTATCAGAAAATGGGTAAGAACACTTTTAAATGCTGGGATACAGTGGTACACTCAATGTTATTGTTGTTTTTATTTATTATCATTCTAAAGTACTTTGAGTTTTACCTCCATTGAATTCCAATAATCACATTATAATCCAAGTGTTGTAATTTAGCTTATTGCTTTTCCTAGGATAATATATTATGGTGTTTCAGAGCTACTTATTCTTGTCTGTGTTATTGATAACCATCTAGTGATGCCTTACAGTAAGTGCCTTAACACATGAACCCTTACCAAATAAAAATCCACTGGATAAGTTATTAAGAGGTTGCTTTTCCATAGTACTAGAAGGTACTGTTCAGAGCTTCCAGTTTAACAGATGGAATCCAAAACATGATAGGAGCATTGCTGCTTATAGTCCAGAGTTGTGCCATTTTTTTTCAATATTCTCATTCTCATTTCTTGGAGTAGGTGAAGCCACTTAATGGTGCCACCTAGTGACTGAATCAAATCTGACAATAGTAATAACCTGTGGCCACCAAAGCTTGTGAAATCATGTATTAATGGAGTCATTTAAAATCACCTAATATAAAACCTATTCTACAATGCTCAGTCAGACAGAACATAGTAACACTGGTGTCTAGAGTAATATGCTCTGTTCTGGTTGCTACAATTTAAGAAAGCCATTAACAAACAGGATGCCATGAATTAAAAATGACCTTGACAAAAAGAGGCAGTTGATAAACCAAACCTGTGTAATACTTGGGAGAACATTCTTCAACAGAGTATTTCAGGACTCTATCAATGACCCTAAGTTTGGAGATACCAATCGCATTTTTGTGAGTCCTCTCAATGACTCAGGATGGGGGATATAACTAATATTCTATCTGATATAAAAAGGATTCAAAAAGAACAACCCAGGTTAGAATGATGAGGAGAAGCTAATAAAATGAGATTTAATAGAGGCAAGTGTTTTAACACGTTCTTTGGTATAGAACATCAACTTTGAAAAAGCTACAGAAATGACAGACATAGGCAAAATTTAATATTTGGAAAGAATAATAAAATCAATAAAACTTAATTAACCCTATAAAAAGAGGAAGATATTTTTAAAAGGAATAAAAAATAGAATTCACAATAAATAGGGAAGAATCTTTAATCTCACAATCTCAGAAAGTGATATTTAGTAACCCATAAAGGAGGTAATCTATAATTTAATTGATTCAAATGTTTCATTTAATGATGCAGCAAACAACCCATCCATACCTACCCAAACTATGTGATATCCATACCCTCTGAGAACATAAACAGAAGGGACAAACCCAATGATGTAGAGTATCCATTGCTTTTTCTTTACATAAGGAAAATAATTTAGCAATACATGAAAAATATAGTTTTAAAAAGATCATTTTGTGAAATCACAATCTTTGAATTTCTTAAAAAGAAGCAGTCTACTCTCCTCCTATTCAATTCTGTGTTCTACCTGCCAACATATACTGTATATTCCTCCTATATAGACACATCTCATACTAAACTATGGTGCCTCTACTGTACTTATTAATGAATAATGTTTGTTATAAAATATGTGTTTTTTTCTTTATTGTCCTCCTTTCACTACCATCCTTAGATGTCTCCATAAAAGCTTTATTTATTTTCTGCTATGATGTCCTTTATGTTGGTTTTATCCTTCACTGACTGTATTGTTTTATGAGGCAATGTTGATAGAGATCTTCCATTATTCCTCCCTAAAATATTTTGCAAAGGAATTTATATTCTAAAATTATGTAGCTATATTTTTCTCCTCAAAAAGTAATTTAAGTGTTTTCTCATTAAAGAACTTTCTTTTAAATCTTTTTTTAACATTTGTTTTTACAACTTTGAGTTCCAGATTCTGTCCCATCTTCCCTCTTCACCCACTCCCACTGGGAAGACAAGCAATTCAACATAGGTTTATATATGTGTAGTTACACACAAAAAAAGTTGATTCATTCTCTTTCACCTTCCTGCTCTTCCCCTCCATTGGAACAGTCCCCTCCTGACTCCTTTATTTGAGATAATCCATCCCATTCTATCTCTCCCCCTCTCCTCCCAATATATTCCTCTGTCACTTCTTAATTTTTTTTAATTTTATCCCTTCACATTCAACTCACCCTATGTCCACTGTCCATGTATACATGTGCACACATGCACACACATATGTATACACACATACAGCCACATATCTATATACATACATGTATACATATATATTCTCTTCAACTATCCTCATAGAGAGAAACGTCTCTTAAGTTACAAATGCTGTCTTTCCACATAGAAATGTAAATATTTCAACTTTAATAAGTTCATTATGAATTCTCTTTCCTGTTTACCTTTTCATGTTTCTCTTACTTCTTGTATTTGAAAGTCAAATTTTCTGTTCAGCTCTGTTTTTTTCTTCCAGAATCCTTTGAAAGTCCTCTATTTCATGGAATATCTATATTTTCCCCTGAAGTATTACACTCAGTTTTGCTGGGTAGGTGATTCTTGATTTTAATCCTAGCTCCTTTGACTTCTGAAATATCATATTGCAGTCCCTTTGATTTCTTAATGTAGAAGGTGTTAGATCTTGTGTTATCCTGATTTGTTTCCACAATACTCAAATTGTTTCTTTCTGACTGCTTGTAATATTTTCTCCTTGACCTGGGAACTCTGGAATTTAGCTATAGTATTCCTAGGAGTTTTCTTTTTGGGATCTTTTTCAAGAGGCGATTGGTGAATTCTTTCCATTTCTATTTTGCCCTCTGGTTCCAGAATATGACAGCAATTTTTCTTGATAATTTCTTGAAAGATGATAACCAGGATCTTTTTTTGATCATGGCTTTCAGGTAGTCCAATAATTTTTAAATTATCTTTCCTAGATCTATTTTCCAGGTCAGTGAGATATTTCACGTTGCCTTCTATTTTTTCATTTGTATAGATCTATTTTATAGTATCTCGATTTCTCATAAAGTCATTAGCTTCCAATTGCCCCAACTTAATTTTGAAGGAATTATTATCTTCAGCAAGCTGTGAAATTCTTTTTCATCTGGCCAGTTCTGCTTTTTAAGGTATTCTTCTCCTCATTGGCTTTTTGGACCTCTTTTGCCATTTGAGTTAGTCTTTTTTTAAGGTATTATTTTCTTCAGTCAGGCTGTTGACTTGCTTTTCATGATTTTCTTGAGTCATTCTTATTTCTCTTCCCAATTTTTCCTCTACTTCTCTTACCTGATTTTCAAAATCCTTCTTGAATTACTCCATGGCCTTCAACCTATTCATATTTTTCTTGGAGGCTTTTGATGCAGGAGTTTTTACTTTGTTGTCTTCCGCTTCTATGTTTTGATCATCTTTGTCACCAAAAAATGATTTTATGGTTTGATTTTGCTTTCTCTATTTGCTCATCTTGCCAGCCAATTACTTCCCTCTTGAGCTCTTTGCCCCAATAGAACTCTGCTTCCAAATTTGAGAGTGCTGTGCCCCCAAATTTCTGGGATTTTGCACAGTCGTTGTGAGAGCTTCTTCTGAGCACCTGCCTCAGAACTGTGAGGAGGACTGCTTCTCCACAGCCCAAACAAGCTTTGTCAAGTTAGTACTCCTCAACCCAGGACCACCACCAAGACGGCGACCCAGATCTAAGTAGGGCAAAGCAAGAGAATCCTGCCACGGTACCAGCAAATAGAGTCCTGTGATTACCCTCTGGATAGTCACTTCATCCCCCCCATGATTTTTGGGCCTAGAGTTTTGGAAGCAGTTTCCTGCCTGTGGCAGCAATTGCAGCCACCACTACCTCTAGCAAGCCAAGGGCAGAGGTCAGACCATGCTTTTCTCTCATCCAGGATCAACAGAGTTCCCCCACTGAAATTTCACTTTTCCTTTGCCTTTTATGGGTTGAGAAGTCTGGAAACCACCACAGCTGTCAGTGATTCACTCTCCTGAAGTCTACTCTGGCCAGTCTGGGCCACAGGTCTTTGCTGGTGTGGCCCACTCAGGACTATGTTCTGCTCCTAGCTCCTATCAGCCTGCCAGACTGCCTTCAGTAGGAGATTTGTTTCTCTTTGTAATTTTGTGGGTTTTGTAGCACCAAAATTTATTTAAAATTTTTACAGGTATTTGAGGTGATTGGAGTGGGAGCTCAAGCAAGTTCCTGCTTTTACTCTGCCATACTGACTACATCCCCTTTGGGGTCATTGATTTACAATGTTTATATGTCTGCATGAAATTGTTATGGTTAATATAGTTTGTGTCAGTGTCTTTACTTCTGTCAATTACCTATTTTTTCTTTATAAATAAATTGCTTGAAAAAGTTATGATTGGATTATTTCAGTTTTCTGACAAATTTCACCCTCCCCCCCCAATTTCTTCTTTTTTCAAGATTTGTACTAATTTTGATCTTTACTCCAACAAGTTGGAAGGCCAATTGAATACAAACAATTGAACAAGGAATGCCTCCCAGAGCTAATATAAGCCCTCCCCTTTATTGCAAAATATAATCAATTTCATTTTTGTGATTTTTTTTTATTGCTCACCAAACCTAATGCCTACTTATTCTTTTGACAATACAATATTTTTGCAATGCATAACTATAAGGGTTCTGAGTAGTCTAAAAGGTTTTTATCTCCCCCCCCATTTTTTGTTCATGATCCTGTTTTCTCATATGTTTCTTACTATCCTAGCCAATTTTAACCTTTTACTAAATAATTTAGTATCTCTACATGTATTGATTTAATTTGTAAAGTTCTACAAATTTTCATAAAATTCATCTAATTCTTGATTATTTACAAGAGACATAGGTGCAGATTTTCTTCATGGTCGTCATTGTTACTAATACATATCAGGAACACAGCACTTAGCATGATGCTTTATAAGAGGTGTTTTTTTTTTTATTTTGAGTGATTATTTGATAAACATTGCAATGCTCCAAATGTTATATGAAATGGTATTTCTCGTTATTTTCAGAAACATAACAAAACCAACTCCTTTATTTGCCTTTCCAAAGAGGACCTATGAATCATCCTCCTATTTAGCTGCAGTTTCCTTTTTTGGTGACTAAATTAAAGTGCATTGATAGTTTAAAAACTATAATTGTTTACAATTTCTGACTTTCCATTAATCTGACACTTTCTTGTCAGAAACATTTGTTGATAGGTGGGTGTATGTGGGTGTGGGGGGCAGTGATTAAGATTGAGAACTTTTTTTGTATTTTCCTTTGTTTCATAAGTTTCCATGGCCAATTTATCACCAAATGGCTTGCCTACCAATGATTAACCTCTCTATAATACACTAGGCTAGTATCTGAGAAAAATGATTTGTTTTGTAACAGTAATCATCCTTGAAGCATTTCTAACATAATTCATCCTGCTATCGATCTACTGGCATTGCAATCTAAATAATTAATAAAATATACATGATTAAATTAACTTTAAAAAATAATTATCATTCTATTGCCTAAACCAGGAAAGGACAAAGCAAAGAAAGAGAAATATAGAGCAATATCCTTAATGAATAAAAAAAATATTCCAGCACACTATGTCCAAAATTTTGTCATAAATAAAATTTGGAAATAAAGAATGGTTCAACATTAGGGGGGAAATTACTACAAATAATCATTTAAAAAGAAAAAAAAACACTCAAGTCAGAAATGGGCCAATCATGATTTAGTAGAAATAACATTGGATTTGGAGTTTAAATAACCTCAAATCCTACCTTGGCCTATGTATACACTTGAAAAATACATATACTAGCAAGTATTTATATAATACTTTAATGTCTACAAAGTAATTTAGATTAGATTTATTTCATTTGATCTTACAATAACTATGTGAGTTTGAAGTGAAGTAGATGCTTTTGCTATCCCCATCTTACTGATAATGAAATAAATGTGGAGGGAGGTTAACTGATTTACATGTACTATATAACTAGTAAGTGTCTAAGGAGGAATTTGAATTAAGAACTTTCTAACTTCAAGTGCAGTGTTCTATCCACTTCGCCCTCTAGGTTTCTGTTTTCTCATTTATAAAATGAGGTAGCTGGACCAGATGGCCATGAAGTATCTTCTATCTATAGTTATGATCCTGATATAGTCCATTTTTTGCCCTATCCTGATTATACTTCATCTGAAATATTGCATCTAATTTATGGTATCAGTTTTTAGTAAGGACATTGTCAAACTGGAAAATATATAGATGTAAGTATAGTGAAAATATCACTGGATATGAGGAAGGTGATGAAGAGACTAGATTATACACTAAAATGATTGGGAGTGTTTAGCCTGGCAAAAAGAATACTTAGTTGAAACAGACTAAAATTTCTTTAAGAATCTGAAGGACTGTCATTTCAAAGACTGATTATGATTCTGTATGATATTAAAGAAAGGACTAGCATTAATAGTTGAAAGTTATAGGAAGGTAGTATTTAACTCGTCATAACAGATATTTACAGATAATTAGAGGTGTATCCAAAATGGAATAGGTTTCTTTTTTTTTTTTTTTTTGAGGAGAGGGTAGTGAATCTTCTGATACTACAGATGTTTATGTTACAATTGTGTAAACACCTCCTAATAATGTTATAAATAGAACTCATGCTTAGCACTGTGCCTGAAATGTAGTAGGTATTTAATAAATGGTAATTGACTAATCTAGGTAGAGTGTTAAACTAGATAACCTTGAAGATCTTATCTAATTCTAGTTTTAATTATTGAAATATTTCATATACAACGAAGAAAATTTATAGCACTGCGTAACTCCCATCACATTCACATCTGCTTAATATTCCAAGCTTCATAAGACCCTAGACAAAAGAAACTAGGCCCCATTTCTCTGTCATGTAAAATGAACCTAAAATTCATTGATCACTTCCAATTCTAAACTTTAATGATGCTATGAATATAGGTAAAAGATGAAAGGGAAGAGATGGGAAGAAAAGTTAATCACAAGTGACTGAGTGAACATAAGTAAATTGGTGATAAAATTATCCAAAAGGATATCACAAAGTATCTAGATAGGTGGCCAGCTATAAGCATTCTAGAAATGAGGATGTTGATTGGGGCCATTATTTCTTCATATTTCTTCACTGCAGCTAATTCTGTCTTCACTGCTGCTTTAACAGCATTCATCTCTTTTGTTCATCTCTTATCCACTTTCTATTCTCTCCCCCAATAAACGGATGTTTCACATTTCTTCCAGTCACCTAAAGCTCCAGCAGTTCTTTTGATACATGCCCATTTCATGAAATTCTTTTGATTTTTAGATCACATGCAAATCTCTTTACTGTCTTCATGGACTTCACAGAAAGTTAGAAAAGACCACAGTGGCTGTCTCTAAGTCTCTTCAGTTTTCACAGTTTCTTTTATAATTATAAAATTAAAATTGTAATCCTTTGTTTATGGCCTCTAAAACTTCACCAACTCCATGTTTACAAACTTTTCCTTTTTATCCATTGTCTTCCATGCTAAATCAAAGAATCATAAGAGATCAGACACAGAAATATACTTATAGATCACCAGGCTGAACCCAACTTGATTTATAAATTAGGCAACTGATGTGCAGAGAACTTGATTTGATTAAATTTTAAGGAAGTTTTGGAAACTAACCAAGATTTCTTATAGCGTCAGCCAAATGGACTAAAAAGTTATTATTATCCCATTTTACAGATGAGGAATCTGAGGCAGATAAACATTATGTGACTTGACCATTATCACACAGTTAGTAAGTGTCTTAGAAAGTATTTGAACTCAGATTTTCCTGACTCTGAGTTCAACCATATATGTACGATATCACTGATGACAGTATGGATGTTATCACACCAAACTTTTTTCTTTAAAGGTTTAATGTGAGGAGAGAGAAGCCATACTGAGAAGGCATCAACATCAGCCAATGTCTTTCCCAAATAAAGAAGATGAGTGGTGTTCCTCATAATAGTCATTATGCCATATAATAAAAGTTCTTTGGGAAGCTTTGGAGTTTGTGCCAATATTCTAAAACTGGTTGCAGTCAGCTAACTATGTAGTGATAAGGATCTTCCAATTGCCTGGCCAGAAACAGGATGCATTCAAAAGACACTGACGCATGAAATATTGTTACTTTTGATATGATTTTTTCTTGATTGCCTGAATTCTGGTGAGAGAGACAATAGTATAAAGGGAAAAAAAAAACATAAGTCCTCCCTATGTGAAACCAATATGTGGCCTATAAATTCAGACTTAAGTTCTTTTCCTACATATTTGTTCTTTTGTTTTTTTCAGTAAAGCAGCTTTGAAAAGCATTTTTGGTGAGTGAAGCTCAGACTGAGTTTTGAAGCCAGTCAGGCACTTATGGCCTGAAAAGTGAAGAATGAACTTCAAGACACCAGAATACACTGGAATAGAAGCTTATGTTAGTAACATTAGAGAAAAATATCCCTACCTCTCAGGAAAATGGT
Organism: Pseudochirops corinnae; assembly: GCA_028646515.1. Classification (NCBI taxonomy): domain Eukaryota; kingdom Metazoa; phylum Chordata; class Mammalia; order Diprotodontia; family Pseudocheiridae; genus Pseudochirops; species Pseudochirops corinnae. Next base: position 257,598,936 of record CM053587.1, on the reverse strand, counting down.
GCTAGACTTGATCTGAAAGCATAAGGTGAGAGCAATCACTATGATGGATTGTGTCACCTGAGGAAGAAGAAGAGCAATCTGAAGAGGAATTATCTGATAGGATTGTAGTACAATATTTGTTCTGTGTATATGTGTATATGAGTGTGCTTTTTGTTCTTTATCAGTTTACGTGTTTTGTTCCTTTTAAATTTCTATAAATCCATGATGCAGGACATTTAGAATAATGTTGGCTCATACTAATTTTTACAACTACAAAGCACTATTATGTAATTTTTTTTTCACTGTTCTTTGGATTTGGAGTAGAAAATCCTGAGTTTAAATACCAGTTCTGTGAATACTCATATAAGCCTGGATATGTTAATCCCTCTGAACTTCATTTTTTTTTTCCTGGTATTTCTCAAACATGCATTGAATGGAAGTTTTGTTACTTATTTGTTCATGGCCTGGCATGCAGTAAATGACCTTGACATCTTCAATGTCTAAGCAAGCTCTAATTCTAATGGTTCCACAGCGCCTGCTTCAGCTTTCTTCATGGCCTTTGGAACAAATTGTTCTCATCTTCTCATTCTTCCTGGCGGAAGTCTTTATATGCTTGGACTAGACATCCTCCTAACTCACCAAAAAGTTTGAGGTCTGTGGATTACCCTCAATATGGTTTATCTATCTGCTGAGACAGCTTTATTGGGGTGTGGCCACTATGCCTGCTACAGATTCTTGGAGCCACAAGTGAGAGTTGGATGAAAGTGGACACCATGAGCAGCCCTGAGTAAGCCCTCAAACCACAGGGGCTAGTCCTCCCTGAGCATCCAATACACTCCTGTTGCTTGTTACTCAGATACTTAGTCACAGATCCTGGGTAGACTGAAGAAAAGACCTGAACCTAGGAGTAGCATTCCAGAATAAGGAGCAGCCATGGGCTTTATACAGAGAAAAGAGTATATTCAGAAGCTAGCAGCAGTTATGTGACTGGATCCAGGAATGAAACGAGATCTCAGTCCCAGTCTCCTGCCCAATATAAAGCCATTAGAAGAGTAACCAAAGCAGGAATTCCATATTAAAGAGGAACATGAAGTTCTGTTACCCTGAATCAACAGAAGTTTCTAGCTGATTCACACTGGGTGAGTTGAGCAGCAGTCTTTTTAACATCCAACTAAAGGCAAGCCCACAGTCATGTTGGTCACACCCAAATCCCAACAATGTTGAGAACACTGAAAGTTTATGGTTTCCCAGCATGAGGTGTACCTTAGATCCTGGAATAATATACCTTTTTTCAGATTCCTGAAGGTTTCTCTTCATTTCTCACGGCATCAGCATCTGACTGGCTACAGAACTCAGCCTGAACTCCACTCTTTTAATTCTTTCTAAGCTGCTTTATTGAAAACAAAAGAACAAATATAAAGTTAGAAATTAGGAATTAGACAAATAATGATCACATAACCAAAAATCTCACACATATATATATGTGTGTATATATACATACACACACACACACACACACACACACACATACACACGTATATAATGGCTGCAGGAATCTTGGAGACACAAATGAAAAGTAGAGAATGACCTATCCATGTCGGCCCTCTTTTTCTATTGATGAGGTTTATTCCATATGTCTCCTTTTGGGGCATCACTTGGGAACAGTCAAGCTACATTTCCTTCTTGACTGTGTTCCTGACTGTCTGGTATGACCTCACATAAGTATCCTTCTTCTTCAAATCTTTTTTAGTATCATTTTAGCTCTTGCCTACATACATTAGGGTATAAGCTCCTTGAGAACTGGGATTGCCAAACTTTATGATGGTATATGCACCCCAAAAATTTGGCAGAGTTCTTAACACATAGTAAATTATTTTAAAATGGTTTTGGGTTTGTTTTTTTTTGCCTGCCTACCTACCTTGATTTTCATTAAATGAACAAAGACAAACCACATTTATACAGGAGATAGGAATTCTATCAGAAGTTGAAAGATATAGGGGAAAGATAATAATAGGTTATAGAGCATAAAAAGATAAAGAACTTTGGATACTATTTGGGGTAGGCATTCCTTTTTCAGATGTAGGTTAGGAATCCAAATATATGAAGTACCAGAACATATGTGTGGCAGAAAACAGAGTCTACATACACCCTGAATCTTCTAAGTCCAAATTAGAGGATGCTTACACTCAAACCATTTTTCTTTATTATTTAATTTCTTCATATTGGGGTAAAAATGTATAGGTGCCCAATACCAAAACAGATTATAAAGTAAAGCTCAAAAAATTAACTTAAGAAACTTTTTTTTAATTATGGAGTTAAAATGATGATCTGAAACAAAATGCATTTTGCCTTAGGGACTTTAAAAATGTGGAAACAATGAGTTTAGAAAAGCACAGAGTAAAAATATAATTCTGCCAAAAGAGAAAAAGTTATTTCTGAACTGAATTATGCTTTAAAGCATCACATATCATGACAAACTACTCCAAAGAATCTACACAAACTCTAGTGGCTCCCTTTCGCATCTAAAAATAAAATATAACCCCTATTTGACATCTAAAATTTCACAGTTTGGTTCCTTCCTGCCTTTACAAATCTTTTACACATTAGATCCTTCACTCAACTCCAGTCTGACCATATTGTTACGTACCTTATTTCATTTTTCTCCATTTACATGTCAAAACAATTTTAACATCCATTTTTAAAACTTTGATTTCCAAATTCTCTCCCTTCCTCCCTCCCTATCCCCACCCCCATTGAGAAGACAAGCAATTTGATATAGGTTATATGTATGAGATCATGTAAAACGCTTCCATAATAGTCATGTGAAACTATATTTCCTTCTATCTTATTCCTCCGTCATTTATTCTTTTCCCTTTTTTCTCCCTGTCCTTCCTCAAAAGTGTTTTGCTTCTGACTACTCCCTATGCCAATCTGCTCTCCCTTCTATTACCTAATTCTCTTGCCCCCTTTCCCCAACTTTCCTATATGGTAAGATAGATTTCCATACCCAATTAAGTGTGTATGTTTTTTCCTCTTTGAGCCAATTGTGATGAAAGTAAGGTACACTCTCTCCCTCTCACCTCCCCCCTCTTACCCTCCACTACAAAAGCTTTTTCTTTCTCTTCTTGGTGAGATAATTTCCCCTGTTTTACTTCTCCCTTTCTCTTTCCTCCAGTACCTTCCTCTCACCCCTTAATTTTATTTTTTAAATATCATCCCTATATTTTCAAGTCGCACCTTGTTCTCTGTCTGTTTAGATTCCTTCTAACTACACTAATAATGAGAAAGGTCTCATCAGTTACAAATATCATCTTTGCATGTAAGAATATGAATAGTTTTACTTTAACAAGTCTCTTATGATTTCTCTTTCCTGTTTCCTGTTTCCTGAAAAGTCACGCTTCTCTTGAGTCTTGTATTTGAAAGTCAAATTTTCTCCTTAACTCTGGTCTTTTCCCAACAATGCTTGAAATTCCTATATCTCATTGAATATCTTTTTCCCTCTCATGGATTATACTCAGTTTTTCAGGGTAGGTGATTCTTGGTTTTAATTCTAGCTCCTTTACCATCCAGAATATCATAGCCCAAGCTTTATGATCCTTTAATATGGAAGCTGCTAAATCTTGTGTTATCCTGATTGGTTTTCCGCAATACTTGTATTGTTTCTTTCTGGCTACTTCCTACCTTCTCTCCTTGACTGCGAACTCTGAAATTTGCCTATAATTTTACTGGGAGTTTTCATTTTGGGATCTCTTTCAAGAAATGATTCATGGATTCTTTCAATTTCTATTTTTACCTCTGGTTCTGGAATATCAGGGCAGTTTTCCTTGATAATTCCTTGAAAGATACTTCTAGGTTCTTTTTTGTTATCATGGTCTTCAGGTATTCCAATAATTTTAAAATTATCTCTCCTGGATCTGTTTTCCAGGTCAGTTGTTTTTCTAATGAGATATTTCACATTGTCTTCTTTTTTTTTCATTCTTTTGTTTCTGTTTTATTATTTCTTCATTCCTCATAAAGTCATTAGCTCTATTCTGATTTTCAAGGGATTATTTTCTTCAGTGTGCTTTTGAAGCTCCCTTTCCATTTGGCCAATTCTGCTTTTTAAGGCATTCTTCTCCTCAATGGCTTTTTCCATCCCTTTTAGCATTTGACTTAATCTGTTTTTAAGGTGTTATTTTCTTCAGTATTTTTTTCATATGTCTCCTTGACTAAGCTGTTGAGTTGTTTTTTTTTCGTAATTTTCTTGCATCACTCTCATTTCCCTTACAAATTTTTCCTCTACTTCTCTGACTTGATTTTCAAAATCCCTTTCTGAGCTCTTCTATGGCCTGAGGCCAATTCATATTTTTCTTACAGGCTTTGAACATAGGACTTTTGACTTTGTCTTCCTCTGAGTATGTGTTTTGATCTTTCTTGTCACCAAAGTAAGTTTTCACAGTCAGACTTTTTTTAACTGTTGTTTGCTCATTTTTCCAGTAAATTACTTGATTTTTTTAAACTTTTTGTTAAGGTAGGGCTGTGATTCCAACGTGGAGGGTGTACTGTCCCAAGATTCAGTGGGTCTGTGCAGCTATTTTCAAGGATACTATAAGTTTTCAGTCCTTCCAAGGTGTTATGATTTAAAGAAAGGTGTTTAGTCCTTTCCTGGCCTGTGCTCTGGTCTGTGGTTGATGACAAACACTCTTTTCTTCCCTGGAACTGTGAGAAGGATCCCCTCTGTACTGCTTTCACAATCTCTGCTATGCTAGTATTCTCCTCACCTGGGATTGCCACCCAGGACTGTGACCCAGAACCAAGCAACAGAGTCCTGCCTCACTGCTAGCAAAAAGACCACTTTAATGTCTTTCTCACCAGTTGCAATCCCCTTACAAACTGTGTGCTGAGAGCCCCAAAAGTAGCCAATGCCAATGTTGCTGCTGCTGGCTTCACTTCCAAAGCCTATTTCTGGTTTGCTCAGACCAGTGGGACTATGCAAGAAATGCCTGTGCTGGACTACACTCCACTCTCACCTAGGTCCAACAGATCTTTACTGCTAGCCTTCTAAGCTGTCTTTGGTGTCTGGAGGCTGAAAAGTTTGGAAACCACCACTGCTGCCAGTGATTCATTCACCCTGATGCCTGCTCCAGTTTTGCTAGGGCAGGATCTGCAGCGGCATGGCCTACACTGGACTGCATTCTTCTGTCAACCTGGTGCAATAAGCCTTTCCTGTTGATCTTCCAGGTTGTTTTGGGCTAGAAATTTGCTTTGGTCTGTCTTTTTTGTGGGTTCTGCTGCACAAAATTTGTTTAGGTTTTTTAAAGGTATTTGGAGTGGTTTTGGGGAAGAGCTGAGGAAAGTCCCTGACTTCATTCTGCCATCTTGACTCTGCCCCTCCCCTCCACATCTTATTTGTCACACATAGCACCCCAATTCATATTCCATGCCTTTTACCTTGCTATCCCCAATATCTGGAATGTCCTCCATCATTGCTTTCACCTCTTGAAAAACACAGTTCATATGTTCAATTAAATTATTAAGTCAGGAAAAAAGGTAAGGAGGAGATAGGATGGTGATGATATGAGGAAGAAACTCTTATCTCTGAAGAAGATGCCACAGTTGGAAGAAAATTACTGCATTTTAGAGATACTTGTGTGTTGGATATTCTTGAATAATAATTCTGTCTAGTGTTGATTAACAGATTTTTATTGGAATTTTTAAAGGGAAATTAAAATTTCTTCTTGCAAAATGAACAACAATTTATCAAAGAAAGAGAGAAGATAAGTCAAGTGTCATCACCAACATAAGAATATATAGTTTGAATCCCTCCCTCTCATACAATTAGAAACAATAACGATATGTTACATCAAAATGTATATCTAGGTGAAACTTTTTGGCATAGTGGATAGAGCACTGACCCTGAAAGTAGGAGGACATAAGTTCAAATCTGGCCCCAAACATTTGATACTAACTATATGGCCTGGGACGAGTCAACCCCAATTGCCTTGCAAAAAAAAAAAAAAGTATATCTAATGTGAAAAGATTCTATTCAATGAGTTTTTAAGCACTTATTCTGTGCCAAGCATTCCATTAGGTGCTAGGGATATGGAAAATTATAGAAGCTGATTGGGATACAAAGACCAAAATAAAACAAACTAAAAGAAATGAAGTAAAGAACAAAACCAAAAGAAAAAAAAAACATCCCTCTTGCCCTGAAGGAGAGACCATCAAATTACACACAAATGACAGAATTTTTTTTGCCATCTCAAACACTTCAACATCCTATGCTGATCCCAGTGCATGACACATAGAATGTGTTTAATAAATATTAATGATTGATTATTTATTAATTTGACAGTCACAAAAATCAATCACATCCTTATGCAAAGAAAAGAGTTATAGGTAAATTTGGACAAGCAGAAATTTTTTGTATGATGTTTGTAAGTTAATAAAATTAAATGAAAAGTAAATAATGAAAATGTGATTAAAAGGTAGAGGCATGGGGGCAGAGCCGATATGTCAGTGTAGGAGCAGCAAGGTTCCACAGCTCCCACATACCCACCTCAAATACCCACAAAATATGACTCTAAACAAATTTTAGGGCTCCAAAACTCACAAAAATACAGAAAAACACATCTCCCACTGAAGGCAGCTTGGCATGAAGGGCTCATTGCAGCATACTGGGAGGCAAAACCAACCCAGCCTGAAATTGTGGCTTGGCCCCAGAGCAGCCCACACAAGTCACAGCAGGGGCTTCAGGAGAGTGGATCAGCAGCAGCTATGGCTGTTTCCAGAATTATCAAGCCATAAAAAACAAGGACTAAGTGAAAGGTCAGTGGATCTCAGCTAAATTTGGGGGAGAAAAGCAGTACAGCCAAACTGGCTGCAGGGCAAGGAAGCAGCAGAAGCGGTGGCCCTGCAGCTGCCTCCATGTGGCTACTTCAGAGCTCCCTGCCTGCAGACTGCAGGGGAGTCAAGCAATTGTTCAGAGGCCAAGTGCTTTGGAGTTAAGCAGCGTGGATCCGGATTGTGGTCTTGGGTGGTGGTCCTGGGGTGTGTTTTCAATGAGCCAAAGCTTGTGGGGGGCTACAAAAAAATGACAGCCTCCTAATAGCTCAGGCAGCTGCGAAAACCCGAGCAATCTGGGACAGAGCTTTCCTCCCTTGAAGCAGAGTTCCACAGAGCCAAATAATCATTCCCTGGCCAACATGAGCAGGCAAAGGAAGCAAAGTAAGAACAGCAAACAAACTCTAGATTCCTTCTTTGGGGACAAGAAGGATCAAAGCATGGAACAGGAGGAAGACAACACAGTCAGTACTCCCACACCAAAAGCTTCCAAGAAACATGAAGACTGCCTAAAAGCCATAGATCAGCTTAAAAAGGATTTGGAACACCAAATAAGAGAAGTGGAGGAAAAATTAGGAAGAGAAATAAGAATGACACAAGAAAATCATGAAAAGAGAGTCAACAACCTGACTGAAGAAAATAACACCTTAAAATATAGATTAACTCAAATAGCAAAAGAGGCCCAAAAAGCAAATGAGGAGAAGAATGTCTTAAAAAGTCGACTTTGCCAGATAGAAAAAGAATCTCAAAA
>CM053587.1:257555142-257590884 GCA_028646515.1 Pseudochirops corinnae | reverse complement strand
ATATATATATATATATATATATATACATACACATAAATTTATATAAGAGGGTTTCCCTATGATCTGCAGGCCAGTAGCTCCAGAGGCAACTACACAGCAGCAGCTGCAGCTGCCACCTCTGTCACACCAGGGGTAGGGGCCATACTGTGCTCTTCTTTCATCCAATTCCACCAGAGTTCACTACTGACCTTTTACTTTCTCTTTGGTGGTCTAGACTGTGAGTCTGGGCTGGCACAACTCATGCAGGATTGTGCTTAGCTCCGAGCTCAGTGAAACAGACCCTTCCTGTTGGCCTGCCAGGCTGCCTTCAGTGGGAGATTTGTTCTTCTCTGTCACTTTGTGGATTCTGTAGCTCTAAAATTTGTTTAGAATCATTTTTTTTTTACCAGCATTGGAGGTCATTGGAGCTGGAGCTCAAACAAGTTCCTGCTTTTACTCCACCATCTTGGCTCCACCCCTGAGAGGAAGAGACTTAAAGGGGAGAATAAGAGAGGAAAACAATAGAGAAAAAGTAAGACTGCTGAGGTAAACTTGGAAAGATTAGGAGTATTGGTAAGAGAAGGAAGTTAAAGAGAATTATATATGGTGGAAAAAATTTCCCAAGGTGAAATTAACTGGAATGTGAGCACTATAACACAGAAGAAAAGGAAGGACCAGGGCTGTTTCATATCCCTCTAAGGAGGAAGACATTAAAGTCAAGCTTTTATTAATCTCCTCTTATGTGCACAGATACCAGGCTGTATGCTGAGAAGAACAAAAAAGAAGAAAAAAAAGAAAGAAAGAAACATTCCATGTTCTAAAGTAGCATATATTCTATGGGGAATTCAGGACAAGTACATAAGAAGTAATTCAAAACAATTTCAAAAAATTTCAAGAGGAGAGAGAATTAACAGCTTGTCAAGTTCAGGAAAGGTTTCATGCAACAGATGTCACCTAAATTGATTTGAAGGAAGTCAGGGATTCTAGTAGGCAGAACTAATAAGAAAGTACATTCCTTATGAGTGAACCACAATTTCCCACTGAAGTCAGGAGATACTGTCAGTCAAGACCAACCCTAATTATTATCCGGAGCAAATGGCATTAGAGAAGTCAGGTAGGTAGCTAAAACTTAGGCCTTTCATATGTAGAAAACCTAAGTGGCATATTCAGAATGAGGTGGCACAAAGTATAGAACGCAGAACTTGGGTGTCAGAAAGACCTGAGTTGAAATCATGCCTTAGACACTTACTAAGTGCCTTGGTAAGTCACTTAATATCTTTGTGCTTCAGTTTGCTCATCTAAAGTGGAAAAAAAATTGGTACGTATTTTGCGGAGTTGTTGTGAGGATCACTTGTGTAAACATATATCAAACACTTTTCAAAGCTTAAAATGCCACAACTAGCTATTATTAAAGGAGATCCATATATGTCTATCCAAATCAGATAGTGCAAATAAAGACGAGACTCTGCAATTTTTAAATGAGAAAAAAAAATTTTGTGATATTGAATATTTTAAATCAATTATATATACACTAAAAGATTAGTCCTTTCCTTGAATAGTATCCATCTGATAATTTATCTAGAGACTGGAGTATTTGGTGTTTAATATATAGGGTTTTTGTATGAAGAGATACTATATCATATCTATACATATATGTGCATATACAATGTGCATATATACATGCATATATATATATATGCGCATATCATTAAATATCATTTATTTGGTCCTCAATAAGATCCAAAGCCTGAATTAATCAATTAGACTGCTTTGGTTTGCTTTAAAAATGCCTTTTCTTGTGTCTGTAATTTGAAAGGCCAGATAAGGTCAACAATGGATATTCTCCCTGTTTATAAAAGGATGCCTGGAAATTGAAAATAATGGGATTTCTCTTATCTCTGGGGCATACTCCATGGTGGGAGGAGGGGGGCGGGAACACAGACATCCTGAGATCCTAAAGTCCAACTGATCCTACTTTGTCAATTGTCTTTTCAATCTGTATTTACAACTAAGAAACTTCCTTTCTCATGATATGGATAAAACAAAACAAAACAAAATATATGGAGACCGTAAATCTGAGGGACACAGATGTCCTAGGATTGTCCTAAAACATATAAAAGAACTTTGTCATTCTTGTATCAGCAGGGGTGATCACTTCACCATTGGTGACATTAAAAAAGAAAGAAAGAAAATGAAGTATGGGAGGGGAACAACAAAACTAAAGAATGGTTAACATTAGGATTTATAAAATAAAACTCAAAACAATAATAATAACTAAGACTTTTGGGTAGATTCCTGTTCATTGTGTTGAGTAGCCAGGGATTAAGTTAAGTGCTTTATAGTTATTACCTCATTTGATCCTCCCAGCAACCCTGAGATGTAGATACTATTATTCTCACTTTACATATGAATAACCTAAAACAAATAGAGGCTAAGTGACTTGCCCAGGGTCACACAGCTAGTAAGTGTCTGAGGATGGATGGAAAGCCAGGTCTCCTTCACTCTAGGCCTGGTGCCCTATTCATTATGTCAACTAACTAAAGATCTTTGTACATCATAGATCAATCAGTTTGACCTCTAGTTTTTACTTTAAAACAACCTTTATAATCCTAATCTTTCTTCCTATCTTTCTCACATACTATTTTATTTCTTAAACTCTATAATTAAGCCAAACTGGTCTTTTCTCTGCTCCTCACATGGTACTCCATCTATGCGTTTCTCTCTGCCTTTACAATCGTCATCCCTTATCTTATACCAGGATCGTACTGTCTTATCATCTATATTACCTTATGTTGTACCTTACTTCCTTTCCCTCCCTCTGCTTGAGCACTCTCATCTATTACAGTCCTTAGCCTGGCTTCCATGAACCTCAACAGGTTCTGTGGATATATCTCAGGAAGGAGTGGGTCTGTGGATGAAGAAAATGTTTATTTTTATGATTTCATTTCTAATGCTCTATATTTTATTTTATGAATTTAAAAATATTCTGATAAGGGGTCCATAGGATTCATCAAACTGGTAAAGGAATCCATGACAAAAAGAGATTTAAAAATCCATGTTTTGTAGGAAATATTTTTCTTCAAATAATTTGAATTTAAGTATCTTATATTTATTGTGTATTTATTTATTCTGTATGTACATTTTGCAGATGAGAACTCAGAGAGATTAAGTGATTTGCCCAGGGTTACAAAACTAGTACGTATGTGAAGCAGAATTGAAAATGACATCTTCCTGACTCTAAGGCTTTTACTCATTTCACCACCTCGCTATATTCAGTTAACAAATATTAGTTGATGATTGATTGATGCCTGGCAAAAATCTAAGACATGAGTAAAGGGATGGCTAATGAGCACCAAGAAAAAGGATACAATGATCGCACACCAAGGTGGTTTAAGATAATTGGAAAATAACTTTATGGTAGAAGGCATCCTATTTCAAAATCAGTCAGTCAAAGGACATTGATTAAGTACCTACTATGTGTCAGGCACTGTGCTAGGTTCTGGAGATACAAAGAAAGGCCAAAGATGGCCGATTCTTAAGGAATTCACAATCTCATGGGGACAACATGCAGAAAGCTATATACAAAGAAGCATAAGGAGGGTGAATGGGAAAAGTCAAATTAAGAAAGGCACTAGAATTAAGAGAGGTTGGGAAAGGCTTAGAAGATTGTATTTTTATGGGACTTACAGGAAGACCAGAATCAGAGATGAGGAGAACAACCATTGAAAATGTATAGAGTTGAGAGACTGGCATGTCTTGTTCAAGGAATAGAAAGGAGCCTAGGGATTCCAGTTCAAAAAAGTTCATGGGTAGGTATGATGTGTAAGAAGATTGGAACGATGGGGGCAAAAGAGCAGGATGTGAAGGACTTTGAATGTTAAAAAAAAAAAACTTTTGTATTTTATCCTTGAATATATATGAAATTACTGTAGTTTGTTGATTAAGGAGACAACACGGTGAGACATGAATTTTAGGAAGATCACTTTAACAACTGGGTAAAGGATGGATTAGTTTATGAAAAGACTGCTGGAAGAGGGACCAATTAGTGATCTATTTCACCAGACAAGGCATGCAACAGAGTAGTGACAATATAAGACAAAGTAAGAGGAGGAAGCTTATGTGAGAAATGTTACAAGATAAAAATCAACAGGACTTGGTAATAGAGGAGGGGTGTAGAGAAAGAGGATTAAAGAATGACTCATAGGTTGTAAGCCAGGGATGCCTGGAAGGATGATGGGGCCCTCAGTTGTAACAAGGAAATTCAAAAGGTAGGGCTGGGCAGGGTTGGAGGGGGAAAATAATGATTTCAGTCTTAGATAAATGTCATGTTAATAATCCATGTAAGAGGAAGAGACCAACAAGAGAAAAAGAATGAGTAGAGAAATCTGTGGACATCTAATTTTAATGACAGTAAACTGGATGAAGGTGCAGAAAAGCAGACTGAGAGCAAACAAGTAGGAAGAGAACCAGGAGAGAATAGTGTCAAAAAAACTGAAGAGAGAATCAAAGGGAAGAGGGTGATCGATAGTGGCAAAAAGTGTAAATCAAGAAGGATGAGGACTTGGGGTGACTAGGTGGCACAGTGAATAGAGCACTGGCCCTGAAGTCAGGAGTTGCTGAGTTCAAATCTGGCCTCATACACTTAACATTTACTAGCCTTGTGACCTTGGTCAAGTCGCTTAATACGAAATTGCCTTCCCCCCTCCAAAAAGCCAAAAAAAAAAAAAAAAAAGGAAGAGGACTGAGAAAAGACCACCAGATTTGGCAATTGAGAAGTCATTAAAAATTTTGGAGAGAATAGCTTTAGGTGAATGATGAGGTCAGGAGGCAGAATGTATAGAGTAAATGAAAGTGAGAGGAACAAAGGAGATACAGCTATTGTAGATCACCTTTTCAAGGAGTTTATTCACAAAAGGCAGAAGAAATATAAGGTTATAATAGAGAGAGATGGATCAGGCTCAGCCAGTTAGTCAGTAAATATTTATTAAGCACTTAGAATATTCTAGGCACTATACTAAGCAAAAAGGACACAAAGAAAAGCAAAATACATCTTGGGCCCTAAAGGAGCTCATAATCCAGTAAGGAAGACAGTATACAAACCACCATGTACTAGAACATATATATAGGATAAATAGGTATGGAAAGCACTGTAACTGAGAGTTGGAGAAAAGCTTACTGTAGGAGGATTTGACCCAAGTGAGTGATTTTGAAAATGTGGGAAACATGGAAATATGTGTAGGCAATAGGGAAGCAATCAGTACATAGGGAAAGCTTGGCATTTAGTGAGAAATTGGGAATGAGAGAGGAAGCATTCTGCTTGAGAAGAGGGGTTGAAATGGGACCACTTGTTTATATAGAAGAGTTTCATGTCACAAGAATAACCACCTTTTCATGTGAAATAGGAGTGAAAGAGGAAGTAGTATCAGAAGGTATCTGGGCAATGTGAAATGGGAGGAGGAAGAGAAAAATGAGTTCTTGATGTATGGCTTCATTTTTTTTTTTTTAGTAAAACATGAGGAAAGTTTCTCAACTGAGAGGATGGAGGGAGCAAGAACCATAGGAAGTTTGAGGAAGAATAAAATCATTTGGAAAAGCTAGTCACTTTGGTGAGTAGGACACTTAATTAGAGAGGTGTAAAAGGATTGCCTTGCATCAGTAAAAGACCAGTTGACTTTATATAATATAAATTGTAATGGACTAAGTCAGTAATTTGATGACTCATTTCATCAAGAATAAATCATTGTATATTAACCAAATTACATTTTTGAAAACTAAGGTCAAATTCTGTTATATACACAAATAAAGGAAAAAAAGAACCTACCTACCAGATCTTTTATTTCTCTCTATATAACTCTTATTGGTATACTTTTCAGCATGCTTTTCATTTCTGTAGAATCTTAATTTTTTGTGTCAGATCCTATTAGTGGGCTATTGATAGCAACCATTGCTGCTGTTATTTTTACTGAATTATTTTGTTTTATTTGTTTATTTTTAATTTGTTTATTTTTGTTTGTTTATTTTTAATTAACTAATGTATTTATTTTTAGTTTACGACATTCACTTTTATAAGATTTTGAATTCTAAAATTTTGCTCCCTGCCTCCATACCCTGTTTCCCCCAAAAAACATGCAATCTGTTATATGCTATACATATATGATTATATTAAGCATATGTCCACAGTATTAATATTGTGAAAGACGAATAAAAACAAAAGGGAAAAGTCATGAGAAAGAACAAAGCAAAAAACAACAAAAAAGACAAAATAGTATGATTCAATCTACATTCAGACTCCACAGTTCTTTCTTTGGATGTGGATAGCATTTTCCATCATGAGACTTTTAGAATTGTCTTAGATCATTAGACTGCTCAAAAGGGCCATCTAACAAAGTAGATCAAAGTGGGTCATCACATAATAATACTATTGGTGTGTGCAATGTTCTCTTGGTTCTGCTCACTTCACTCAGCATCAATTCATGTAAGTCTTTCCAGACTTTTATGAAATCTGCCTGTTCACCATTTTATATGGAACAATAGTATTCTATTACATGCATATATCACAACTTATTCAGCCATTCCCCAATTGATGGACATCTCATCAGGTTCCAATTCTTGGCTACCACAATTCTTGGCTGCTATAAATATTTTTGTATATATGGGTCCTTTCCCCTTTATTATGATCTCTTTGGAATACAGACCTAGTAGTAGTACTGCTGGATGAAAGGGTAGTCACATTTTTATAGCCTTTTGGGCATAGTTCCAAATTGTTCTCCAGAATGGTTGGATCAGTACACAACTCTACCAACAATACATTAGTGTTCCAATTTTATCACATCTTCTCCAACACTTATTGTTTTCTGTTCTGTCACGTTAGCAAATCTGATAGATGTGATGTTACCTCAGATTTGTTTTGATTTGCATTTTCTATAATCAATAGTTATTTATAGCATTTTTTCAAATGACTCTATAGATAGCTTTAATTTCTTCACCTGAAAACTGCCGGTTTTATCCTTTGACCATTTATCAATTGGGAAATGATTTGTATTCTTATAAATTTAACTCAGTTCTCTATGTATTTTAGAAATGAGGTATTTATCAGAAATACTGGATGTAAAAATTGTTTCCCAGTTTTCTGCTTCCCTTCTAATCTTGGTTGCAGTAGCTTTGCTTGTGCAAAATCTTTTTAATTTAATGTAATCAAAATTATCCATTTTTCATTTAATAATATTTTCTATCTCTTGTTTGGTCATAAATTCTTCCCTACTCCAGAGATTTAACAGGTAAATTATTTCTTGCTCCCCTAATTTGTTTATAAGTTCACCCTTTGTGTCTATATCATGTACCCATTTTGAGCTATATATAAGTTGCAAGATGTTGGTCTGTGCCTGGTTTCTGCTATACTGTTTTCCAGTTTTCGCAGCAGTTTTTGTCAAATAGTGAGTTATTATTCAAGAAGCTGGAGTCTTTGGGTTTATCAAAAAGTGGATTACTATAGTCATTGACTACTGTTTCTTGTGTATCTAACATATTCCACTGATTCAACACTCTATTTCTTAGCCAGTAGCAAGTAGTTTGGCCACCTTCTCTTGCATTTCTTTTCATTAATTCCCTTGATATTCTGGACGTTTTGTTCTTCCAGACCAATTTGGTTATAATTTTTTCTGTCTCTATAAAATAATTTTTGGTAGTTTGATTGCTATGACACTGAATAAGTAAATGAATTTAGGTAGAATTGTGCTTTTTGTTGTATTAGCTCAGCCTACCCATGAACAACTGTTATTTTTCCAATTACTTAGATGTGATTTTATTTGTGTGAAAAGTGTTTTGTAATTGTGTTCATATAACCCCTGGGTTTGTCTTGGTACATAGACTACAAAATATTTTATATTGTCTACAATTACTTTAAACTGAATTTTTCCTTCTGTCTCTTGCTGCTAAAGTTTTAGTGATATGTAGAAATGCTGATGATTTATGTGGTTTTATATAATATCTTGTAACTTTACTAAAGTTATTATTTCAGGTAGGTTTTTAGTTGATTCTCTGGGATTATCTAAATATACCATTATATTATCTGCAAAGAGTTATAGTTTTATTTCTTCTTTGCCTAATTCCTTCAATTTATTTTTCTTCTCCTATTGTTAACACTAACATTTCTAGTACACTATTGAATAACACTGGTGATAATGGACATCCTTGTTTCACCCCTAATCTTATTGGCAATTCTTCTAGTTTATCCTCATTATATATAATGCTTGCTAATGGTTTTATACAGATACTACTTATTATTTTAAGTAAAACTTCATTGATTCCTATGCTCTCTAGTGTTTTGTTTAGTTTTGTTAAGGAACGGGTATTGAATTTTTGTCAAAAGCTTTTTCTGCATCTATTGGCATAATCATACGGTTTCTGGTAATTATGTTATTGATATGTTCAATTCTGCTTATAGTTTTCCTAATATTGAACTAGCCTTGCATTGTTGATATAAATCCTACTTGGTCATAGTGTATTATCCTCATGATAAGTTGCTATAATATCTTTGCTAATATTTTATTAAAAATTATTGTATCTATATTCTTTAGGAAAACAATTTTCCTTCTCTGTTTTGGCTCTTTCAGGGTTAGGAATCAGTACCATATCTATCATAAAAATTTTTGTAGGACTTCTTCTTTGCCTATTTTCCCAAACAGTTCATTTGAATTTACTTATTGGAATTGATTGTTCTTTAAATGTTTGGTAGAATTCACTTGTAAATCCATCTGACCCTGGAGATTTTTTCTTAGGGAGTTCATTGATGGCTTCTTCAATTTCTTTTTTTTTTTTAATGGGGCTATTTAAATATTTTATTTCCTCTTCTGTTAATCTGGGCAGTTTATATTTTGTGTGTATTCACCCATTTCCCTTAGATTGCCAAATTTATTGGCATAGAGTTAGGCAAAATAACTCATAATTATTGCTTTAATTTCCTCTTTTTTTGGTGAATTCACCCTTTTTCTTTTTGACACTGGTAATTTGGTTTTCTTTTTTTTTCTTTTCTTAATCAAATTATCCAAAGGTTTCTTTATTTTATTGGGTGTTTTCTCCATAAAACCAGCTCTTAGTTTTATTTATTAGTTCAACAGTTTTCTTAACTTCAGCTTTATGAATCTCTCCTTTGATTTTCAGAATTTCTAATTTCAGATTTTTCTTTTGTTCTTTTTCTAACTTTTTTAAGGGCAAGTTCATTTCATTGATCTCCTCTTTCACTATTTTATTTATGTAATCATTTAAAGATATAAAATTTCCCCTGATAACTGCTTTGGTTGCATCCCATAAGTTTTGGTATGTTGTCTCATTAGTGTCATTCTCTTAGATGAAATTATTGATTGCTTCTATAATTTGTTGTTTGACCCACTTATTTTTTTTTCCTTTGTGGAGGGGAGAAGGTAGAGCAATTGAGATTAAATGACTTGCCCAAGGTCACATGGATAGTCTTTGTGTTGTGTCTGAAGCTGGATTTAAACTCAGGTCTTCCTGACTCCAGGGCTGGTGCTCTATTCACTGCACCACCTAGACACCCCTTGACTCACTTATTCTTTAGGAATAGATTGTTTAGTTTCAAATTAATTTTAGTCTATCTCTCCATGGCACTTTACTACATGTAATTTTTATTGTGTCATTTCTAAAAAGCATGCATTTAATATTTCTGCTTTTCTACATTGGATTATGAGGTTTTTAGACCCTAGTACCTGGTCAGTTTTGTGTTAAGTGCCACATACTGCTGAGAAAATAATGTATATTCCTTTCTATATCCATTCAGTCCTCAGTTCTCATTTTTTCTTCTCAGTTTTTCTCAGATATCAGTTCTCTTCTTTCTCTCCAGCAGTAGCAGCCCAGTCTCCAGATGCTGGCTTCCAGGATTTCTGGCCGCTCTCAGTTTGGGCTTTTCCTCATATACAGTATTAGCTTCTTCCTGTTCTGCCCCTTCCTGGGCAGACAAATCCATCCCACTGTGGGATTCCCAAGTTCTGGGTCTTAATACTTGACACAATTATGAACTTGAAACTAGGGGCTAAGTACCTGTTAGCTTACCAATACAAGGGGATCTTCAAATTCCATTACTATTACAACAATAGTATGCTATTGCATTCATGTACCACAACTTTTTTAGCCATTCCCTGACTGATGGGCATCCCCTTGATTTCCAATTCTTTGCCACCACAAAAAGAGCTCAGGTGAGTCCTTGCTTTCACTCTGCCATCTTGGCTCTACCAATCCAGAGAATCATGACTTTCAGGTAGTCCAGTAATTCTTAAATTATCTCTCCTGCATCTATTTTGCAGGTCAGTTCTTTTACAAAGAAATATTTTACATTTTCTTCAATTTTTTTTCATTCTTTTGATTTTGCTTGACTGATTCTTGATATATTATAGAATCATTAGGTTCCATTTGCTCAATTCTAATTTTTAACAAAAGATTTTTTGGGTTAGTTTTTATACCTCCTTTTCCATTTTGTCAATTCTACATTTTAAGGAGTTGTTTTCTTCAATCAATTTTTGGTCTTCCTTTTCCAAGCTGTTGACTCTCTGTTGTGTACCTCTCCTTTCTTTTTCGAATTTTTCTTCTACCTCTCTTATTTAATTTTTAAAATCCTTCCTGAGCTCTTCCAAGATAGCTTTTGGGGCTTGGAACCAATTAATATTCCCCTTTGAGGTTTCTGATGTAGGTATATTAACAGTGTTATTTATCCTTTTCTGAGTTTGCATTTTGATCTTCCCTGTCACCATAAAAAATTCTCTATGTTCAAAGTTCTTTTTTCTTCTTGGTCCTGGTGTATCAAAAATGTAGTATTCACAATGCCTACAGTAAGTATAAGTATGCTGATATGGTTATTAATCACGAAATGTAACAGGCTCTTTACATGGAAAATATAGCTAGAACATTTATTCAAATACCAGACAACTGAGTCCCAAAACCAGAAAGTCAAAGCCAACACAGTAGTTATGAAGTTGGCACATGTAGTTAATGTAGTAAACACACACATTCTGAAGCCTTCAAAACAGGACCGGCTACCTCAGGCAAAGATCCTCCTCTCCTCACTCACAGCAACTGCTCAGCATCCAGGCAGCTTATTTCCAGCAGCTTCAGCCCCCCTGCAGTTCCTGTCCCTGGCAGTCCTCAGCGGGAGTCCTTAGCAGATATTCTGGCTGCCTCAAAAAAAAAAAAAAAAAAGGAGTTTGCCTGCAACTGCAGCCACTGCTACTGCTTCCAATTCCATTATCATTACACCTGGCTTTTAAGGTTGAGCTCTCCTGCTGGAGAAATGGGGATGCTTTCCAAAGCTTCTTTTCCTAGGGATCAGGGCCCTAGCCATTAACTTTGTGCCATAGGGCCTCAGGTGTTGACTGACAGACTTTAGGGATCTGGCAGCTTACATAGTGCTGAGCTGCAGTTCTAGTGGTGGTTTCTGGTATGTGCTAATGCCAGGTGGGGTTTTTCTGCATTTCCATGGGGCTGTGCTGAAGCACAGCAGAGGTCAGCTACTAAAAGATGCATGCCAACCAGGAGCTGTAAACAGAGGAAGGTCTGTATCCTAAAAGATTCCTAGCTGCCCAGTGCTGCACCAGTGCCCATAGTGGTTTTGTGAACTTGAGCCTGCCAGCTCCCCAGCTGTGTTAAGGTATGGGAGGTGGGGTTCTGATGTTATCCTTTGCATGATCCATTGCTCTAGGACTCAGGACCTCCCACCAGTTTGCTCAGATGGAGCTTGCTGTAAGCTTGCTGGGGAGCTTCCTGTCCTAGACTGAGTTCCCCTTTTACCGGAGTGATATGGACTTTTTTTGTCAATCCCCTAAGTCTCCTGGATCAAAAGACTGCTCTGCCCCATCTTTCCACTGGCTCCACTGTTCTAGGATCTCTTCTGAGGTGCTATTTCGTGGGTGTTCAGAGATGAGAATGGGAGAGGGACAGTAATCTACTGCTTACTCTGCCATCTTGGCTTCACTTTAATTTTTTTTTTAAAGGATATATGTTATGTGATCAACTTCCTGTCAATTTAATATTGAGATCTGTTCATTGTCAATGGTTACATTAACTACTGAATAATGCCCAAGGTTATCTTTCTCCATATTTTATAAGTGTATCTTATCTTGGTTTATTACCATGATTTCAATTCCTAATATTTTATAGTTAGCATAAGCATAGAAAACTGTACTCTTTCTTTTTTTCTATTTGAATCTTAAATGATTAGTATAGTACCTTCAACATATTAAGTGCTAAAAAAAATTTGCTTCTTTCCTTATGTGCTTTGTTTTCTTTTCTTTCTCTCTTTTTTTTGAAAGGTAATAAGGGTTAAGTGACTTGCCCAGGGTCACACAGCTAGTGTCAATTACCTGAGGTCAGATTTGGACTCAGTGCCATGTGACCCCAGAGCTGGTCTCTATCCATTGCATCACCTAGCTGCCACTGTGTTTTCATTTTGAATCTATATACTACATTCCTCTTATAGCATATTTTTTCCTGTGTATTGCCTCACTTACCCCACTGACTTTTAGAACAAGTTCTTTGAGAGAGAGGGACTGTATTTTGCCTTTCTATCTATGCCAGTGCCTGTGACATATAGTAGGCACTTATTAAATGTTAGTTAACTTAATTGGCTCCTCCTTTTTTGAAGTAAAAAAATAAAAGTTTTATTTTTGTTTTATGTCTCCTCAAATACCCTATTGTAACTTTTTAATAATTAAACAAAACAATTCTTTTGTAGCTTTGTTTTTTCTCTATTTTGTTTACATTGAAAGTTTTTGGTTTTAGCTCTGTTTTTGAAACTGAGTCAAGCCCAGACTTGAAATGTAGTGGCCACTCATGGCCCTGATCTCACTACTAATTGATGTGATGTTTTACCTGTTCTATTTCGGATGTGGTCAACTTTAGTCATCCTATTGATTCACCACATAGATGCTGGGTTTAGTGTGAACACTCAGTAGGTTTAGAACACTGCAACTCAGAACTCTTCAGCTCAAATTTTCCCCTATTCTTTCCCATAGCCAACATTACAGACATGTGTCCCCATTCCCAGAAAGGTATTTTGTTAATCCATTTAAACTTACTGTTGTTTAGATGTACTTCATAGTGACTTGAGAGTTTATATTGAGTCATACTCATACTTCTGTGTTTTATTTTGTTTTGTTTTGTTCATTTGTTTCACTTCTGCTCCAGCTTGGCACTCAGTCTAGCTGGGATAATTTGGGGTTTTAGTCTAATTTACCTTAATTATCAATATATGATTTCCCAGCTATTTTTTTTTGCTCTCCTAGATCTCAGCTTTGAAATATGTTTTGATTCATATATGTGTATATGTGTGTATGAATATATATATATATATACATACATATATATATATATATATATATACATATGTTTTTAACATAGTGTTATTTTTCACAGTTTGTAGAATTTGATGATGGTGTGCATGGGTAAATCAAATTCAAGGTATGCCACTGATGGCGTCCTATGGAATCTATTGAACTTTCTCTTGACTTCAATAACTTGGGTACATTTTCTTTTTCTTTTTTTTAATATGGAAAGGATTCTATTTTTATGTTTTTGGGAGTTCAGTAGCTCAATACTCTGTAAATTCTTTACATTATTTTGTCACCTTTGATGTAAAATTATTCTTTTTTTAGTTTCATTGATTTTTCAACTTATTTTACTAATTGTTTTGCCAGTTCTGGCATCTCTTCAAGAATAATTCTATAGCATTCATCAGTGAATCTGTATTTTTAAAATTCACATAATGCATTAATAGTTACAATTTGTTGAGTGGCATTATTATGTTATTTTTTTTCCTTTTTTAAAAAATTTTAAACTCGTGTCCATTCTTCTCCTATTGACATCAGAGCTTCATTTATTTTCAGTGGTAAACTTATTACTAACAATGAAGAATTTCATTATACATCCATCTTTGTTTGGGGAAATATTATTCATTTTTTTCATTATCATTGGGTCCTTTCCCTTTTGTAATATCTTCTTTTCCATTTATTTAAATCCATTATATTTATTCACCAAATTAGAGTTTTTGTATGAACTTTCTTTGACCTTTCTTAGAAAGGAAATGACCATTTCCTTTCCTACAAGGTCATTCTCTGTTAAGGATTTTTAAAGACTTTTTTTCCTTTTTTGGTGTATATCTTTCTAGACTTTTGATTTGATTTTGCACATGTGCAGGATATTGTGAAGTTGGATTCTTCTACAAATTTTCATCCTACATACTTTCTAGAAGACTTAATACATTTTGGAAAGATTTTCAAACAATGATTAGAATAAAATGATTCCCTTTTAGAACAGAAAATCTAGTGAACCAAAGGACCCCATTCCCTCATCATTTTAGTTAAAAAAGAAATTCATTTATCCAAAGCATATCACAGTGGTTATTGATGAGGTATCATTTTTTTTCTTTATCTTACCTTCACTGATTTTTTTTTTTACTAGACAAAACTCAAAGATGAATATAATGTTTGCAGGAAACAATATTTCAATTCAGTTCAGTTCTGTCACATTCTTATAGGGATGAATCACAAATTAAATTAAAATGTTTATTTATAAAAATCAAAAATTTTAGAGGGTAACAATAGTGATAAATAGGAGGAAAAAGAGAAAGTCAGAAGTATATGACAAAAAATTATGATGATGTCTACATAAAAATTTCTTTTGAAAATGGAAGAATGAGGTAAGCACAGAGATGTTCTTACATTCTTATTTCTTTCGGGGAGAAGTATTTGCAAAGGATAATAAAGGCATATAATGCAACCATGAGTATCATGTGTGCAGATAGTAAATAGGCTAGTCCTTGCTTCTGATGATGTTTGTAGGGAAGGTGGACGTGGGAAAGGAATTAAATAAGGACAAAATCATAGCACTGAATGCTAACTCACAAGAGAATAAAAACTGGCGCAAAATTCTAAGAAAAGGCATAAGAATCATCTAAGGGAGAAAATGGATGACACCTAAAATGATGGTATCCTAGGGAAAAAAATCTCTTTAATTTATACTTGTTATGGCTTTGGTTAGGCATATTTTCTTAAGTATTAGGGAGATATAGAAAATTAATCTGCATGGTTCCTCAGTTTAATTTTTTTTTTTTTCAGATACCCAGAATGTTCCTGATGAGTCACAGGCACAATGAGTTGACTATTTATAAGGAAGAAACTGATTTCTCTTTGGATCAATGCTTGTGATTGCTTTGTGCATGTACACTGGCAAACTTTGAGGGATACAAATATCTGGACACTTATTTGTCAGGTTGTCAGAGTTTGGGAGCCCTGTGGTGACAGCTTGTTTAACACAACTCCATCTCCTAAATTCCCCTAGGCAAGAAGGTCTTTCATTGTCATCATTAACCACTCTTGCCAATTAGGTGAGTGTCTTGACAGTGTTTAAATGGAAATCTGTCCAATTCTGACTCATGAGAGAGGTAAGAGAAGATAATTTGAGGTTAGGCCTGGATCAAGCCCTTGAAGTGTATCTGGTTTCAAGCCTTATCTTGTGATCACACCTGGGCTTTAAAATGTGATATAGTAGATAGAAATGACATGCTTGTCACAGACCAAATACTAATGTTCAAACTAAAAAGCTTTCTATTTTTTTTATCAGACAGTTGGTTTAGAATACCTGACTGAGACCAAGTGATATGGTTTATTGACTGAGGAAATTACTCTCAAGGCAAAGGGTATTTAATACCACTACTATTTTTTGTCAAATTTTCGTTATGAGCTACGGAGTGAAAAATTCACTATACATAAATCCAAATCCTATATTAAATTTTTTCATCATTCCTCTAGATTTTTTTCCAAATAAACTCATGAATGCAGTAGATTAGGGACTTGGATATTTATCTATTGAAACACAGAGATTAGAGACTGACAGAGACAAAGAGACTGATAAAATTCCAGAAAGCAAAAGACAAAGAAATGGACCAAGTGAGACAGAGACAAATATATTTATAGGAAAGAGGGGAATATTTAGAAGATTTAAGAAAAAAAATTTTCAACTACATTATCCAAAGGTACACGTTTGCCCTTGGTTACTTGTTTCTTGGTTACCTTCTTGCTGCTATATTTGACACAGAAACCACAGTCTCTCATTTCACATCTTCCCACACTCATTGCCAGCTTCAAAATGAATCACTGAATAAAGGATGATTCTCTGGGCAAGGGGGAGAGATTCATGAGGAAATGTAGGCAATGTAGAAACTAATACCTATTCATAATAGCAAAAGTGGACATGTGTGTTACGAATAAATACATATATGTTTGGTATATACATGTATGCCTATACACACACATACCTGTGTGTTGTATACATTCAGCTTCTGTAGAATGAGGTGAACCACTTGTTGAGAGGTTGCAGCATTAGGATATGCACTACATTTTTTTCTTACAGTTTTTGCTGGCTACCAGATTGCTTCCAAATTTCAGCTCCAAATGTTATAATTAATAAGTTGTTTTATAATATTTTGTTATTAAAATAGAGTATTAAATATAGAAGTATAATAGGTATTAGGAATATCTGAAATAATTTTGTTCTATGGTTCAGAAAGAGATATTAGAGAGAGCTAGCTGGTACAGTAGATAGCATGTTGGACTACTAGTCAAGAAGACCTGAGTTTAAATCCTCCTTCATATAATTCCCAACTGTGTGACCTTGGTTAAGTCCCTTAAACTTTCAACTTCAGTTTCCTCATGTGTTAAAAGATTCTGCAAACCTTAAAGTGCAATATAAATGCTTGCTATTTATTTTTATTTGTTTTTCTCCAAATTCAGGTTTTATTGTGGTCATCTAGGTCTATCTGTTATAAACAGAAATACATATTTTTCTGAACATAGAGGTTATAAGAAATAAATACTGTCAAAAATGTTATCTTTATATCATATGTCATTGATGCTCTCAATAATTCACAAGTATGGTTTTAATAGCAGTGACATAAAAATCAAATTCTTCTTTCTTCTGTTGTCTAGCCCTAGACTAATTCATCAGCTTTATCTTCCAATACTCCCCAACACACATCATGTTACAGAGCTTTAAATTAGGGGACTAGTAATGAAGGAGGGAAAGAAGGAAGGAAGAAGAAGGAAAGAAGGAGGAAGGGAGGGAGGAAAGAAGGAAGGAAGAAAGGATGAAAGAAAGAAAGAAAGAAAGAAAGAAAGAAAGAAAGAAGGAAGGAAAGAAGGAAAGGAAGGAAGAAAGGAAAGAAGGAGGGAGGGAGGGAAGTAATGGAGGGAAAAAGTAAAGAAGTGAGTGAGGGAAGAGAGGAGAGAAAGGAGAGAAAAGAGAATAAATATCTATCCACATAACATTTTGTATAAAAGAAAAAATTAAAAATATTAGTCAAATCAAAAAGCTAACAAGCACATGCTAAGTAATTATTTCTAGTACAAATGAACAGGAAGATTATTTGAAAGTAAAGATGTTCACATCAGTGCATCACATTACTTCTTTCAGATATAGATCCTCATTCAAATGGGTACAATCAAAAGAAAGAACTTCAAACAGAAGTGACTACAACTCGTTAGAGAGCAGTTCTTTCTTTAAGTGCATTTATCATATTTCAGAACAATGCTTGAACTTCTAATGAGTTGACAGATTTTAGCTCATAGATAAGGATACTTTTCATGAAATATATTTTCTTTGAATAGCCTTCCCCAGTATAGTGCACCCTGTTGCCGGCATTCAACCTCTCAGCTTACATAAATCACAACCAATCTCTCTGCTACTCATTACTGTAAGCTCCCCCAAATCACCAATAGAAGCCTCAGGGATATTTCAAAATACAGTTAGAAAATAGCTCATTTTTGCTTTCCTCATATATGGGCAAAAGGCTCCCCAGATCCAATAGAAGCTTTCAGGTAAAAGCATTTTCATCGTGTACGGGATGGCCTTTATTCCATGCAGAAAATACATAAAGGATTCACAGTAACTCATAAACTATCAAAGCAATTATTTTCCCTTTTTGGTCTTCCAAATTTATAGCACCATTTTGTGGTTTGGATTCTCCGTAGAAAGAAAATGAACTTAGGTTTCTTAGATATGTAATCTTTCTGATTTTTACACTTTTACCTCCTAAAAAATATATGTAAACATCATCTTTTTGCTACTACCCTTAGATTCCCTCAGAATAAAAACATATTCAGGATTGGCTGAAAGACTGGAACACACACACACACTGATTCATGGATAATATTAGGGAGCAAAGTCTGTGTTTTTAATTCCTATATCTTGTCACTAGTATCTTATTCTTTTAGCTCCAGGATTATTCATAAATCGGATCATTTTCTTTTTCTAGATGGATGACTCATTCCAACAACTTTCCTTCTCTTTCTAGAAGGAATAATTCCAGAATATTCAAATTTGGGATTCCTAGAAAGGCAACCCTGAGATTGATGTTGTCCAGGAAAGTCCTCCTTTTTTTCTAAAAGGCTGGATTCTGGTATTTATTCTGCCTGGTTATTCTTATTCTCTCTCTGTAAGTGGGCTTGCAGAACCTTATAATATGTGAATTTTAGAAAGGTAATCCCAAGACTGGTATTTCTCAGGAAATCTTTCTATTCTTTCTAGTAGTCAAGATTCTGTGCTGTATTGCCTAGAAACTACATTGTCTGAAGGGACTGGGTTAAGGAACTCTCAACATATCACATTTCTCCATTTCCATACCTATAGCATCTAACTGACAGGATGTTTGGCTCTGCTACTGCTCTTCCATGAACAAATTCAGACACTTATAATCCAGAAACTTATGATCAAGGTGTTATCTTTTCTGACTATATTCTATTCCTGACTATACATGTCTCATATCCTTCTATTCCAAAGCACTAAAGAGTGAATCCCAGAAGTCAAACTTTCCCGATGACCCAAGTCTACTCTTGTCTCTGCTTCTCTCTTTGAATACCTAAAACAATAGGAAAATAGAAAAAAGAACAGTGCTATATCTTACCATTGTGCCATCTGTCCCAAACCTGTTTTTATTATATTAACATAAAGGAGAGATTTTCCCATAACAACTTAGTTCACAACAATGTGACCCAACAAGAAGTATTCATTAAGGGCTTACTATGTGTCTGTTACTATGCTTATTTCTAGAGATTAAAAAAAAATTCCTTGCCCTTAATAAACCTTCCTACTCCCCTCAGGTTTGTGTATGATCCCTCCAAGAGCAGAATTTAGCAGGTAGTTTTGCTACAAGTAACAGAAATAGCTAGATCTCTAGAGGGATGTGAACTTGGTACCAAGAAGGACATAGCTGGAAGTATAGGATGGATGGGAGATTTTTAAAGAGTTTATCTGATTTTGCTGTGTTCTCATCATATCAGGTAAGTCTGTAAATTGTATATAATTTGGAGGTTATCAATAAAGAAAGTCACTACCAGGGGTTATAGGGAAAGAGAAGGCAGGAAATACTTCTTGCAGAAGGTAGGACTTGGTCTGGGACTTGAAGGAAGGCAGAGATGGCAGGAGACAGAAATGGAAGCTGGTTTTTGTTTTTGTTTTTGTTTTTTGTTGTGTTGGCTCATTTTTTTTTTTTCTTGTGAAGTACAAGGCAAGGTTTTCAGATGAGATGGTAATGGGGGAAAACCAGGAAACGTATGAGAAAAAATGAAAAGTTGTGGAATAGCTGCTATGGAGATTTGAATAATGAATCAGTTACCAAAGTGTAAAAGGATTTCCTCCCTTCAGTGAGGGTTCAGATGAGATTATATAACACAAATTTGAAGCAGACCAAGTCAACCCACAACTACTTAATTACCAAGTCATCTACAATACATTGAGAATGGTCAAATGGACATGTCCACACCTTTTATTGAGAAATACAATAAAAGTTCAAGTTGTTCACAATCCTGTAAACTCATCAAGTTTGATCAGGGAATTCATTTCATAAGCTCCCTGCATTAGCAATGTAAAAACTAAATTATCAACCCTATGGGACAGAACAAATTTAATGAGTCCCATGTTCCCTGAAATCTACTAGGTACTTTGACTTTTTCCTTGAATTTCTTTTTAAACTTTCATTGTGTTTATTTAATGTGGGGGGAAAAGTTGCTCTTTCAAGCATATCTTGGTAAATGTTCATATATTTCAATCCTTCATCTCCAAGGGCTACTCTAGTGAGTTTATACCCCAGATTTGGGTTAGATATTAACAATGGAGAAGCATAAGGACATTATCTGATTTATCTTGTTTCTTGTCTTGGGCATCTCAGATAAAACTTCTTTAAGCTAGATCCCCCATGCCAGGAATAAATATCCTCACCTCCATCCATCATAATCCTTGGTTTTCTTCAAGACTCGATTCAAGATGCTCAAGATTCTTGAGTAAATGCTCAGCCACAATCTTCTCTCTCTGGAAGTACCTTTCCTGATTCCCTTTCAGCTCAATGTCCCTCAGGGGTGAGTAAAATCCTCCCTGAAATTATTTTGAATTGATTTTGCATGTGTATGTGTCCACAATCATATGTATGTTTCCATTTATATATGCTGTCTCTCCTGTTAGAATATAAACTCCTTGAGGGCAAAGACTTTCACTTTTGCCTTTGTATTCTGAGTGATTATCAAATGCCATGAATATATTAGGCATTTTATACAAATTTGTTGATTGATTGATAAGAACATATGGGAATTTTCAAGGTAGACTCTGCGTCACAAGCTCTTTTACACATGACCCAGGAGGCTTCCCATTTTGCTGACTTTCACTGATAATACAGTGTGCAATGCCAGCACAGTTCCTAAAATAATGAATATAGAACTAAAAGAAACCAAAGAGATTCTCTATTCTAACTCCCTCATTTGTCAGTCCAAACTGAGGTCCAAAAAAGTGAGATAGACTGCTGAAGCTCACACAGGCACTCAGTGGCACAGTTACTATTCATACTAGTTCTGCTTGACCTTGAAATCCAGCTATCTGGACAATACCCATAACTAACATCTCTATAGTATAAGATATCTAAATAACTTTGAGCAGAACAGCCTGATGAGCTACATAATATGAGTATTATTAACTCCATTTTACAGAATAGAGATTGAGGTTCATAGTGGTTATATGATTTGTCCATGGTCACACTGCTAGTAGCAATAATAGCTGCCCCTTTCATAGCTTTACAAAGTTGATTACACTTATTATCTTATTTATTCTTCATAAAAATCCTGTTAGTTGATATTACAGATATTGTCTATTTTATGAATATGGAAAGTGTCTTAAAGAGGCTTACTCACATACAAGCTGCAGGCAGCCAACTCAAATCTGTTCTTAAGAGCCAATTGCTAAATTTTAAATGTAAAAATTTGCACTTTGGAGATCAAGAAACACTAAAGATCAGAGTATGATTAATTGTTTTGCTGATTTCTAGAATTATGAAAAGGATGGAGGAAATGTTAATAATTCAGATTAAATTTAGTATGCCTCATCAAAAAAATTTTGAGAGTCCATTAAACTGTTAAATATTTATCAATGCATCCATATATGTTCTCCTCAATTTTAGTTAAGGCAGGTCCTGAGCTCGAGTGTTGATCTAATTCCAGCATCCATTTACAATATGCTGTCATGCTGGATATTTGTGTAATCCATAATCCCATTTGGTATAACTTATATTTGTTAACACAAACTTGGTATAATGAAAGGGGTATTTAATTTACAGCAGAGGATTTAAATATAAATTTTGCCTCTTCTAGTTATAATCTATATCACCTTAGGTAATCTATTAATCAGTGTTTATTAAATGCCCACTATGTGCCTGAATTTTTGATGGGCACTGAGAATACAAACACAAAACCAGCAACTGGCCGATAAACACAAAACTGACAATTCATGGAGTTGGCATTCCAGATGATAGAAACCTGTATATGTATGTATATAATATAAATCTAATATATAAAAATACACAGCACTAATAACAATAATGTATACATACATTTACATGAATGTATATACAGACAAATATATACATACATTGTACATACCTGTATTTATGTATGAGTGTGTATGTGTGCATGTGTGTATATGCAAGTGTTCTAAGAGACAGAAGAGAGGAGGGAGAATATCTCATGCATAACCAGTACAAACACAGACACAACAGATGGAGGTCCTTGCCTGAGTCTGGATGAATGGCAGTTTTCCTGGTAAGTCACTTCAAATATCTGGACTTCAGTTTCCTCATTTTATTTATTTACTTTTTGTTTTGTTTTGTTTTAAAAAAAAATTTTAAAGGTAAATTTAATTAAAAAAATATAATTGCTTACAAGATGAAGAGACAAATTAAATCACTGAAAAAGAGTCCTGCCTTATGATGCTTTCATTAATTGGTAGATTTGGTATCTGAAATCTAAGAATGAGTGTTATGTCAGTTAAATTAGGAACTGTCTCAAAATAAATGCATTTTAAGGG
Organism: Pseudochirops corinnae; assembly: GCA_028646515.1. Lineage (NCBI taxonomy): Eukaryota > Metazoa > Chordata > Mammalia > Diprotodontia > Pseudocheiridae > Pseudochirops > Pseudochirops corinnae. The sequence continues at coordinate 257,568,507 of CM053587.1, read as the reverse complement.
TGGAGGGTTCCTTGATTATTTCTAAATATCAAAAAGTATCACAGGCTGTTCTTTTGAACACCAGCTTTTCTCGCAGAGGCTATTGTCCAGAGTTTCTAATTCTCCACACAGGATAAAGTCTTGGTTTCAGCCAACTCTCAATGGAGGAGTTACTAATACAATCCCATCTCCTTGAACAAACAGCATTGGAATGTTCCTTTTGGTTGACTTATAGATCTCCTCATAAGGTTATTCATCTGTTTCTATAGTGGTCACAGTCTCTTCTACATCTCCCAAAATTATGTTTAGATGCTGATCATGAGCATGCAGTCTTCCTCGTAGTTCTTGGTCATTTCTCATTTTTACATAAATTCTTTCATCTAAACTGAGCCGGATGAGATCCAGCAGCTCCTCTACAGTGTTGGTGGTCTGTTGCTGATCCACATCGTCCACCATGCTTCAAATCCAGTTCAGTTTCCTCATTTTAAAATGAGAGTTGGATGAGATTATTTCCCCTCTAGCTTTAAGTTTATGATTCTCAATTATGTTACTTTGTCTTCTGCCATTTTATTTTATTGAGTTTAAATCAGTACCATTATGGAATATGTTTTGCTTCCTTTCCCTTGAAATATTAATTCTCTATTTTTAAAAACCAGAATTAGAAGATGAAAACAATCTTCCTACTTACTTAAAATGTCCCCTTCCCCATCTAAACTTTAAGCAATGACAATACTGGTTATGCCACATCAACAATATGAAATATGTATGCATAGTGTTCAGGTACCACATAAACACCTCCATAAATAAATCAAAAGTTTTAAAGTGACCTGCATAATAAATGGAGTGCTTAGAAATGTATAGTCATTTTGCAGGTACAGAGATACCTCTGATGTTTGGCCATCTGGCTTTTTGGAAGGAAGATGTCCTTGAGGCAGCCAAGCATGTGAAATGCTAAAAAGTTTCCTTCCAACTGTTGGTAGAAGGAACGTTTGGAGGAAAGCTGCAACTTTTATGATGAGACTTCGGAAGAAGCTTATTTTTCTTTGGTGCCTCAGGTACATTCTAACTTTCCAGAAAGTAGTACCTTCATGAACAAATTAAGTGATAGCTGAAACCATTTAGAAATTCTTACTCCATCATCTCAAAGAGCCTTAGGCTATGTTTTTCATTCAAACTGAGGTGGAGACTCTGGGTGGGTGGAGTAGGTGAGAAGTGATATACATAGCACCTTTGGCTGCCTCTATTAGGTATCTGAGAGCTGAGATTGGCGAGTACTCAGTTGTTACTACCTCCTGAATTCAAGAGATTATTCAGAGAGTAGATTAAGATAAATGCATTTATAAAGGTGCATGTGCAGTCTCAGAACAAGCTAGAGACCAAAGAAAATTTGAATTTCAAAAATTTGCCTGGGACCCTTGGTTACATGTTACATTCAGTAAGACAGACAAGGTATAAATAGAATAATGCCAGTTAATAAGCATTGGATTCAGAATCCAGATACAACATGCATGGCCTGGGGCAAGAAATTTAATCTTTCTGAGACTTTTTTTATCTATAAAATGGACTCTTCTGAGTAATATTCATTCCATATATGTAATATGATTGTTGGGACATGAATCAAAAGTAATAATTCACATAAACCATTTTAGAACCTTTATAGTTATAAAAGAATGATTTTTTTTTTCATTAGGCCTTTTAAAATTGAACAGTGAGAAACTGTGTCAACTAAAAATCATTTATTGATATTTTCAGTCAGTCACTCAATAAGCATTTATTAAGTAGATATCATGTTCCAGTCTCACTATATAAGTACTGGAGACACAAAGAAAGGCCAAAAATATTCCTTTTTCTCAAGGAGCTCATGGTCATTCCTTATTACATATGCATCTAATACATTTATTTTTAAATGACAATGACATATTACTGACATTTGTGAATCCCAGCAAATCTTGGTGATTGTGTCTAGACTAAGTTTTTAGTTGATAAACTCTCACAAGGATTGTTCTTAATAGATATCATTCATCTAATGTCACCTACGCCTCATAAATCACTTTTTTTGATACTATTTGGAAGTTTTCCATAAGCTTTCTTCCTAATGATAGTCACCACTTACTTTTCATCCTAGTTTTATAACTTACATGAAACAATACATATTTTTTCCTCATTGAATCGGATGACTTAGACTTGTTTGATTTGTAATCTGTTAGAAATATAAAACGTGAGCTATTATTATGAGGCCTTCTACATATGTCAACCTAAAATGAAGAGGATTACCAAAGTCGCAACAACAATGGTCTTTAATAGAGGTAAAGAAATTGCAATATATAGCAACAGAAGTACTGGAGTGCCCAGAAGGAGAATAAGGGTCAGGGTTTAAATAGACTTCACTGGAGAGGAGTGTTCAGGAGGGACAGGAATAGGGAGGATTAAGTTGTTTTATAAGATAGATAGTCAAAGACTGAGGAAGATCAGAGAGTGGTGACATCTGGTCAGAACAGTGGATTCCAGGTACCACCACAAGTTTGTAGAGATGCCACAAGATCAGCTTCAATTGGTTTGAAACTGTTTTTGCTCATGGGGTCAGGGCCAGGTAGTTCCTCTGATGGCTGAATTCAACACATACTACTTATCAAAATGTATTACTTCCTTCTTTTCTATTTTTTTTTTTTACTTAGTAGCTGCCAAAACTTTTGTGTCAGACTTTTTAAAAAATATCTTAGTATATTGAACCTATAACGACAATGAGAAATAGATAGATGAAGAGATACCATGGTATTCTCAAATACTAACCGAACAAGAGAAAGGATTTTAGAGCATGGGGTCACTATGAAGGACTGATGAAAAAAATGGACAAAAATTGCATAAGATGAAAAGGTAAAGAGGAGCTGTGATCTTTAGAAGGAATAACTACATGGGTAAAAATATGTATCCATCAAAGTATCTAAGTGATTCTAAGAGATTTTACTATCCCTAAAATTTATAGCTGATACACTGAGCAAATAGCACATCTGAGATGCCAATTTTAAGAAAATCCTTGCTATATTGACTAGCTCAGAATTTGAATTTCTTGTGTTTTCTTGTAGTCAATCCAAGCAGTCTCTGAAAAAATCTAGAAAAGGTTTGGCTAAGGAAGACAAGCAAATAGTAATAGAAAAATGCAATATTTATTCATTATTCCCCTAAGGTTAGCATTACTTGTACAAGGAGCCAAGAGCTAAGTCCTGACTGAAGAACAAAGGAGTCATAAGACTTTTTATACATTTTAGAAACATCCTAATTCAGGATGATCATGTCACAAAACTTTATAACTTCTTTTTGTAAGAGAAAGATGCTCCTTGGTTGACAACAAATGGAGCAGGGCCTATTTACATTTATATCTGTTTTCTCTCATATGGAGTAAATCCCAAGATAAGGGGAATCTCACCTCTGGTTTTTGAAGTTGCTGGCACAGGGAAAGGAATTTTTAAATAAATCAAAGCAGTTTGTTTGGTTAATGCAGACTTTGGCCAAAATATGACATTTAATGGTTATCACAACCAAAAGGTATTTATTAAGTAAGTACTATTTGCCAGGCATTGTACCAAGTATTAGGGTTATAAAGGAAGGCCAAAATTAGTCCATGGTCTTGAGGAACTTGAGGGGGGGAAAACAACATGCAAACAACTACAAATAAGATATATACTTGAAAAAAAATTGGAGATAATCTAAGAGGGAAAGGCTAAAATTAAGGAGAATTGGGAAAGTCTTCTTATAGAAGAGGGAAATTTAGCTGAAACTTGAAGGAAGCCAGAGAAGCTAGGCTAGAGAGTTTCAGCTATGGGGAACAGTTAATGAAAATGCTTAGTAAGGGGATGGAGCGTGAGAAAGAGCAAGGAGCCCAGTGTTACTGGATCAAAGTATAAGTGATGTATGATTGGGGAATGGGGTAGAATAATGTTTTAGAAACTGGAAAAATAGGATGTGGCAAGGTTGGCTTTAAGAGTCAAGTAGAAAATTTAATATTTGATTCTGCAGGTAAAATACAGTCAAGTGTCTGGAGATTTTTGACATGGTCAGATGTTTGCTTTTAGAAGATCAATTTGATACCTGAGTCTCAATGAATGTAATGGAATAAGGAGAGACCTGAGGCAAGGAAGTCAATCAACAAGCTGTTTCAGTATTTCAGGTGTGAGGTGATGAGGACTTGTACCAGAGTGGTGGGATTGTTAGAGTGGAAGAGAGTGTATATAGAAGATATAATCTTATTAATCACCTACTATAGTAATAAACCTAAGCACTGGAGGTATAAAAATAAAGGTGGCACTATATTTTTTCCTCAAGGAGCTTACATTCTATTCAAAAGATATATTAGTTCACAGATAAAATAAAATAGGATATATACACAATAATTATGAGCTGATTTCAGGGAGGGAACTATCCACTATAGGAAGAGAAATCCTTGTGGAAACAAAATGCTCCAAAATAGGACAAATCTAGGAAATGGATGAGAATAGGATAAAAAAAAATCTTTAAAAAAATGTATTTGTAGATTTAGAACTCAAAGGGACTTCAGATGCCCTCTAAGCTCCATTTTTTTTTTCTGACAAGGAAAGTGACACCAAAAGAAGGTAAGTAATGCCCAAAGTCAGATGGATAGTAAGCATCAGATGCGAGATGGGTATCCAGGTTTTCCAAGTGCAGAGCAGATGTTCTTTTTGGTGCAGCATAGCTGGAACATTAGTTGAACTAGAGCAACTATAAACAGCAGCATCTGACTTTAAAACACCATAGAAACAAAGTTATTTCAAAAGATTCCTCCTTGAATGAACGCTGTTGGAAGCATGTGTTACTTTCTTTCTATACATGTATTCTGCAGATCCATTGTGCTAAACTCTGGGGACATAAATTTTAAAGGTAAGACCTGCTCACAAGGTGTTTGCTTGCCAATTAAGAAGAGACAACACACAGTATAAAGAACAATTTCAGTCTGGATATTTACAGGGGTTTCAAGTGGCTCTTTTCTGTAGCAATAGCTATGTGAATTTTTTGTTGTAGTTTTAGAACTGAAAAGTTACAAAGAAGGGAGTGTTGGAGGAGAGAAGCAAGATAACATGGAGATTACACTACAATGAGTGGGCAGCGGGCTGGAGAGAAGAAAGAGCACCAGCAAGTCTGAGAAGGGTCAGTTCTGTCAGGTTTCAGCCCTCTAGATCAAGATGTCCCGCAGAATAAACTGATCACTTCTGATTTAATCACCATGCTTCCATGTCAAGCCCTGGAAACCACCTCCCACATCCTCCTCTCTCTGCTAATTGAAGGGCTGGAGCTTGGAGTACTGTAGTCCTCCCAAAGGTCTCTTTTATAGAGTAAAGCTCTTCCTGGTGTCAATTCCACTGAACAACATGCCCCCATGCAGTGAACCCCTCTGATATCCCTTCCTCTTTCCAGTTGTGTGGGGGGGGAAGGGGGTATGGGTGTGTGGGTGTGTGGGTGTGGTGTGGTGTGTGTGTGGTGTTTTCCCCCATTAGATTATTAGCTCTTTGAGAGCAGGAACTGTCTTTCTTTTCCTTAATTATATCTCCAGAGCTTAGATTACGGTCTGGCACTTCATAAATGTTTATTGGATAACATTGGATTGTTCCAATCATAAATAAAGAGGTTGATTTTTAATAAAGGCATTCCATAAATTATCATTCTGAAATCCTCTCTATACTATCGACTATGGTAAAACTATTTTTTATTATATTATTTGAATATGGAGCATTCTCATGTGGATGCTAATTAATTAATTAATAGTTAATGAACATCTAACTCTTCATGACCTCATTTGGGATTTTCTTGACAAAGATACAGAAGTAGTTTCCTATTTCCTTCTCCAACTCCCTTTACAGATGAAAAAACTAAGGCAAACAGTATTAAGTGAGTTGTTCAGGATCACATAGTAAATATCTGAGATTGAATTTGAACTCAAGTCTTCCTAACCCCAGGTCTGATGCTCTATCCACTGCACCATCTAGTGTGGCTAGAAGTTAGTTAATGAAGAATGTGCAAAACATTTAGGTCATACTAATCCCAAAGATCCTCCTAGAGAGCCAGAGACTGCTTCAAGGAATGTTTGGATCCCACCTAGGGCTTTTGTGAGAACATTACCTTTGGATTTTACCTCAGGTGGACTAGCTCAGTTAGTGCTGTGGGAGACAACTACATATGGGTTTTCTGTCCAGCAATCAATTGTTATGATACCATAATTACCTATAGGGCTCTGGAAAAAGCATTCTTTTCCCAGAGCAAGACAATGCCTTAACTTGGAAAAAAATCTTATCAAAGAAAAGGAACAAAAAATCATAAAGCGAACTCCCTAAAATGACATTCAACTCTAGCTAGTAAAGTTCAGAGGAAATAATACATGTAATGCATTTTGCAAACCTTTATTGAATGTTTAGACTTACCTAAAGCAATCCACAAGCTTTATCTGGAAATTGCATGTAGCGGTTGTGTGTTTGTACTTTGGAAACTGACAAAATTCAGTATCTTTATTTGAACTCTATATAATGTAAAACTTACAGTTTAGGGATTGAGATACACAGTTATCAGGCTCTATACTCTGTCAAATGACAATTTCTTTCTGAAACATTTTTTTTCAGTTTTGCGTTTGTTCTAGAACAACTCTGCTTCACAGGATTCTGTGGAGGAAAACACAAACAGTAAAATATTGAACTATGAACTATGAATGCATATAGGCACACAATCAGATTCTTCCTGAGCAATGTAACAAAGTTCAGATTCATTTAAGACCATTTGGTATGTAATTAGTGTACATGTTGGGACCAGGAACAACTACAAATTGGTCAAAAAAGCATGATTTAGAGCAGAGTTAATTGAGTTCCTGTGTGTCAAGGCAAAGCCTCCCCAATTGAAAAGTACACAAGACTTAACGTAAAGCCAAGCAGGAGCAGCTTTCCAGAAGAATGCTACCGTAAACAGCTTTTAAGGTTCTGATTACATAGTATAGTGAACACTCTATTTATTCAATAACAAATCAAAGTGAAACATTCACAGAAAATCAAGGTTCAGCATTCACAATATTACAACTTATTACAGAGAATCAAAATATAGTATTTACAATAGCTTATCACAGAAAATGGCCACATAGTTTCCACCACAGTGGTCACAAAGTTTTTGAACAAAGAACAATCATTTAGTAACTCAATCATTCAATCATCCTTAAGGAGCTTTGCCTCCTTAAGGGACACAAAGTACAATAGTCAAAGTTCTTCACTCATGGGACTCACTAAGTTACAAAACAATTGATTATTCAGTCATCATTCACTTAGCACAATCACTTAGTCAATCATTCAATCAACTCAATCATGAAATCATCCTTCATCATTCATTATTCAATCATCAGAAAATACACATACTCTCCCCCTAGGTCACTAGTAAATTACAATTTCTCAGTCACACAATATCCAAGCAAAGTCTTCTTTCAGCTTGACTCAGGGTGGTCTCTCAGATTCCCTGGATCCTTTTCCATGGTCCCAGATCCTACTTGGATTCACCAAACTGTCACCTGGGTTCAAAGGCAGACAGCTGTCAGGTCCTTGTCCAACTCTCTGTGAAGTTCCTGCTCCACATTGGAGCTCACAGTGTCCAGTCCATCTCAAATCCTTCACAGTCTCTATTCCTGGGAAGTCAAGGCTTAACAAAGCCACCAACAGGTACAGCCAAAGTACCAGCATCACGGTCATGCTTCCTCAGTCTTTGGCAGTTCTGGCTGGCCCTCAGACTCAGCAGACATTTCAGCTGGTTCCCAGAATCAAAATCACTTCATCCAGGTTCTCTGTATCAAAATCATTCTCTCCAGCTTGGAGGGGAAGGAAGGAGCGGTCCTTTTTAGCCTCCCTGGTGGCCATAGCTTCTGCCTCCATGAAGCCTGCTCTAAGAAGGTCTGACTTTCCCAGCCAAGATCTGTCCTTATATATAGGCAGCATTAGTTTCCTGTTTCAGCCAACCCTTTCCTGCTGCATCAGCAACAGGGATTCATATCTTCCTTTCTTTAACAGAGGCTTGATTAATTACTGAGTGCTAAGTACATGTTACCTTTGCCCATACAAAGGGATCTTCAAATTCAAATTACATTACCATTACACTTATATAGGTTTCAAGGACTAAAGAACAGGAAATGTGATGAAACAAAAGTCAATTGTTCATGGTTCCTGTTGCTGGGGCTCAAAACAGATCTGGTACAATAACTTTTACCCAGCTTCTTGGTTAAATATTTCTTTATAACAGGATGGAAGGTTAGGGAAATAAACTGTTTCTCTGAACAGGTTACCAATGCATTCTATTTTTTAGGTTATTTGCATTGAAAGCACTAATGGGAGAGTATAGATATCTATATATGAACAAAATGGAGTGACTATCAAAATGAAGTAGCTGTGGACCCATATTAGACAGACTAAATATATGGGCATTTTGATTAATCATTGATCTAAAAAAAAAAACAAAACTTTTTCCCAGTCTCCCTTAATCTTTGTACCTTTCTTTTGAGATTATCTTCAGTTTATCCTGTATGTATCTTATCTGAACATAGTTGTTTTCATGTTGTCTTCCCTATTAAACAGTAAGTTGTTTGGGAGGAAAGACATTAAACAAATTTTTTTTCTATTTCTATCCTCTGTGCTAAGCACATTGCTGACATATGGTAAATGCTTAAGAAATATTTGTGGATTGACTTGTTTTAATGTAAATAACTGGATTTTACCTAGTTCAAATAGGATTATCTTGGCATATATAGCTAGTTATGAAGAGCACAAGGCTTTGGGGGGGGGGGGGCGGGTAGAGGGGAAGCCTGTATGTTTCTTTCAGAGCAGTTAGATGACACAGTGGAAAGAGTATCAGGCCTAGATCAGGAAGACTTCCTAGATCAGGAAATTCTTCCTGAATTTAAATCAGGCCTCAGACACTTATTAGTTTTGTGACCCTGGACAAGTCACTTAACCTTGTTTGCCACAAATCCTCTTCTGTAAAACAAGATGGAGAAGGAAATAGTAAACCATTCGATAATCTTTGCTAAGAAAACTACAAATGGGGTCACAAAAAGTCAAATACAACTGAAAATACAATAACAACATTTTCTATCACCCAGGTGAGACAAGGCAATTAGAAGTCATGACAGTGTTCAGAGTTCCAGATTTAGAAGTGGGAAAACTGGAGTTCAAATCCTGCCTCAGATGTTTGCTTAACTATGTGACCCAGGCTGTCATTTAACCTCTATGAACCTGCTTCCTCATTTGTAAAAGTGGGAAGATAGTGGTTCCTAGCTCATAGTGTTGTGATGAGGATCAAATGAGATACTCATGTAAAACACTGTTTTAATGTTCATTACTTTTATCAAAGGGAAAATTTTCTTTGTGCTCAACATGATATCTATTTTTTAGTAAACTATCATTCATGTTCTTATTATTATCATCATTACCTATGCATAAATGCATTTAAGAGAGGTCACCAGGCAACATCTTCTTCAACAAAATATCTATCACATATAGACCACTTTGAGCTTTGCAAAATGCTTTATGTGTATTATTTCCTTTGAACTTTACTAGTTAGAGTTGAATGACATTTTAGGGTGTTCATTTTATTATTTTTTGTTCCTTTTCTTTGATGAGGAGGTTTTGTTTTTTTTTTTCCAAGTTAAGGCATTGTCTTGTTCTGGGAAAAGAATGCTATTTCCAGAGCCCCCTAAGGGGAGAAAGAGGTAATTATGGTACCATAACAATTGATTGCTGGACACAAAACCCATATATAGTTGGCTTCCATAGCACTAACTGAACTAGTCCACCTGAGGTAATTGATGAACTCCTCCCAGAAGTGATTGTGTTTTCTTCAATTATTCAAATAGAGAAGCTGTGAAATTAGGAGGATGTCTTTTAGATTGTAGAGGAGAAATTTAAATAGGGATCAAATTAGCACACTTCATTAAGAGAACAAAGAGGAACAGAGAGCAGCTACCAATCCCAAATAACCTCATAGAAGTTAATTTAAGAAATGCCCTAGGACACTAGGTTAATGTAGATTCTACTTGATGCTCAGAAGAACCAAGTTATGAGTATTTGCTCTAAGTTATTTTTACAAAATGATCACTAGAAATGAAGGAAATCAGTGGCAGAGCTCATTTTAGACACCACAGATACTCATTCTCATGTCATTTTAACATCAATAAATGTGACTAACCCTCTACTGATCAAAACTATAACTGAATAAAGCTTGTAAGAACTTAAACTGTTTTTATTGTTCCCTTTATTTTGAACTATGAATCATCAGTCAAAAACAGGAACAATTTGTAGTCATCAAGCAATATGCACTTTTAAATCTGTATTGAAACAATGTAAAAATCTGTCTTTCAAAAATTCTGTCAGACTGGTTATTTGGTGCCACAAGAGAGGTGGAGGGACAAGGCCATCAACTTTTTACATATGAAATCCCAAAGAATACCAAAAAAATTGTGCATTTAAAGACTATTCTTTACAACCTTTTATATTATCATTTCATCATATGAATACACATTTATATTATGTTTCCATGTAACTAATTAAATTTTATACTGTATCTACACAAAAGCAAAATACCTAGAGCATGTTTGTGTAGACTTTGTATGGGGTGAATTGATGAAAAGACATACACAAGAATCACTGAGAATGGGAAGACTTGAATGGGTTATAATCCATGCTAGTAAAGGTAGTATCCACATTCACAAGATCAAAGTTTCATTCAAGCTGATGTAAATGTTCTGAAGATCTATGTCTGAAGAAGTTGGTATGTCACCCATGTCAAATATATTAATTCTCTGTTCTTCATCCTTGAAAGAAGTAGATCTTTTAATTCTCTCATCATTTCTTTTGTCACTTTAGGCCCATCTTTTCTTTCTTGCACACTATGACATTGATATCCCTCAATATACTATGTATGACTTCCCTTCCCTCCCTTTCCCTCCCCTCCCCTTCCCTCCTCTTTCTTTCCCTTCCCTTCCCTTCCCTTCTCTTCTTTTCCCTTTACCCTTGTTTTTCTTGTTCTTGTTCCTGTTCTTTTTGCTCTGTGTGTGTGTGTGTGTGTGTGTGTGTGTGTATCCCTCTCTCTATTGGTGAAATCTACTTTTCCTTTAATTTCACTAATCATGTCCATCAGGAGCACTGCCAAATCCACAGCATGCAGCCTCTCTCTTGGTCACCTAGACTCCCTTTTCTAATTGTTTGCTGAATATTTACCCTTGGCTGCACTATTGAAACCTCAAGCTAAACATGTCTAAAGCCAATCATCTTTTCTCTGAGATGTGTCAGCCTGTCTAATTTCCCTATATCTATTCATGATACTGATGAGGTGCAGGCTTTGTGACCTCCCTTGAGCTCTCCTTGAATCTTCCCAAGGAAAGGCATTTGTCTGAGGTCATGGGCCTTAAGTTGTGGTTCTGCCCAAGTCTTTAGCCCTCCTTTGTTCCAATAGTTTCCCACCCTTAATCACTCATTACTACAGTCTGACCTCATCTTGACTCCTGAAGACCCTCCCAAACTCCTCCTCTAGACCATCCCTAGGTTCCTCCCACAGTCTTTCTGTGTATAGAATCCCATCTTCCCTCCATGTGGTATGAGAGTGTCACAGAATGCCCTAGCACAGATTTGCTCTGTGAAAGCACCATAGAATGACCTAGCATAGACTGGCTCCTTGAGAGTCTACCCCATATGGTGAACTATTAATAGACTTTGTTTTTCTTTGGCTGAGAAGACTTCAGTTGAATTCGTTTGGCAGGACCTGACATGTTGGTATTTTGGGGTCTCAGGCTACGCTAACCCTCTTTGTGGGTACCCTCTTCAATATCACTACTAATCCAGTTGAAGAGCTTCAAAACTTTTGAACCATATTTGATTTTTCACTTTTCCCCCTTTCCTTGTAACCCATCAGTTGCCAAATACTATCTTACAACTTCCACAAAATCTCTAGAATTTATCACTATTCCATTCTATTTCCTTTCAGATAGTATTCTGAACCTTGAGTTAGGAATACCTGAGTTCAAATGCAGCCTCAATACTTACTAGCCCTGTGGAAAGTCACTTAGTCTCTGTCCTAGTTTCCTTAACTGTAAAATATGGATAATAATATCACCTCTCTCACCAGGTTGTTGAGAAGGTGTAATACCAAGCAAAGGCAACTTCCAAGATTCAGAATACCAGCATAATAACTCTCCATCTATTCAGTTACAAATTAAGGCAAAACATTCATAGAACAGAGAAAATCAAAATATAGCATTCACCACGTATAATTCAATAATTTAGTAAGTCCTCAATTCAGTCACAAAATACCAAGGGCCAAGTACTACTCCACCCCTGGGCAGTACATTCATTTAGTCAGTCACAAAGTCTCTCTTCTCAAAAGGAGATTAGTTTCCAATCACAAAGTACATTCATTTGGTCAGTCACAGAATGCAAAAAGTGAAAAGTTTCACACCCTTGGATCACAATTAAATTCCAGTTGTCATCAGGTAATGCCAAGCACCTTCTCAAAAGGGGTAGTGGAGAACACAAAGGCCATCTATTCTGACCCTCAACAATCCTTCTCTCTCTCTGCCTCCATGATGCTGTTCCCCAAAAGTTCTTCTGGCCTCTCTCTGATTGGGCCTTTTCTCTGCTTGGGTTTCTCTCTAAATCCACGGCACCAACTCTTCCCAGTTCATCCCTCTCTCTTCACAAGAACAAATCCATCCCACAAGTTTGATTCACAACCTCGGGGTTTTAACACTTACCTCCAAAACCAAGCCAATATAAGGGGATCTTTAAATTCCATTGCCATTACAGAAAGTGAAATGAGAAAATATTTATAAAGTATTTAACAAAGTTAAGCTTATCCTCTTCCCTTTACCTTCCTACTACCATCACCCTAATTCAGATCCATATTATCTCTCCCCTAGATTATTGTAATTAGGGAAGGAAATGGCAAAGCACTCCAGTAACTTTGCCATGAAAAATCCAAGGAGAGTATTGGTATGCTCTGGTCCATGGGGTCATAAAGAGTTGGATAGAACTGAAAAACTGAACAACAGATTATTTCAATAGATTCCAATTTCCAAAATATCTCTATTATCAGTGTCCTCCTTTTCTATTGCACCTATTTACTACTGTCTTCTCAATATGAACTTCTGATTATGACTACCAAAAAAACTCCCTTTTAAAAAAAATTTTATTTTAGTTTGCATCATTCATTTCCGCAAGATTTTCAGTTACATATTTTCTTCCCATCTTTCCCCTACCCACCACCCCAAAACAGCCATCCCAGTGTATCCCCCCTCTCCCAGTCTATTCTCTCCTATGTCTTCCCCCCTCACCCCTCTGACTTTTTGGTAGGGCAGGATGGATCTCC
>CM053587.1:257532525-257554642 GCA_028646515.1 Pseudochirops corinnae | reverse complement strand
GTAAGAATTCCATTTAAATGAACTCTAGTTTATTGCAAAATCCCTAATATGATTATTAATAACATTTTATAATGATTTACTTATACTTTTAACCTTTCTACAAGTCCATATTCCTCCCATCTTTTGCCAGTATTATTGTGGTTCTCTGTTTAACAAATAAGAAATGTAAGCTTCATGTCAGCAACATACTCTTGCCTTTGCATATTATATCACAATGTCTTAACAGGTACATTGGAAAGAATATAAAATGTCCATTCCTTTTTTTGTTTTTAATATATTCTCCTGAAGGAAGTGTGTGTGTGTGGGGGGGGAAGAGGTATTTTCTTTTTTCCTATTTTTCACAAAGCAGGGCAAATAATAAATACTTTAAAATTTTATTTGATTGATCAAATTATTTGATAATGACAAATCCTTAACTTGACATATGTTCCATAAACAGCATAATATTTCACTTTCTTTTAAGATAGACTTTTCAAGAAAAAAAAATATACAAATGTAGATGTAAGAATTATCTGTGAAAGTATCCATTCTATTCCTGCAGGCAAAGGAATGGACCAGATGAGTTTTATAAATTGCATCAGGGTGGCATATAATTCCAAACCTGGTAATAAAAGGCTCTGAATTAGAATCTCACTCAATACACCTACTCGTAGTGCGGTTCTAGACACCAGTTAACTCCTCTAACATTAGATTTCCTCACTTACAAAGTAGGGGTAATAAAAGAGGGTCAACTGAGATAATGTGATAGGGAGGAAATATAGGTAAAACTTAAAGTATCAAATTAATGAAAGCTATTATATTCATGTTTCTATAGGTTGTTGAAGAATTCACTTAAATTTCTGAATTTTGAGTTCTTCTGACCTGTGAGTCATATCACATATACGCATTTATCTTACATGCAAATTAAGATTTAGGTTTGTGTTTTATAGATTTTTTATTTAATTCAATTCTCTCTGTGTGTATTTTTGGTTGTTTCTTTCCCCCACTAATTTGATGCTTTTGTAAAGAATAATTTGCCAGTTCCGGGCATGAGTGTTGGGTTAGATAAGAAACTCTCTACAATGAAGGAACATAGAGTCTAGAGAAGGAAGGTGTACTGTAAGCACTTCTTATTTCCAAATTTTTCAAAGACAAATGGTGTTTTCATCATATCCCTCAATAGGATGATGTTATACCGGAATATCTTTTTTACATCACCAGCTCACTGAGTGGCATATCCATGAATTTAGCTAGACTATTTTTCAATCAAAAGACTTCTAATATGCACCAAAGTCCATATTCAAAGACTTTAGGTCTGGGGTGAGGAGCAATCTCCCAGAGTTGGAATAGCATTTGGTAAAAATTCCTATGTCCTGATGAGACAGGACCTTGATGGATAATGATGCAAACATAAATAACCATAACATGAAATAATTTATGAATAGTACATAAAAATGTACTGACAACAGTCATGGGGCTGAAGGTCAAAAAGGTCATTGCTAATTGAGGGATTTATGATTAATGTCCTTGTGGAAGAGGCATATTAGTTAAGACTTAATAGGTAGAGAAGAATTCAGGCATAGGTTGGAGTTAGTTTATAATTTTTCATATTTATACTCATATTGTCTAGCTAGGGCGGAGCCTTGCACATAGCCCAAGTTGACATACGTTTCTTACACACACCCTACACAAGCTATGTTTGGTATATATGGGATGTGCTCTGAGAGAAAAAGGCATTAGTAGCTCAGAGATCCTGGTAAGCCTTTGAATGTTTAGTAACATTTGTTGAGTTGTTTAATTAGAATTAAATAATTAAATTGAATAGAATTAAAGAGAAATATACATTAAGGGGTGTCATAGAAGAGGGGAGTCCAGCAATGAACATCAAAGATAAGCATTTGGAGATTTAGAACTAGAAATTTGATGATTCCGATGCCAAGGGATGGATAGTATTCAGAAAGAGTTATCAGAGTATAAATTGCTGCAAAGGTTAAAAGGGACGAGATTTTTAAAAAGAGGTCATTTAGGCTTCAGTTTCTTCATCTTTAAAGTTAAGTGACTAGGCTACATCATGATATATGACAGATTTCTCTAAGGTCTCTGTTATCTCTAACTCCAGAGATACAATGGTGTTATAATTAATTGATCATTCATAACTTAAGAAAGCAATTTCAGTAGAGTGGTAAAAATGGAAGCAAGATCACAAGAGGCTGAGGAAAGAGGGAGTGATATGGAAATGAAAGATCTAGGTGTTAATAGTTTTGTCAAGAAAAAGAATAGAGATGCCATGGCAGATTGATGAGATAGAATCATCACACGGATAGGACAGGGACAATCTGACTACCTTACAGAACAATTGGTAGGCAAATCACTTAATAATGTGGCCTTTTGCCAGCTATCCAGGATTCTTACTTTCTTCCATGAACTCTACATTCTAGTAACACTGGACATTTTCAGTTCCCTTGAACTTGAATCCACTTGTGTTCTCTTTGCCTTTAGACTTGTGTTTGTTATTATTCAGTTTTTTTTCATTCATATCTGACTCTTCATTATCCCATTTGTGGCTTCCTTAGTCAAAGATATTGGAGTGTTTTGTCATTTCCTTCTCCAGCTCATTTTATAGATGGCAAGTAGGGCAAGTAGTAGGCAAGGCAAATAGGGATAAGTGATTTGTCCAGGGTCACACAGCTAGTATGTGTATGAAGTCAGATTTGAACTCAGGAAAATGAGTCTTCCTGAATTTAGGCCCAACATTCTATTCACTGTGCCACCTTGCTGCCCCACATTTAGAATGGTTGTCTCCCAGAACTTGGAATACTTTTTCACCTCATCTCCAGGTCTTAGTTTCCCAAGACTCAGTTTAAGTCCCACTTTCTGCAGGAGGGTTTTCTAGCATCCCTGAGCCACTAATGCCTTCTCCTCTTGGGGTTCCTCTCATCTATACTGTATGTATATAGCTTGTGATGAGTGTGTGTCCGTGTGTGTTCATTCATGTAAGTAGTGTATGTCACTATGGTCTAGCTAAATGAAGCTAACAGAAAGGCATGAATGAATATCTCTAGAATTTTGCCCAATTCTCTCCTCGCTGGAGGGGAAGTCAGTCAACTAGCATTTATGTAGTGCCTACTATGTTCCAGGAGTATCCTAAAGTAGGTGACCCAGAGAAAGATATAGTTCCTTCTATCATTGAGCTAAAGAGGGAGACGCATAAACAACTATGAAAAAACAAGGAATAAGGTCAGTTGGAGATAAAGTTGTCCCTTCCGAATTGCAAGGGTTACGGGCAGGAGGCCCTGCAATCTGAAAAACCTGTGTAAATTTTTCGGCATTCTATTTGTACCAGAGAAGAAGTCTGATTTCTTTTTCTTTTTCTTTTTCTTTTTCTTTTTCTTGTAATGGTTGTTTACAGTACCTTATTGTAAAATCTGGGTTGATATTATACAATAATCTATATATGTTTTATGCATTCCTGAGTTTCTAAACTTTTTCTGTGTTGTCTGTTGGCTTTCATGTGTTGGCTGTGGCTTTTGCATAACTACCCCTCCAAATTCCCATTTAATTTCTTATGTCAAACCTGCCATATATTGAAACCTCAATGAGGAAAATTATGATGTGAAAGGGATAACTGTAATTTATAGAGGTCTAAAAAAAATAGCATGGGGAGAGTGAAAGAAAGAGAGAGAGAGAGAGAGAGAGAGAGAGAAGGAGGGAGAGAGAGGGAGGGAGAGAGAGGGACGGAGAGAGAGGGACAGAGAGGGAGGGAGAGAGAGGGAGGGAGAGAGAGAGAGAGAAAGAGAGAGAGAGAGAGAGAGAGAGAGAGAGAGAGAGAGAGAGAGAGGGAGAGGGAGAGATGGAGGAGAGGCTGTTCTTTACGCTTGAGGAGGCCAAAATGACATTACTATTACTGAGTAACATATGTCAGGGTCAAGGTACAGTGTGACCAAAAGTGGCTGATCAGATCAATACAAGGTCCAAAGACTTTAACACAGGTTGAGCACAAATAGTCTACATGCACATTTGGAGTGGAGATGTCTCTAAATATGTGCATCTCAGTTCCCTTTAGAGCTATTGTAATTGCGCTTTGCTCATAGAGCCTTCTTTGATATGGGTACATCATTTTGCATGACCCTGTGCTAGTGTCTTCCATGTTTCACAACTGCTACCAAAGTTCTTTAGAGAGATCTTGAGAATGCACTTGTATTAATTCTTCTCACCACCAGGTGAGAACTTGCCTTTTGTCAATTTTCTGTAAAATGGTCTTGTAGGCAAATATTTGTTTGGTGTTTGAACAATGTGGCTAGCCCATCAAAATTTTACTCTGTAGTATATATTAAATGCTTGGCAGTTCAGCCTAAGAGAGCTCAGTGTCTGATTACTTATCTTGCCAGGTGATCTTCAAAATCTACCTAAGACAATTCAAATGGAAGTGATTCAGTTTCCTGGCATGTCACTTGTAGACTGTCTAGGTTTCACAGGTGTAGAACAAAAATGAAGTCAGCACAACAGTTATTCAGTTTGATGGGCAGCCTAATACCTTTTCTTTCTTACATTTTCCTTCATAGCCTCCCAAACACTTAGGTAGCTCTGGCAATGTATACATCAACTTCATCATCTATATGTACATCCCTGGAAAGTATACATCCAAAGTAAGTGAACTTACCCACAGCATTCAAAATTTCTCCTTTTGCTACAACTGATGTTTCCACCAAAAGATGCATTGTAGAGAATCTGTTTTCTTGGTTCACAAGTCCAAATTATCACAAATGCCAGAGAATTGATCCATATTCTGCTGCATCTAGCCTCAGATGCTGCACAGAGTACACAAACATCCATGAACAAAAAGTCATGCAGCAACTATTCCTTCACTTTAGTGTGGGGTTGTCTCCTCTTCAAGTTATATAATTTACTGTCAGTATGCTAACTGATCTTAATGCCCTTTTTGTCCTCACAGAAGGTGTTTGGCAATGTTGGTGAAAATATCAGGCTAAAAAGCATGGTATTAAGCACACAGTTATGCCTCACTCCATTGGTGATTGGGAAAGCCTAAGAGCATTGTACATTATCTAGAACCAGTACAAGCATGCTGTCATGAAACTGGTATACAATACTGATGACATTCTCTGGGCAACTACCTTTTTGCCATGATCTTCCACAAGTCCTCATGACTAACCATATCAAAGGCCTTGGTCAGATTAATGAACTTTATGAATAGAACTTTTTTCTGCTTCTGGCATTCCTCTTGGAGTTGTAGGGCATCAAACACCATACTTACCATTCTTCAACCTTTTCTGAAGCCACACTGACTCTTGGATGGATGATCATCTTCCAGCTTATTTAGGAAGGTTCTGCCAAGAATTTTGCTGGCAATGAATAACAGAGAAAACAGGTCACCTACCTGTGATTGTTATACTGCAACCTATTCCTTTTTCCTTTATAGAGATGATTCTCTTGAACTCCTAGGGGATAATTTCCTCTTGTCATTTAACCCAGAAGATTTCTGCCAGCTTTTGTAGGAAGAGTCGACCTCCTGCCTCAAATGGAATAGGATCAGGACCAGGTTCTTTGCCACAGGAGAAGATCTTAATGACATTAAAAATCTCTTCTTGAGTTGAAAGTTTGGCTAGAGAGGGATTGACTTCAACCTGAGGTGTATGGTTAATGATTTCAGCATTGGTTGAGGACAGTCTGTTTAGAATACTATGGAACAGTTCAGTGTCTCTCTCCAGGATCATGTCTTTGTCACCAAGCAATGTGACTCCAACAGCACTGAGTAGTCGAGATGGTATCATTGATCTTTGGCCCATAAATAACCTTCAGAGCTTCGTAAAGTTGCCTTACATGGTTACTGGAAGCAAAAACCTGAATTTAATCTTCCTTCTTTCTGAGACATGAATCCTGCATCTCTCTAAGGTTTGCTTGTACTTTTCTTCTGATGAAATTAAACGTTACCTTCTTAGAGATGGATGAACTATCCTGTTGATAAACTCTGTGGAGTTTTTATTTGTTTGTTTAGCAGCTTTGAAATTCTGAATTTCTCCATCATTTTCATTAATTCAATCTTGATTTTTGAGAGTGTTCTGGTCCAGGTGAGTAAATGTGGGTGCTATACACCAAATTTTTGAAAGCTGCCCGTTCCTTTATTGTTTCACAATTACAAAAAGTGTGGTGACTCAGCTTTCCCTCTAAGTACATAACAAACTGTTAACACACAAAGTGCCCAAATAAGTTGACATTGAGTCTTCAGTTAGTCATCTTGCCTTGAGGTTGTCATTTTTGTTGAATGGGAATGGTTAGCTTGGAGATGATAATGGTATGATACGATAATGATATGATCAATACGCTGCTCTGCACCACACATTGCCTTCTTCACTTTCACATCTTGTCTGTCTTATCTCTCTATAATAACATGGTCTATTAAATGCCAATGTTGGCTGTGAGGGTGCATTCCTGAAGTTTTACTACAGTTAGGTAAATGGGCGACAGTGTTAGTAAGAGAGGGTTATGAGACGCGGAAGTCGCCAGTAAGAAGTCACCTTTGCTGTTGCTGTTATTGATGTCATTCCTTCCAAGGACTCTCTATCATGTCTGTACCTACTCTGGCATTAAAGTCACCCAGAATTATAAGCTTGTCCTCTTTCTATGTATTAATGATGAGTCTCCAGATAATCACAAAATTTTTCTATAACCTCATCAGAATGCATCATGGGGGGAACATGTGCACTGATGATGGTGGTGTGCTGCTTTCCTGCAAGTGGCAATTGCATTGTCATGAGCCTGTCAGTCACTCCTTTTTGGAGGCATACAGAATTGATGACTAGATTAGATTTAATTGAGAAACCTATGCCAGCTTTGCTGCACTCCACGCTGCTGAAGTCACTTGAGAAAAACATGTATCCAGCTTCAGTTTTGATAAGATGATCTTCATTTGCCACCCTTGTTTCACTCAGGGATGCTATTTAAATGTGATACCTGCTAAGTTCACATGCAACAAGAGCTGTTCATCTTTCAAGTCTACAGGATTTCCCATTGTCCATGAGCATATGTACATTCTATGAACTAATGATGAGTAGAATTATCTTTACAGAAGTTTTTGTACATTTTTTGTGTTTTGATCACAGGATAGGATCCCCACCTGCTGTGGTAAGCAGACCAAGGTTAGGTTAGATGAAGCAGATAATTTTAAGACACCTTTAAAAAGGCTGCTTAGACACCCAGAGGGCTGCCAAATCTACTGCTACTTCAAGTCCAGTGAGAGGACATGCCTATGACCTAGGCTGCTTGTGTGCAGGGCTGTGAGTAGAGCTCTGAGCGGAGCTACACTTGCTGCTTCATCTATTGCCCATCACTACAGGTATATGAGGTAGGTAAACATGGTAAAATGGTATACACGATGCCTTTGACTGGAACATAAATTAGTTCTAAGTGAAACAGAATTGCACTTTTTCTTCCACAGTCGATGGAGTCCAATGGTAAGATAAAAGTAAAAATGAGTGGAGATGATTTGGGATGCAGTGGATGGCATTGGCCTCTTTGATGTCTAACCAAGCTCTAAGAGATCCACAAACTTGTGTCAGCCATGTTCATGACCCTCTAGAACAATTTCACATCTATCTATTCTATCAGAAAAGTCTTCACTACTTTTAGTAAACACCCCTCTTCCCCAAACTCACTGAAAGCTGTGAGGCCCCTTACTTACACTCAATGTGGGTTAGCCCATCTGCTGAAACAGTTTACTGGAGTGTGGTCACTCTGCATGCTATAGCTTCTTGTAGCCTCAGATGATAGGGTACAGGTGGACAACAGAAATGGAAAGCAGTTTTGAAAATGGCTTGGTAGCCCTAACACCAGAAGTATTAGTCTTTCAAAAACATCAATACAACCTGAGGGAGGGAGGGATGGAGAGAGAGAAGCATTTAAAAGTGACTAAAATATCTGCTGGCAACATGTCATGGAAGTAAAAAGGAGGGATTGGGATACTGGGATCAAGTAAAGGGATTGGTTTTAGCAAGGAGTAGGGATGAATTTTGCTTTAGGGCAGAACAATGGAGAAGAAAACGTTTGGTGATATTAAGGATATTTGAGCTGTGAAAGGGGCATATATGGAGCTCCTCTAAGATGTTCTCAATATTCTAGATTCATCTGCTTTGTGAAACCTTGGGTAGGTATTGGCACTTTATATAGAGGAGAATTGATATGAGAATAAGATATCAACAAAAATAAAGGGAAAAGTCTGCCACAATAGCAGTGAGGTCTAAGCCAAGGTTATTTTCCATAAATTTTAGTGGGTGAACTAAACATTATTTTTAAAAATGTTTTTCCAGTATTCTCAGTATTTTAGTATCAAGATCATAGGTATCAACATATCAAGCTTAGTTGTATAGGATTGAGAATTAGTAATCTGAAAATGCTAGAAAATCTAGGAAGCTAAGAGATGCTAGGTTGTTATAATCATTAAAGAGGTAGGTTAAAATGTCACATTGTAGAGGAAGATGAAACCAAAGTTTTAAGAATTGATGCTAGAAATATGGCATGAGCTCCCCCCATAACCACCTCAAATGCCTATAAAATATGACTCTAAACAAATTTTACATCTCCAGAACCCACAAAATGATAGAGAAACAAAGCTCCCGCTGAAGGCAGCCTGGCAGGCAGACAGGAAGGATTCATTGCTTCATGCTGGGAGCTGAGACCAGCCAGCCCCATGCAGTTTTAGCCCCAGGGCATCTAGGACAAGCCATGGCTGGAGCATTCAGGAGAGTGGATCACCAGCAGCTGTGGCAGTTTTCAGAATTATCAACCCATAAATGCCAAGGACAAAGTGAAATGTCAGTGGAACTTGGCTAAATTTTGGGTAAAGGAATGGGTCCAGCCATCTGCCCCCAGAGCCAGAAGAGGCAGAAGAGGTGGCCCTGCAGCCCCCTCCACATGGCTACTGCAGAGCTCCTGGGCTGCAGATTTCAGGGGGGCCAAGAGATCATTCAGAGGCTATATGCTCTTGCCTTAACCTGCCTGTATCTGGATGATGGTCTTGGGTGGTGGTCCTGAGGTGCATGACCAATGAGACAAAGCTGGTGGGGGCTGTAGAGACTGCAGCCTCCTAATAGCTCAGGCATCTGTGAAAAGCCCAATGATTTGGGACAAAGCTTTCCCCTCTGAAAGCAGAGTTCTAAGGAGCACAAAAGTCAAGTAATTGACTGGCATCATGAGCAGACAAAGGAAGCAAAGCAAGAACAGCAATCCAACTTTAGATTCCTTTTTTGGGGACGAAAAGGATCAAAGCATGGAATGGGAGGAAGAAAACACAGTCAAATCCTGCACCAAAAGCTTCCAAGAAAAATATGAACTGGTTACAGGCCATAGAGGAGCTTAAGAAGGATTTTGAAAACCAAATAAGAGAAGTGGAAGAAAAATTGGGAAGAGAAATGAGAATGATGAAAGAAAATCATGACAAGAGAGTCAACAAACTGACTGAAGGAAATAACACCTTAAAAAATAGACTAACTCAAATGGCAAAAGAGGCCAAGAAAGCCAATGAGGAGAAGAGAGCCTTAAAAAGCCAAATTTGACAGATGGAAAAAGAATTTCAAAAGCTCACTGAAGAGAATAATTCCTTCAGAATTAGAGTGGAGCAAATGGAAGCAAATGACTTTATAAGAAATTAATTTTATTAAAAATATTAAACAGATCAAAACAAATGAAAAAAATAGAAGGCAATGTGAAATATCTCAGTGGAAAAACCACTGACCTGGAAAATAGATCCAGGAGAGACAATTTAAAAGTTATTGGACTACGTGAAAGCCATGATCAGAAAAAGAACCTAGAAATCATCTTTCAAGAAATTCTCAAGGAAAATTGCCCTGATATTTTAGAAGCAGAGGGCAAAATAGAACTTAAAAGAATTCACCAATCACCTCTTGAAAAAGATCCCAAGCTCTTCCAAGTGGCGGACCTCCTGGGCTGTATCCTGAACTCGATGGAGAAGCCGCCCAGCGTTGGTGACCAAGAGACCTGCTGCAAGGCCTGAGAACAGGCTGCTTGCCTCAAGAAATTGCAGGGGCAGGAGAAGTGTCAGAAAGTGGAATTTCGAAAGCAGATGGAGAAAGAGGTGTCAGATTTCATCCAGGACAGTGGTCAGACCAAGAGAAAGTTCCAGCCAATGAACAAGATTGAGAGGAGTATGTTACATGATGTTGTGGAGGTAGCTGGCCTGACATCCTTTTCTTTTGGGGAGGATGATGAATGTCGATACGTCATGATCTTCAAGAAGGTGTTTGCACCCTCTGATGAAGAGCTTGACTCATACTGCCATGGGGAGGAGTGGGATCCACAACAGGCAGAGGAGAAGCAGAGACTTAAGGAGTTAGCCCAGTGGCAAGAGGAAGAAGCTGCCCAGCAGGGTCCTGCTGTCGTGAGCCCTGTGAGTGATTACAAGGACAAATACAGTCACCTCATTGGGAAAGGGGCAGCCAAGGATGCTGCCCACATGCTAGAGGCCAACAAGACCTATGGCTGTGTTCCAGTAGCCAATAAGAGGGACACACGCTCCATTGAGGAGGCCACGAATGAGATCCGTGCCAAGAAACACCTTCATCAGAATGGAGAGGAAGGGACTCCCAGCTCCTAAGTCCTTTGTCTTTCTATCTCCTCCCCCTTACAACCTCCCCCTGTGGCTTTCAAAAGGGGGAATGGGGCCATGGATGAAGTTTCAGGCACTACTATGCCACCTTGTCTTAACTTCTGATGACCATACTAGGAGTTGACTTCTGACCTCCCAATATAGCCATTAGGATAGAGAGATGGGTATGGAAGCTCTCCCATGGTGATCTGGTCTAAATGGTTTTAGGTTTTTTAAATGTTGGTTATATGGGGAAGTTGAGTGAATCTCCTTTCAATTTCCCCCAAAGATGTGTGACAGAATGTAAGAGTGAATATTTAACTATATTATCCTCCCTTTTCCTGCAGGTGTTTCTCTTCCCTCAAGGCCAAGGTAACTTTATGCTCAATAAACAGTTTAACCCCATGTGCTGGTTTGTGCATGGGGCAAACCAGATATCTGAAAAAAAAAAAGATCCCCCCCAAAAAAAACTCCTGGGAATGTTATACCCAGGTTCTGGAGCCCCCAGATGAAGGAGAAAATATTACAAACTGCCTAGAAGAAACAATTTGAATACTGTGGAAACACAGTCAGGATAACACAGCTTTACATTGGGGGATCAAAGGGCCTGGAATATGATATTCCAGAGATCAAGGGAGCTAGGATCAAAACCCAGAATCACCTACGCAGCAAAATTGAATATAATGTTTCAGGGGAAAATATGGTCATTCAATGAGGTCGAGGACTTCCAAGCATTCTGGATGAAAAAACCAGAACTGAATAGAAAATTTGACATTCAAATACAAGAAGCATGAAAAAGTAAACATGGAAAAGAATTCATAAGGAACTTATCAAAGTTGAACTATTTACATGCCAACATGGAAAAACAATAATTGTAACTTATGAAACTTTTCTCAGTCTGAGGATAGTTGAAGGGAATATAAATGTATATCTCTATATATACATACACATATGTCTATATAGGAGTGTATATATGTGTATGAATACATATATGAGTGTACATATATATGTGTACATAGACAGAGGAAACAGGATCAATAGAATAGGAGGGGATGATATTTTAAAAGGTGAAATTGAGAGGTAGGAGAGGAATAGGATGAGAGGAGACAGAAAGAGACAGAATGGGGTTAATCATCTCATATAAAAGAGGCAAGGGATAACTTACAATGGAGAGGAAGAACAGGAAGGGAAAAGGGAATGGGTGAACCTTACTCTCATTGAATTTGGCTTAGGGAAAGAATGACATACACTCTAAATTGTGTATCTTGCCCTACAGGAGAGTAGAGCAGGTTGGTGGGGGAAGGTTGTCAGAAGCACACACTTATGTAGAGGGAGAAGGACAAAGTAGAGAATAGAACAATTGGAGATCAAGATAGGAAGGAGGGAAATATAGTCAGTCTTTCACAATATGTCCATCGTGGAGATGTTCTGCGTAACTACACATATATAGCCTGTAGTGAATTGCTTATCTTTCCAGTTGGGGTGGGTGACGAGGGAGGAAGGGAAAGGGAAGGGAAAGAATCTAGAATTTAAAGTTCTAAAATCAAATATTTAAATATATAGGTATATATATATTTTTTAATAAATAAATATAATCTATATTATATCTATATTATTTATTGTATATTTATATGCATATATAAATATATTTTATGTATATTATTTGTTATTATTATTGTTATTTACATGCAACTGGGAAATAAGATATACAGCCACTGGGGTATGGAGATTCATCTTGCCCTACCGGAAAGTCAGAGGGGTGATGGGGGAGGATATAGGAGAGAGCAGATTGGGGGACAGGGTATACAGTGGGATCACTGATTTTGGGTTGGTGAGTAGAGGAAAGATGGGGAGAAAATTTGTAACTCAAAATCTCATGGAAATGAACGATGTAAATTAAAAATAAACAAAAGTTAATTTTAAAAAAAGAATTGATGATAGAGTAAGAGAAGACTTTCATCTAACCATACACCAAATTGCTGTTCTCACTGTTATTGGCTATGTAGTGATACTGAACCTCAGTTACATTATTTTCAAAAAGGGGATCATCCTTTTAATTTCTTATTTCATAAGCCTGTTTTTGAGGAAAGCATTCCAGAGAGAAGGCAGAGTCAAGATGACAAAGTAAATGCAGTAACACCCCTGAGTTCTTCCAACATTTTTCTCTGAATGACTTTAAACTAATAGCTCCAATCAAATTATAGAGTGACAAAACAAATGAAAATTATGTATCAGACATTTTGTAGCCTAAGATAACTTAGGAGTTCAGCATAAGAGATCTGTAATGTGCAGATGGTGGACAACCTTGAGTATACAGAGTTGTACCATAAGGAGTGGGTCTTAGAGGTGGCTATGACAATGACAGCAACATATTCAAAAGGTCTTAGACCAGAGATGGTGAGGGGATTGGATACCTGATTCTAAAATATCACATAGAACCCCTTGTTATATCCAAGCATTCTGGATGAAAAAACCAGAACTGAACAGAAAATTTGACATTCAAATACAAGAAGCATGAGAAAGTAAACATGGAAAAGAATTCATAAGGAACTTATCAAAGCTGAACTTTACATGCCAACATGGAAAAATAATAATTGTAACTTATGAAACATTATAGTATTATAGTATTATTATTATAGTATTATAATTATTATAATAGTATTATAATAACCCTATTGCCCCTATACATTTCCAGGTCACAGTGGAGAGGATTGCTTGTGATTGGTCATAATGGAGGAAGGGCCTAATCACAGTTCCTGGATAGGGAAGAACACTAACACTTGTGGCTCCTTCCTGGGTAAAGGCCAGAACACAGATCAGGAGAGCAGTGATCATACCTCTCCCCAGATTACACCATCTTTGAAACACCAAAAACTTTCAGACCACTAGAACTAGCTCTGAAAATAATAGCATAAAAAACCCTGAAGTTTGAGATGATACTACCTAAAGCCCAGGTGAGCAGAGCTCAACTTTGACATAAATTTCGAAGTTAAGATATAGCCTAGAACAATGAGGAAACAACAATAACAAAAAGAACTGAACCACAAAAAAAAAAAAACAAAACAAAACAACAAACAAACAAAGAAACAAAAATACTGTGGTGGCAAGGACGATCAAGAAAAAAGCTCAGAAGTAGAAAACAAAGTAAAAACAGCTACAACTTAATCCTCAAAGACAAATGCTAACTGGACATAAGCCCAACAAGAATTCCTGAAAAAAAGTAAAGAAATAAATAAGAATAGTAAGAAAAATAGAGGGGGAAATATAATAATAATAATAATAATAATAATAATAATAATAATAGTAATAATAATAATAATAATAATAATAAGAAGAAGAAGAAGAAGAAGAAGAAAAGCAAATTAAAAGCTTGGTAAAAGAGGCACAAAAGTGTTGAAGAAAAACTTTTAAAAATAGAATTGGCTTAGTAGTAAAAGAGAGACAAAAATTTACTGAGGGACTCTTAAAAAGCAGGGTAAAGGAAGGTAAAAAGAAAGGAAAAAGAAAGGAAAAAATTCCCTTTAGAAAAGAATTCCTTTAAAATCATAATTGGCCAAATGGTTAAAAAAAAAAAAAAGATACCAAAAGTTTCCTGACAAAAATAACCCTCTGAAAATTAGAATCGGGCAAGTGAAAGCTAATGACTCCATGAGTTGTCAACAAATAATAAAACAAAGTCCAAAGAATGAAATTATAGTAGAAAATGTGAAATATCTCATCAGAAAAACAACCGGCCTGAAAAATAGATAAAGGAGAGATAATTTAAGAATTACTGGACTACCTGAAAGATAGAATAAAAAAATGAACCTAGATGTCATATTTCAAGAAAGTATAATAGAAAAATGCTCCTAATACCTTAGAACAGGAACACTGTTGAAATTTGGGGGAACCACATCATGCCAATTCAATCAAACCTTTACTAAATGTCTACTATGTCCAAGGTAATAGGCATTCAGAGACACAAAGAAAGGACTACATTCACTAAAGGAGTTTACTCCTCTGAGGAGTGTATTACACTGAAAGGGATATGATATACACACAAATAAATATGATGGAAAGAAGAGGGTTGATGGGCAGCAAAGGAGAGTTCTGGAACTATCATGGGAGGCTGTGGTTTGGGGAAAGGCATCAAGGAATCTTTTAAAATAAAGGAACTAATTTGAGAATTTTAAGCCCTGAAGGAAGATAAATATTCTGAAATGTGAAAGTGAGGAGTCAGTGTATTCTAGTCATTTAGGAAAGCATCCTTCAAAGAGTGACATCTAATGCTGAATTCACTGAAAAGGTAGTATTCCAGTTTGGCAGAAAATTAGACTGGGTAAGTGGTGTTTCTTTTAGAGTTAATTTATTGATGCCTCTAGTAACATAGCTCCTGATTCCATGAAGTCCTGGAAAGATTGGAATTTCTTCTCTGAATGAATGTAAAAGAAAAATGCATTAAAGGCATTTGCTGGCTTTTTAGTATGTGTTAAAAATTCTGCTAAATGCTTGGAATATACACAAAAAGCAAAGACTGTTCTTAATCAAAAGGAGCTTATATTCTAAGAGGGGAGACAAAGTATATGGGCAGCTTATGACAAAGGAATATTTATTTTTCGTTTGAAAGTTCAAAGGAATACATCATAGATTTAATGCAACTTATCAGTACCAGTGGTGAATTAATCAAATATTAATTTGATTAAGTTAGCAGAATTAGAAAACAGAGCACTAAGGTATATGCAAAAAACAAATGCGAAGGAGGTCAGGAAGTGAAGTGTGCCTGGTGATGGCCTAAATATGATGGGTCACGTGAGACATTCACCAAATGGAATGGAATGAGTTTTAGAGTAGAAAGTGTTAAGTCAGTTCCTCTGACTTTGGCCTTACACGAAAACCTGATTCTCTGGCTTACATTCACTTGAATGTAACTTTAAAAATGGGGATTTCCCACATCCCTAGTGAAATTATGGGGAGTTATCTGCTCTTCAAGGAAGAATTAACAGAAGGAAGTTTGAATTTGAAGAGAAATCTGTATTGTGTCATGATAATTTTCTTCAATACTTGAAGAAATGCAATTTAAAAGAATTTGCCCCAGAATTCCAGTGTTAGCAGCATAACATGAAAATACTATCAGAAATAGTACAAATACAAAATACTATCAGAAATAGTACAAAACAGTACTATCTGTTCAAGGATTCCCTTAGACGTATTTTATGTAACTATAAAATAAAACAAAATAAAATAAAAACCCTGAAAGGCATAAATATACAAGAATAATGGAATGATTGAATCCATCTTGGTAATGATGTAATAGAATGCTATAACTTTATTAAGACTGACACGTATGAATAATATGAAGATCTATGAGGGAGGAAAGCTTTTTAATTAAATAATTCAAAATAGAAAAAGAAAAAGCAGAAAAAGAGAGTAAAAACTAATTACAACTACGATATAAGA
Source organism: Pseudochirops corinnae (assembly GCA_028646515.1). NCBI lineage: Eukaryota > Metazoa > Chordata > Mammalia > Diprotodontia > Pseudocheiridae > Pseudochirops > Pseudochirops corinnae. The sequence goes on along the minus strand of CM053587.1, from coordinate 257,538,612 downwards.
GGAATTCCAAGAGACTTTTTTTTCTTTTTTACCTGCATTCAGCAACATTTCTTCATTTGAATTTCATTCTATATGAATCTTTCACACTATATAAACCATGTTGATTGTTGTCTACTTACCCCCTTTATAATTCTACTTCAAAAAAGTTGAATGTATGCCTTATTGTCCCCTCCTTCTTCCAGTTTATTCCTTTATCCTAGGGCCCTTCAACATTTATGTTAATACTATTTGAAATACCCTAATTTCTCTTTTTTTCAATCCCTTCTTCCATTCCATCTCAGGCATAGAGAAGGATGGTCAAAGGCTAGATTTCACCAATGCCTAAAAGTGACCTCTATATGACCATAATATAATAACATTCTTCTTATATTTCACCCATTCTATACCTATTATTGACCTTTACAGTGACTTACTATTCCCATTATTTTAGCAGGTTTTTATCACTGCTCCATTTCATCTTTCTATAGATACAAGAGTATAAACTCCAAAGAATTCAATGATTTGTTCAATGTAAGAGTGGAGAGGGAACTAGAATTCAGGTCACCTTGGCTGCAAATTTTAAGCTTCTTCACTACACCTTACATTGTTATTGTTCAGTTGTGTCTGACTCTTTGTAATCCCATTTGAAATTTTCCTGGAAAAGATACTGGAATGACTTGCCATTTCTTTTGCTAGCTATTTTATAAATGAGGAAATTGAGGTAAATAGGTTTAAGTGACTTGCCTAGGGTCACAGAGATAGTAAGTGTCTGAGGTGGGATTTGAACTCAGGTCTTTCTGTCTCCAGGTCTGACATTCTATCCACTGTGCCACCTGGCTCCCCTCAGTATAGTCATACAAGGAAAATTTTCTAATAGATTTAACCAAGACAGGAGGAGATTGTCCTAGGATGTGTTGAGCTCTACTTCATTAGGAATTTTTAAGTATAAGTGTACTTTTCAGGAATTCTACCCAAGGGACTCCTTGTTGATATTATACTAGATAACCTTTAAATTTATTTCCAAGTCTAAAATACTTCACTCATTTGATTGCTGGGCAATTTTTTGACAAATGTCAAAGGAGCAATTTCACTGAAAGGCTGCCTATGTCCTAGAAAGTTAATAAAATGCACATCTTTATCTTTTGGGCACAAGTTTCAGATTCTTCTTTCTCAGGTAAAATCCTCTGGTAAAAACACAGCTCAGAAATTGTGGCAATTCATTATGCATACTCTTCTTGAATTCTACCTCTGTAACACTAAAAAGGGATGATCTGAGGACACAACATCCACCAGTGACTTTATCTCCAGATCCTCCAGCCAATTCTACCCCTTCTAAGGGAAGCAATATTGTAAGGATAAGCAACTGTGAAAGACTTGGCTAATCTGATCAAGACAATGATCCAAGACAATTCCAAAGAACCCATGATGAAAGATGCTCTTCACCTCCAGAGAAAGAACTGATGAACTCTGACTGCATAGTGAAACATAATTTTAAAAATATTATTTTTATTTTATTTTGTCTTCTTTTGTAATATGGCTAATATATAAATGTGTTTTGCATGACTTCACGTGTATAAATTGATATCAAAATGTTTGTCTTCTCAAAGAGAGTAGAAGGGCAGGAAGAGGTGAGAGAGAATTTGAATTGAAACTCAATTTAAAAAATAAATTTAGTGTTAATTTTTTACATGTAATTGGAAACTACTTAAAGTTCTTTTTAAAAAGAAAAAATAGAATTTTTAACATTTGCTAAAATTAATTCATAAATAATAACTCCTCTTGGGGTAATGAATGAGATTATTTTTTTAAATGGCCACCACAGTAATTTTTTTTTGCTTGACTATGCATATTTGTTATAACGGTTTTCTTTTTTCTTTTGCCAATGAAAGGAGTAAGAGGGAAAAAAGCTATTTTTGTTAATTAAAAATGTTAAAAGGCCATTAGATGTGAATTGGAAAAGGTCATTTGTGACTTTTAAGAGATCCATTTAAAGAGTGGTCAGGCAGTAGCCCATTTGCAAAGGGTACGAGAGAAAGTAAATTACAGAAAAAGTGACTTCATTGGATATAGATTATTTTTTTCATGGAGTTTATCATTGAAGGACGGGAAGAAGATGGATCACTATAAAGATGGTTTAGAAAGATAAGAGGGAATCTTTAAGGATTTTAGAGGCTTAATAATGATCATAGGCCAATGTGAAGAAGACATTGATGGGAGAGATATTGAATATAAATGAGTGAGGGTTGATGAATATAATGAGGTGCTGAAAGAGGTATGAAGCAATAGAACCAAGAGTTGATATAATGCTAGACATAGTGAGTAGTGATATATTTTATTTGATCAGAAGAAAGGAAAAGAGGAGGTAACCACACTGAGAAGTTATAGAAAATACAGTAGAGCTATATCAATTTACCCCAGATTGTTTCAGTCTTAGTCAATAAATGAATTAAGTTATCAGCAGTAATTGTGAAGGAGTAGGGGTATGATCCCTTTTAAAGGAAGGGAAATAGAGTTTTTAGATGATAACACCTATGGGAGTAGATAAATAATCAGTGAGTTTGGATTCAGTATTTAAGAGACCTGAGTTCCAAAACCATATCTGACACTAGCTATGTGAACATGAGCAAAATGGTTAATTTCTCTGACCTATTTGTCTCACTTAATTTTTAAGGTTGTCATAAGTTTATAAATTAATATATGTAAAGATTTTTAGTACATTAAAACAACACTGTCTATAAATCTCATGAGGATGAATATCAAATGACAAGGACCTGACTCAATCCATATATCATTAAGTATCAGATGAAATATTTAAAGTGCTTCAAAATAATCTTGAGAATTCACTTCAGAAAACCCTTTCTCCAGTAATATTAACTGACATTTATGTAGTGTTGTTAAGTTTTCAAAGCACCTTAAGTACTTTATTTTATTTGAGCCTAAAGACATCCCTAGAAGAAAGACATTCATTGAGTACAGGGACTGCACCATTTTTTTTATTTGTTCTGCTAATGCAGTCTCTGGCACCTATAGACCTGAGCAAATATGAGTTGAGTATCGGTGAATTGATTATTATCTCCATTATACAGACAAGGAAACTGGATCAGAGGAAGGTCAAGTAGTTTCTGCTTGATTGCACAGCTAATCAGTGTTAGAGGTGAAATTTGAATGAAGACCTTTCTTAGACTAAATTCTACACTAAAGACACTATGTCATGCTTGAACGTTTTAAGAAAACTTATTATTAAGTACCCTTATTTCTTATTACCAAGTGGGATCATAAGATCATTGATCTAAAGGTGGAAGTAATATCAGGGGTCATGTAGTCCAACCCCTTTACTTTATAAAGAAACAATTGAGGTCCAAGAAAGGTAAATGACTTGATCAAAGTCATAAGGCAATAAGTGACAGAGACATGCTTTAAACTCAAGTTTTAAAATAATGGTTATTTTTATTCACTGATTTTTTTTTTTGGTTTTGAAGTTAAGCTGAAAAATTGGTAATTACCGTTGTTTAATACTTTAAAAAAATGCAGGCTAATTGGGCCTTTTTCTAGATTTTAGGAATCAAGAAATATTATACGAACCACTGGCCTCCTGCCAAATCTTAAAGTACCCCAGAATGTGACTCATCAGGCATCTTTCATTCTATATGAACTCATTTTAAAGAATATCTAATTCACAGAATTAGACAGATTCAGAAATATATGCCCATTGATGAATTTGAAACTTTTTACTGGAGTATCCTTTTCTTTATCTCTACCCTTCTTAATTAAAATTTTCTTTCTCAATGATTCCAACTAGGATGTAACTCATTTTTTCCCCAGTAACTTTCAGTTTGACTTTTGTAGTTCACATCATTATATTTTGTTATACAAAGTAGCTGCAGGAGGGTTAGACATGTGGTCTTCTGTCTATAGTTTCAGGAAGAAGACAGAGGGAGCAGGATATAGGCATTGAGTCATTGGAAGTCACCTGGGATTCCCACTCAGGTCAGGATAACTATAAATTCCAAATGACCCAATTCATTCTCCATTGCATTGTGCGGCATCACTGGTGATAGAAATTCGCTCTTCAGTGACAGAATAAAGATTAGAGGTCAAGTGTCTCTCCCATGAAAAGTGTCTCAACCACGTTGGTTATAGGATTGTGTATGATTCCTTCCTCTTTTGTCATGTCCTTTTGTCTGTCTCAGCAGGCCAGAGGTTCAGATGGATACTCAGCTAGTGTAGCTAGTGTTTTCTCTCTCCTGGACAGTGGTTTATGAAATATGGTTTATCAAATCTGCCTGGGGCTGATGGGACTGCCTTTTGTGGAGACCAAAACTATGCAGTCACCCAAGGTAATGGCCATTGATGGGGACAATTCCTCAAAGGTTAGGCTTTATTTTGAACGCTTAATGCTTTCAATTTCCCCCAGGTTATAGTGACCCCAATGGATGACTTGACTTCCCGCAGAGAAACTGCCTAGAAATACACAACATATTTATTTCAACTTCATTAATCCTTCTAGGTATACAGTTTCTAAAATGTCAAGAATAATATTCCCCTTTCTTCTAGATAATTCCTTAGTGTTCAGACAACTTGAACATTACCGAAGAGAAATAAATCTTTACAAATCAAAGTCTCTCCATTAATTGTCTGGATCTGGGCTAAATGCTTACTATCATTTTCCACATTAATCATTGCCGTCATTACCATAATTGTCAATAACAAGAATGAAGAACAAGAAAAATTCACACTTTTTTCACATTTGCTTCTGATATCAACTATTTGACATGGGGTGGGGAAATTATTTTCTCGATTTTATCAAGGTGGAAACTAGGGAACAAAGAGACTAAGTGATTCATACAATCATATAATACATAAGTGACAGAACTGACTTGGACCCAGGAACATGCTGGTCAATGCTTAACAACCTTCTTTCAGATTTTAAGTTGAATCTTCATTATTAACATTTTCTCCCTTATTTTCTTAAGTCTAGACAATGAACAAAACCATAACTCAATTTACTACTTTTTAATGCATTTACTCGTTTCTGGGCTGGCTTCACAATGCTTTATATGCTAGTCTACTGATTCTGAATTCAGCATACTTTCTATGGTCCCAAGTATCTCCTATTTATTTCTAAACAATTTGTCTATTGAATCCTTACAATATCTAGGATGCTGCTGGGTTACAGGATTAGTAGGATTAGCACCTTTTCTTTTGAGACTATATTGAAATTCTGAAATTCAAAAGAAAAAGAAATATTAAAATCATCTGAATGGTCTTTTCTTTACACCTAATTACATAGAAAGGCATTTATCCATAAAAGGAAAAAATAAAATCACTAAAAGTTTATGTTGAGACAACTATTTTTTATCCACTTCCACTGTGTACCTTTCTAGCTACAAACTGTACACTAAAGAAGTGAATTTATATTCTCCTTTTCTTTTTCTTCCCCTCCATGTTTGAATTAATTCCTTTATTCTTGGGCAGAATGAATATTTGTCAGATTGTCCTGCTCAGTGTCAATATTAGGCAAACTTTTTTTTTTATAATTAATTTATTTTTAGTTTTTAACACTGACTTCCATCAGATTTTGAGTTTTAAATTTTCTCCTCCCTTTCTTTCCCCCTCCCCAAGACAGTATGCAATCTGACATAGGCTCTACTTATGCATTCATATTAAAAATGTTTTCACATTAGTCATGATGTAAAGAAGAATTATAACTAGTGGGAGGAACCATAAGAAAGAAGAAACAAAATGAAACAACAAGAGAATAATGTTTTTAAATGCATAACATAAAACACAGAGGTTTAGAAGAAACCAAATATATTTGAATACAAGTAGCTAAATATTAAAAAAAATAAGTTCATGGGCCGTCAGTCTAAGATAAGATAAAATCTCTTGTTGGGCTTTTAAAACCCTTTACAAACTTGTCTTAACCAATTTTTTAAGCTTCATTATTCACTACTCCCCTTGTTACACTCTATGGTCCAGCCAAAATGTCCTTCTCTCTGCTCCTCACCCCCACTTCAGAGAATCCCTCACTTCCTTTAAGTCCCTGTAAGAGGTGAGGGGTGGGGAGTGAATTCCTAGAGAGTAGAAACCTATGTAAAGTCCTGGGAG
>CM053587.1:257514517-257532025 GCA_028646515.1 Pseudochirops corinnae | reverse complement strand
TTTTTTTTTTTTAAATCTCTGTGGGGCTCTGCTTCCAGAAGGGAAAGCTCTGTCCCAAATCGCTGGGGTCCTCCCGGCTGCCGTAGACTTCCGGCTGACTGGATAATGAAGACTCCAAGACCGAGGCCCAAGACGGCGATCCAGATCCAGGCCGCTCAACGCGAGAGCCCTGGCCTGAAAACAATCGCTCAGTCTCCCTGCTGTCTGCAGGCTGCAGGCGGGAAGCTACAACGCGGAGGCAGGTGCAAAACATCTGCCTTTCGCTTTTCTGCTCTGGAGACCTTACAGCCGGATGCTTATCTCCCTCTTTCACAATCCCCACTCCCGCAGCTGCTGCTAATCCCCCCTCCTCTCAGCTGGTGCTAATCTGCTCACCTGAGAGCTTTCATCTACACCTCCTGCCCAGCCGCCCCTGGGGCACAGCCGTGGCTTTAGGCCAGGCTGGTTTCGGTTCGCAGTGCTGATATGGTTCCTTGTAGCCGAGCTGACTTTAGTGGGAAGTAACCTTGTGTGCGTTTTGGAGTTGTAGGTTTGGTTTAGAGTCCCATTTTATGGGTATTTTGGGGTGGCTATGTGAGAGCTGCGATGTGTTGCTGCTGCTACGCTGCCGTCTTGGCTCCGCCCCCTGGCAAACTTTAATATTATTCATATAACACCCTGAACTAAAAATGTAATATACTAAAATGTAGGCAGTATAAATTTTTAGAAACCATGAGGTTTCCTATGAGAGGTTCTTTACATTTTTTTTTTTAATTTAGACTCCTTTGAAAGGTGAAGCTTATGGACCTCTCTCAGAAAACTTTTTTTAAATATCCAAAAAATACTCTAATTTTAATTAGAGGTTAGTGAAAAGAAAGATTATTTTTTTTTTTCAAATTCAAGCTCATGGATTCTCTGCCATCTATTTCTGGACTTTCAGGGGCTTAGTAACTCCATGCCCTAGGATAAGAATTCTTGCTTTAGATACTGTCATGGAGGAAGCATGGCGCACAACATAGAGTAGGAGTGGGGAACATGTGTCCTCGAGGCCCCATGTGACCTTCTAGGTCCTTGGGTGCAGCCTTTTGACTAAGTTCAAGTTTTACAGAACAAATCCTTTTGTTAAGGGATTTGTTATGTGAAGTCTGGATTCAGTCAAAGGGCCACACTTGAGGACCTAGAGGGTCATATGTAGCCCTAGGCCACAGATTTGTCACCCCTGGATAGAGTTTTAGACTTGTAGCCAAGACGTGGATTCAGTTAGAACTTTTGATATTTACTAGCTCTATATCCTAAGGCAAGTCAATTAATCTCTCTGAGCCTCAAAATTCCATCTATAAAATGAGGATGATAATAATACTTGTCCTAGCTGCCTTCAAAAGTGTCATTCAAGCTTGAAAGTATTCTACAATGTGTTTTATTTTTGCTACTTAATACGCATTCATTGGTTGAAATTTGAAAAGTATTTACTATAAACTAGATTATTTTTGTCTTCGTGTCCAACAGCCTGTCTAAGCAATATGTCACAGTGGGGAGAGTGCTGGTCAAAGGGTCACCTGACCTGGACTCAAATCCCACGTCTCCTACTAATTGTGACCTTAGAAACCACATTCAAGTTCTGTGGTTCTTAATATTCTTGCCTGTAAAATTAGAGGGTGAGACCAAATGACTTCTGAGTTTCTATCTAGCTCTAAATTAATCATCCTATTACCTTTTTTCATTTTCAACACAGTAGCTGGATAGGTTGACAATTAGGTCTCATATTTTTCTCAGACACTAGGTGGCACAGTGGATAAAGTAACTGGCCTGGAGTCAGGGAGACCTAAATTCAAATCCAGTCTCATACACTCATCCTTGCTATGTGACCCTGGGCAAGTCACTTAACCCTTTTTGCCTCAGTTTCTTCATCTGTAAAATGAGCTGGCGAAGGAAATAGCAAACCACTCCAGTATCTTTGCCAAGAAAAACCCCATGGATAACATTAGTATTCTGTGGCTCACAGAGTCATGAAGTCTAAGACATGAGTGAACAGCAACAATCCTATGATTTACTGAAAGTCACAGGGTTTGGGGAAAATCAAAAAGAAAAGCAAAGAATTGAACCTTTTGAATTTTAATACTGTATCCTTTATACTACGCTGTCTCAATTGGTTATATTTTGAATGATTAAATAATTATTCTTTTTATCTTCATTTATAGATGAATGATCATGATGATGCCAAAGAAATCTGGTGTCACACTTCTAAGAAACATTAAATATAGAATAAGACACCTATTTGTTTGTGATTTTCCTCCACAACTCTAATTTGCATATATATATATATACACACATACACATATGCACACACATACATGCATACATATATGTATACACACATACATATATACACAAAATACACCCACATATGTATATACACACATATATACACAAAATGCATACACATATATGTATATATACACATATACATACACATATATGTATATATCATATATACCCATGGACACATATACAAGGGTACATAAACACATACACACATAAGTACAGATTTATATGTTTGTTTCCTTGTTGCCTCCACCATTAGAGTGTGAATCCTTTGAGGACAGGGGCAGAATTCTTTCTTTTCTTTGGATCCCAGCACTCTGCATAGTGCGTGATATATAATAAATGCTTGTTGATTAGACTGCTTTGACTTGACTTGAGAGCAATCCTTTTCCCAAACTGTGATTATCAGAATGGAAAGGAAAGCAGGAAGATATGGGCCTAAGCCATTATTCCTAATCTCATCTGTGTCATGGACTCTTAGGCAGTCTGGTTGAAACCTATGAAAAATTTCTCAGGAAAAAATTGTTTTTTTTTTTTAATTGCATAAAACAAACAAACAAACTCCCTCCCTCCCATGCCAGATTAAGATACCCTGAAAAGGAACATTCAGAAGTACTAGATAAGGAAAGAAGTTGCAAGCCTAGGAGACTGGGAGCACAATGTTGCCAGTAGAGTTAGAAAGCAGAAAGAAATGGCCCCATTGCTGCTAAGCAGACTTAGGGTTTTTGGGTAGATTGTTTAATACAAAAAAATGTATCACTAAAAGCCCGCTTACATATAAACAGTGTTTTGTCTGAAGTGACTGATTACCTATCAGTGACTGATTTTTTTTTCCTGTTATTTGTGGTAATCAAATTTCTAATTTGAATTTGGCTTATTTTTTTTTTAAAGACTAAAGACATTGATTATTGAACCAAAGTGGCTTGTCTTATGTAGTTTTATGTAGTTGTAGGTCAATGGTTAAAGTTCTGGTTCAGTGTTTTTCTGCTAAGTCCATTTTGTGTTTCTTATTTAGTTATATTTCTCAATATCACTGAACATAAATTTTGGGAGTTTTTATTTTTTTAAGTAGGATATCTTAGGATTACTTAGAGATGCTGGTTATTACAGCAGTCATATTCAATATTTGACCAGGAGTTGGTGTTTTTTCTTATGGATTCAAATGCCGGCACCTTTTTTCTCATTTTTTTGGTGCCTTCTTGTTTAATAATGCGAAATACCTTCTACTTCATAATACTTTGAATGCCATCCAGATGGTTTAGCTAGTCATTAAAAAATGTAGAAATCTACTTGGTATAATATCAGTGGCTGACATTTATGTAGCATTTTATGGTTTGTAAAGTGCTACACACACTCTCTCTTATTTAATCCTCACAACAACCTTATGAAACAGGTGATGCCTGCTCTAATTTACAAATGAGGAAACTGAGGCTCAGAGTTTAAGGAGCTTGTTTAAGGTTGCAAAGCTAATAAACAACAGAGTTAGTATTTAAAAAGCGATTATAAATAAGATTACAGGGTCATAGATCTAGAATTAGAAGAAATCGCAGTGGCTATTTAGTCCAAGCCCTTCATTTCACAAATGAGAAAACTGAGACCCAAGGAGGTTTAGTGAATTTTCCAAGGTTATTCAGAGGTATGATTTGAAGCCAGAACTCTCTTCACTATTACATAGCAACAAATATTAAATCAATATTTCAGTCTTTTAAAGCAAGTTTGTATTGAGAATCCAGCACTGTAATGGGAGCTTACAGACCTTTGGAGAAGGTCTGAACTGAAACCACACGAAGATTATATAACCAAATGACAAAATGGACCTCATGATAGTACTGAACTTCTTTGTTCTCCCTTATCCTGTCTGATTAATCCTCATTCTGCTTTGCTGTTAATTCTTCTTCTTCTTCTATGCTTTCTCCACTGCCTTGCAGTTCTTCTTATCTGAACCTTTCCCCTTAAAACACTCTCAGTTATCTCATTCAATAATCAGCTCTTTGTAGATAATTGCCAAATCTACATCGAAGAAGCCTGTGAAGCAAAGTGGATTAAGTTGGGAAGGGAGGGAATAAACATAGATAGATAGATAGATAGATAGATAGATAGATAGATAGATATACATGCATATATGTATATAATATATTAATATGATTATATTACGTTGATATAAATTTTATTTATGTAATTTAATTATTATAATTAATATAATAATTGTACATATAACAGCTACTGTATGCTATGTGCTAGGCGCTATGCTAAGTGTTCTCCTTTTTTAAACAAATATTATCTTGCAAAAACCCTGTGAAAATAACTCTGAGAGGTAAGTTCCATTATGAATTCCATTTTACCATTGAAGAAACTGAGGCAAAGAGACATTCAGTCACTTATACAGGGTTGCACATCTAGTAAGTGTTTGAGAACAGATTTAAATTCAGGTCTTCTGACTTCTGGTCCAGCACTCCAGTTGGTAGAGGCAGTTGTTGGTTCAATGGATAGAGGATGGAGCTAAGTCTGGAATCAAGAAGACCTGAGTTCTGATTCTCAGAAATTTACTACCTGTATGACTTTAGGTTATTCTCTTAATTTCTCTAAACCTCAGTGTACTCATCTATGAACTGAGGATTATAATCAGACCTATCTCATACCTCATAGGTTTATTATGAGAGTCAAAGGACATAAAATCTACAAAGCACTTAAAACACTACATATTTTAGCCCAAAATATTAGAACATTTCCCGAATCTATCTCTCTGTTGACTTTCTGTCTCTTACTTCTGACTGCTTTGGTATCTCTACCTAGATATTTTACCTGCAACTGAACCCCAAATTATCTAAAACTGAACTCATCATCTTCTCCCCAAAATAAGCAATAAAAATATTGTATATTCTTCCTTCCCTTGATGGCATAATTGCCATCCCAGGAAGCTATCTTCCAAACCATTTTTGCCTTTGGTTACATAATCACTGTATATATTCAGTCCATGGATCTTATCCTTTCCAAAATAACTATAAGCTTTTTGAGGGCATTCAGTTTCCTATCACAGTATTAGACTCTCAAATTATCCCACTTTTAAAAAAAATAAGCATCAAAATACAAGTTTCTGATACTGTAAACAGGTAATAACACTTTTATTAAATTAATGAATCGTTGGCTCTAGACTAAGTAAAAAGAAAAATCTTTGATCATTGGATAAATAAAATGTGCTTGAGTTGTCTGGGGAAAATTGGACACACTCTGTGGTCACCTATAAAATATTAGTCAGTTCAGGCTGAAGAGATCCCCTTATTTGTCAATGTAGGAAAGAATATATCAGTCAAATCCCTAAGAAGGGGCTCCTGAGAGTTGGAGAGATGAACCTGACTTGACTTTTGACTTTTTTCACTTGGCCTAAAGAACCTCTGATTGATTGATTCAATTTTTTTTTTAAATGACCTCATCTGGTTAAGGTATTGGCCTTTGCATCTTGACATTTAAATTATATGGGGTAATTATCTAGATTTAGGATGACCCTTACCCTGATACCTCTAAACTAAACTTACTACATTCTTTGCTTCTAGTCTCTTCTTTTGAGGATCTGTTCTTCACAGATTTGTCAAAGTAATCCCCTATATCAACCGCCTGATTAAAAAACCAAAACCAAAATCATATCTCCTAAGACTCTTCATTACCAATAAAATAAAATACAGATTCCTTATCCTGGCATTGGAGTCTTCCTATAATCTCTCTATAGCCAACATTTTCAAGGGAAGATAGGAACATGGTCACTTGTCACTTGTCCCATGAGAAGGAGCACCTCCATTCCATCCTGCCCCTTCACTCAGAATGCAATATTTCAAACCTACTACTGTTCTTTGAATCTGTACTTGCTCTGACCTGCGTCCCATAATAATGCTTTATACTTTGGCTAATGAAGTCCTCCACTAACAGCAAGACACTTACTTCCCTCAGGCTTCCTCTTCATATTTCTGGCCCAGGTCTTAGGGGAATAGCACTCTAAGCCTGATCTCTTTTAGGGATGGGATTTGGAAAGATTTGGAATTGTTTAGGGTTTATGTGGATGTCGCATCTCTCCTGTTCTTTCTGAGAACAAATATTTCTTTCTATGGACCACCAGAGACAAGATTGTATTTGGAAGTCTCCAGGCTGATGTACAGATACCACCTCCTTGACCCCACTTCACTGGATCATCAAATTAAAACAATAGCACCTCCGGCCTCAGTGATGGTCACAACTTTGCTTAATCATACAGTTACTGAAGATTTCCTCAGCCCTGATTATTTGCCCAATTTTTAGCTTGCCAACAATCATATTAAATACTATTTTTCTTTTTTTTCTTCTCTCTTCTTTTTCTTTTTCTTTCTTCCTTTCTTTCTTTCTTTCTTTCTTTCTTTCTTTCTTTCTTTCTCTCTCTCTCTCTCTCTCTCTCTCTTTCTGAAAGATGTATCATTATGCTCATTTTATTAAAAGTTCAGTAATTTGCCAAGGGTCACATTCAGGCAAGATTTGAACTGAGTTATTCCCACCACCTACCAGCTGTCTTGTCTAGTCATTTGTTATATATATGATTTTGGACTTTTGGGTGCTTGCCTATTTTAACACACTCTCTTTCTCCAGCTTTTACGCTGTGCATGTACTTCAACTCCTTCTTGCCATAATTCAATCCACAGACTTGCTCTGACTTCCTTTGTGTATATATGTCCCAACTCTAGACAAGTCATTTAATAGCATTCATTCAACAAATATCTATTGAGATTTATAAAATTCCCTCTGTTCAGTGCTGAGGATGTAAAAAAAAAAAAATCATTGTTCTCTCATTCTCAGGCTTGGTATTTTCAGGTTCTTCCTTAGGTTTGGTCTGTTTTCATTCCAGTTTTCTGCCTTGTTCTCCCAGTCTTTCTTTGCCTCATGCAGTACAATCTCTATGCCCTTTATTCAAGACTCATTCCCTGCCCAATGTATGATTTGGGGCCAATGACTCAGTCATTCAAGAAGCATTTATTAAATGCCTAGTTTGTGCCAGATGTTGTACTAGGTGATAACAATACAGATACAAAAATTAAAAAGTTCCTGTCTTCAATATAAACACATGTAAATATACACAAATTATATGCAAAATACGTATTAATTATAGTTTTGTGAGGAGAGGAGAGACACTAGCATCAGGGAGATCAGGGAAAGCCACACGTAAGAGGAGCTTGTGACCTGAGTTTTAGACTCTTAAGTTGTTCTGAGCTCTGTTTTCCTTCTTTGTAAAAATAAAGGGATAGAATGACTATGATTTAGATTATTTCCAGCTTCAAGATCCTGTAGCTGTGATTTTTAAATTATTTAGGTTCTGGGTTCCTGAAAAATATTCTGGCTTTTTGCTTTTCATTATATTGTGTTAGGTTAGTAGATTTTTTTTTTTTTTTTGCTTAATGGACTACATTTTTAACAAGTGTACCCAATTCTTAGGACTCTTGCTTTACAAAATTTTGAAGAGAAAGTACTGATAATGTAGGGAAGTAATTATTTTTTTTACAGAACCTAAAGCTTTAAATCTAAAGAATTTTCACATGGACAGATGGGTGTTATTGTCTGTCTTTTGTGCTCAAAGAGAACCAAAATGGTATCACAAAACTGTGTGTCCAACTGTAGCTGCTCATACTAATACATGTTCAGAAGGTTCTAGCACAGGTTGGGCACAAACAGTCCATATGACCATTTGGGCAGGACATGTCTCTAAATTTGCTCATTTCTGTTTGTTTCTTTTGAGCTACCACAATTCTGCTTTGCTCACGAAACACAGACCCTTCTTTGATGGGGGCACACCATGCTGGATGACCTGTACCAGTGTCTCCCATATCTCACAATGGATACCAACGTTCTTCAGAGAGATCCTGAGAGTATCTTTGTATTGTTTCTTCTGATCACCGTGTGAGAATACCCACCTTGTGTGAGTTCTCTGTAAAATAGTCTTTTAGCTAAATGTATGTTCAGCATTCAAACAATGTGGCCAGCCATCAGAGTTGTACTCTCTGCAGTAGGGATTGGATGCTAAGCAATTCAGCTCCATAAAGGACTTCACTATCTAGTACCTTATCTTGCCAGGTGATCTTCAGAATCTGCCCAAGACAATTCAAATGGAAGTGATTGAGTTTTCTGGGATGGTGTTGGTAGTCTGTTCAGGATTCATAGGCACACAACAATGAGGTCAACACAATAGCTCTTTAGACCTTAAGTTTGGTAGGGAGTCTAATACCTCCTCTCTCTCACACTTTCCTTAAGATCCTTCAAAAACTGAGCTAGCTCTGGAAATGTGTGCATCAACCTCATCATCTATGTGTACATCCCTGGAAAGTGTACTTCCAAGGTAAGTGAACTTTTCTGCAGCATTCAAAATTTCTCCTTTTGCTGTAACCAATGGTTCCACATATGGATGGCACAGTGCTGGCTGGTGGAGAATTTCAGTTTTCTTGGTATTAATTGTTAGGCCAAAATTAGCATAAGCAGCCCTGAATCAATCCACACTTTGTTGCATAACAGCCCCAGTCTTCACTGAGCGCAAAATCATCTACAAACAAAAAAATCATGCACTAACTCTCCCTTCACATTAGTCTTGGCTTATAGCTTTTTCAAGTTAAATAATTTGCCATCCGTGTGATAATTGAACTTGATTCCATTTTGATCTTTGTATATCATTTGATGATGGTACCTATTACTGAAAAATCTATGTTCTTTAGCCATCATATGTTTCCAGATAAAATAAGACCGGTATAAACCAATGTTCTAGCTATTTGGTAGGCACATCCTAGTGACTGAGACACGCTTTATGACAAAAATATGCATGGGCAGTTGAGAGCAGAGAGAAAATGCCAGATCCATGAAGGTGATATAAAATCCTGAAAGTATCTTGAAGAAAAAACCCAACATATCTGTGTAGTTATTCAGTTTGTTAGAGCTAGAAGGTGATTTGGAAAACATTTATTGAGTTCCAAACAGCATAACTGACTTGCTGAATGTGATTAACTTAAATTGGTTAAGTCATTTAAAGAGGACTCAAGGTAAAATAAAATTATTTTTTGATGCATGAAAAATACAGAGTAAAATATAAAACTTGCCACTATGAGAATCCTTGTTATTAAAGGTTTTCAAGTGAGATTTTTTTCCCTTCATTTTTATAATATAAGTTAATGGGGAGACATGACACACTTTATAGTCAATTGTTTCAATACATATTTGCTCAGTAATGTGAGTGACGCATTCTTTGAAGGATCATGGGTCTCTTTTCTCTGTATCTTTAGAAAAACAAAAACAACAACAACAACAACAATACTTTTCTAGTTTAGAGGAATCTAGGAGGACTTGTTTAGAGCCAGGAAGACCTGAGTTCAAGTGTGACCTCAGACGTTTACCAGTAGCTGTGTGACCCTGGACAAGTCACTTAACATATCTGCCTCAATTTCTTCAACTATGAAATGGAGACAATAACAACACCTACCTTTCCAGGATTGTTATGATGATCAAATTTGATAGCATCTGTCAGGTGCTTAGCACAGTACCTGGCAATCAAAAAACCAATCCATCCATAAAATTTGTTAAGCTCATATGTCCAAGGCACTGTTTTAAGCATTAAGAATATAAAAAGAGGCAGTTCCCTACCCTCAAGAATCTTCAATCTAATGAAAGAGCTTACAATCTAGTGGGACACTTTAGATGTTTAATAAATGTCTCCATTTAATTGAAAATTATGTTTATACATACATAAATATCAAACTGAGTTATTTTTTAAAATAAATTTGCATATATGTGTATATATTATTAATTTTATGCTGAAATCAGTTCATGAGAGTGGATTGTTAAATTTTGAGTGGGTGCATTTACACTTTAGAAATCAGTAAATGCTACAAAGCACGGCTTAATTATTTTGTTGATTGCATATATTTAAGAAAATAATGGAAAATATTAATAATAAAAGTTAAACTTTAAAAGGTTCAGTGACATCTTCCAGGCCTTACTTCCAGAGCCTGTTGTTAAATATCTTCCAGTATACCCTTGATGGAAATATGAATAAATTAAATGGTATTGTGGATAGACATTTGGACTTAGAATCAGGAAAATGTAGGTTAGAGGACCTAGTTCAAATTCTGCTTCTTTTTATTACTGTGGGACTTTGGGAGAGTTGTTAGACATCACTTGCTTTTTCTGTAAAATATGGGAGTAGGACTGGATGGCTTCTCAGGTGCCTTCTAGTTTTTGATCCATAATCCTATAATTTTGTCAGATTCAATATTTTTCACTAATAGTTATGTGACCCTGGGCAAGTCACATACTCTACATATACCTCAGACAATTCCTTAGGATTTATGTAATTAATCACAAAGGTGTCATCTATGACTTGGTGAAGGGAGTTCCCACATGGGGAATCCTTCCCTATGTTAATGAAATTGTAGATAATTTATGTGTTTCTATATTTACATGTCAGTATCTGAAGTATGTATAGTTGTGAGATATCCAATAAATTTGGATTTATTTTAAATCTGATAAAAAAACATAAGTTCTAGAAGTTACAGACCAGTTGTTGATCTGCAACTACCATAGGAAATTCTATAGAGGGAGATCCCCACAGACATGAAATCACAAGTTTGGACAAAAAAAAATGGGGGATAAATAATGTACTATCTTCTTCCAGGTTGCTTTTGCAAGAAAGAAGCATACACCAGCTAAAACTTGTGCAAAATTTATGAATGTTACACACAGCTGAAATGGTACCTTCTCTGACCTTGTGCCAGATTCATTACATTGCACTCTTTTCAGCTCTCATTGACACATTGAACTTTTTAGAACTAAAAACCTTCCATAATGCAAAATAAAATCATGTGTAACTAAAAGAAAAGCATCATGATCCCATTTTATTTCATTTAGATGATAAAACAAAATAAAATAAAACAACTTTATCATAAGGTAACGAAAGGGAAATAATCAGTCCCAAAACTCCTTCCTTTGGCCTGCTCCAAAGTTGTCTGATAATTTTTCATTTTCCTATAGCATATTTTATTTTTAATTATAAAAGATTAGCAAGAAAAATCTTCTATCTTAGATTCATTTCTCTACTGGATATTTAGCAAGGAAATGCCTGGGCTAGTCTCAGATGCCCTATCAGCCAAATTACCCTTTTTCTACTTAATCAAATGCTGACATGATTATTGTATATTAATATCAAATGTATTGCTAGACTGCTAGAAGCTTTCTGGATGCCACTTGGCCTGTAGGTACACACTTTCTAACTTTTAAATTTATTTTATTCATTTCAAATGATTAAAAAGTTATTTTAAAGTTCTAGGAATAATATAGGTCATCTCAGTCCCCCTGAAATCGTTCCCTGGCCTAGCAGCTAGCCTTTCCATCCTTAGCCTGTTTGGTTTGTCTGTTACAGAGCTCCTAATTTCCTGCTTGGTAGAACATTCCAGAGTTTATGATCTCTTGGTATAATCTTTTGGATTTTAGGGTCATATCAATATCATAAGGAAGAAAATATAAGAAATGGAAAAGAAAATTCCTTTTGAACATCAAGTGTGTGTATGTGTATATAAATTGTCCTAAAGTCTTACACAAATAAAGGAAAATAAATTCACACCATGTATGAAAAAATGCCTCACTGTACATTTCTAGTCAATGACTTCTCTATCCAGATGTGGGAAACACTCTTTGTCATCAGACCTTTGAAGTCATAATTTGTATATACACCAATCAGAGTTATTGAATCTTTCAAATTTGTTTTCCTTTACGTTATTGCAATTATTGTATATTTTTCTCCTTGTTTTGCTCACTTCACTATGCAAATGTTTATGTAAGTTTCTTTTCAGACTTCTCTAAACGTGACACTTTCATAATTTTTTTCATAATCTTTTGTGATGAAGCAATATTCCATTTCTTTCATTTCACATGTCAACAAGTTTATGCTTAAGATTTGGCAAATTGAGGTTTAGCAATATGTGCACCAAGAATTAACATAAGAACAGGTTGATTTTTGAGGAGGCAGAGGAAGTAGAGACCAAATTGCTCATATTGTTGTGCAGAAAATAAGAGAGAGCCAAGACTTGGGTTCAAGATAAATTTAGGTGTGGATGTATTAAGCAAGCATGTGACTAATAGAGTATTCACTCAAATCAGTAATAATCCATTGGGGTACAGACTTTGGTTATAAAGGCTAAAACCACAAAAACCACAATTAGGGAGGGTAGCTAGCAGAAGCCATGACATACAGAAGCAAAGAACAGCCATTGGTTAGATCTATAGCTCAGGGCTAATTAGGGAATATGGGGCAAGGGTACAAGGGTGCAATGTTCCTGTGACATGGGGGTCCCTCCTAGAACAGGCTGGAGGGCACAGGGTGGAGGGCTACAGTCAGCTTTCCAGAGCAGGGTGGAGGGTCATAGGGTAAGGGGGACTGGAATTCCCCAGAACAGGCCAGGGTCATGCTCTGGGCAAAGGGTGTGGGAACCCTGCTTGGTCAGTGGAACAGGACAGGGTGGTCCCTACATAAGGTCCTTGCACCATAATGAACCTTTTACACTATAATGATTCAAGGAGAATATATAAAATGCTGTTTAGGGGAGGAGGGGGCAGGGAACTTTGCCTTGAGCAATGCCCAGACATGCTTTAAGCTGTTTCAAGCTATGGCAAAATGTAGGACAGGGACAAAGACAGAAATATAAAAGGGGCTTAATGGTGGGCCACAAAGCAGGTGGTGTGTAGTGACCTGGGATTTGGGTTTCTGTACAACAATATTCACTGGATTATGGAGAAAGCAAGGGGGTTATAGGAAAACAAAACAAACACAAACAAAGAAAGCACAAAAAAAAACATTTACTTCTGTTTAATTGACTACACTAAAGTCTTTGACTGTGTGGATCACCACAAAATGGGGCAAGTCCTCAAAGAGAAAAGAGTACCAGATCATCTTACTTGTCTTCTAAGGAACCTGGATACAGATAAAGAAGCAACCAACATTCAGAACTGAAGATGCAAGAATTGATTGATTTAAGGTTGGAAAAGGATTACGACAAGGTTTTATATTGTCACCTTCTTGATTTAATTTCTATTCAAAGCAGATCATATGAAATGTCAGGCTATACAAATCAAAATCTGAATTAAGGTTGCTGGGAAAAATATCTGACACGGAAATGTAAATGATACCACTCTGATGGGAGAAAGTGAAGAAGAATTAAGAAGTCTCTAGAGGAGAGTCAAAGAGAAAAGTATAAAAGCTGACTTAAAACTTGACATTACAAACAAACAAACAAACAAACAAAAACCCCACTAAGATGTTGGCAACTGGTCCCATCACTTCCTGGCAAATATAAGGAGAAGAAATGGAAGCAGTGTCAGACTTTATGCTCTTGATTTCAAAGATTGCTACAGATAGAAACTGTAGCCTATCAAAAGATCCTTGATCCTTAAAAGGAAAGCTATGGCAAGTATGAACAGCAATCTAAAAAAATAGAGATATCACCTTGCTGACAAAGGTTTGTGTAATCAGAACTATGTCTTTTGAGAATTGAACTATAAAGAAATCTGAGCACAACAGAATCAACACTTTCAAATTGTGGTGCTGAAGAAGGCTTCAGAGTACCTCTGGGTTAAATGGTAGTAAGCACAGTTTAAAGACTATCCTAATGACTATTAAAGTTTAAAACTGGACTGACTTTTAAGACACTGTATATAAACATATGTATATTCGCATTCTTTCCTTCCTTCTTTTCTTACCTGGGGGTGCTCTGCCCAGGGGACTATATATTTCAATGGCCAAAAGCTGCCTTTTTTCCTTTGGGTTGACTGACTACATTTCTTGATGAAAGACCAAGTATTAAACCCACTTCACTCTGGAGCTCATAGATAAGACAATAAATAGGTCCCTGCCCTCTTAGTACAGAGAAAATGTAAACACTAAATAGTAACTGTTTCTCTGTTGGTCCTCACCTCCCTGTTTGATTTTTTTTTTCTTTCTTGATTAAAGGAATTAACCTTGATTAACTTCTTAAAGAGGCCTATTCACTGAATGGGCCTTATCTCACTCAAAATGAGAACCTGAAAAGACCTTAGCCCATAAAGTCTCCCAATTCATCCAGGGTCATCTCTAGTCATTCTGATGAATAACTGGACACTGGACCCAGATGACCTTGGAGGTGAAAGTGAGGCTGGTGACCTTGAACAGCTCTCCCTCACTCAAATCCAAGTCAACTACAAGTCATGTCATCATTTCCCTGATGTCATGGTCCTCTTCAAGAACAAAAGACAAACACAATATACATTATTTGCCACATGGCATGCCATTATATCATGTGTTAAGTGTACATGATATAAATATTTACATTGATATACTTTATGTAATCAACATCTCTCTCTTTCTCCTTTGATCTGGAGTTACCACTACTATAAATATACATAAAAGACATCAAAGGTGGAGGAAATACGTACAAAAATATTTGTAGTAGGGTTTTTTTGTGGTAACAAATAGTCGGAAAAAACGGAGGGAACCCATGAAATCCACTTATTGTTCATATTGTTTTTTCTTTAAACCTAGCATTGCTTTAGCCATTGTTCCACAGTTAAGTTCAAGTTTAGTAGCACTTTCATTAATTTCCATAAAATCACTTTAAAATTAAGAGCAATGGACACATGCATGACAAAACCAAATTCCACTCTTTTCTAGTTCAGTACTACAAGTTCACTAATCCCACACTTTAGATTATACTCCATTTCCTTCCTCTTCAAATTTACCGCTGCAGAACAGTACTGAGGGCATGTGAAGAAGTTATTTAATTATCTTCTCATCTCAAAGAAAAGTAGGAGTAGGATACAAACAGTTAATTACTGACAGGTTGTTTAAAAGACACTAGCAAGTGCTATTTTTGGGGGGTACTTCTTACTGTTGCAGGAACATTGGCTCACCGTATAAAAATATTCTGGAACTTGCATTTCAAGATTTCAGAATGTGGAATCTTTTACTGTATTGGTTTGAATTTTAGACCTTCCTGGCATTGATACTTCTCCCTCCTTCTTCCCCTTTGCTTCAGAAAGTACATTTATTTAGAAGGCAATTAGAATCAAATGTGGCCTTGAGCCTGATGTGACAGAACCTTGACACCTTACCTGCCATTAATACCTCTGTCTCTGTCCTATCTCCTACTAATCTTACCTTTTCTGGCACCTTATATCTTCATCATTCATCCTCCATTATGATAAATTCATAAGGGAAAATAAAAGATAAAACTATGTCATAATCCAAGAGTACCAGCAAGAGTTCTAGGATGATTCCCATTTAGTGCTGACAGAGAGGGCTGCTCAACTCTGATTTTGATTCGATTCAACTCATTTCTTTTCTATGGATAATGATTTTTGTTTGAAAAGAAAAAAAACCAAACATTGCTAATAGGTAGCAAGTTAATACTTAATTTAAATAAAGATATAGCAAGGGAACCTAGTTGCCCTTGAATGAGGTTATATAACCTGGACTATAACTTTAGGTACTGAAAGAACTGTCAAATATGATTGATAAGTCACTGTCAGTGATATATTTAAAAGATCAAGAAGAACAGAAAAGGCACTTGAGTACTGAAGTTGGGAAAGTATATTGCCTTTCAAAATGGAAAGATAATGGAATCTAAAAACTACAGTACAGGGAATTCAATTTGAATTTTGCCAAAATTCTTGAATGTATCATCACAGATTTAGTAAATATGTGGTGAAAAAAGAGTGAATATAAGAGCTGACTCATCTTCATTATGAGTGAGTCATGCCAGATTAACCTTATTTCCTTTATTTTTTTTTTTTACCAAGGATTCTAAACTCAAAAGATTAGGACAACAATACTGATAAATTTTGTATGGATTTCTGAAAATTTTATTTTATAAAACTCTCATGCAATTTCTATGGAAATGTGTCAAGAAATGACTGGATTCAGAGTTATCATTAATGTTGGGTAATAACTTAGAAGAGATCTCCAAAGAAGTGCTAAGCAATATTTTTTTAAATCAATGTCTTGAATAAAACCATAAATGATACATTCCTTAGACTTAAAGATGACACAAAGTTTGGAAGGATACTTGATCGCATATTCAGAATTCAAAGAGTTATTTAGAGATTAGCATTGGCCTGAATTTTAAAAAATATATATAATAGTAATAAATGTAAAGCCTTATTTTTGACCTTTAAAAAAGTAGCTTGCAAGCACAGAATGGGATAAGCATGAATAGAAAGAAATTCAACTGAAAAAGCTTAGGAATTTTAGTGGAAGGTAAGCTCACTATTTATCTCAAATATGGTAGTGTAGACATGAAAGAGAGCTAATTATTAGAAAGGGACTCTTAAATCCTATAGATTCAAAGTCAAAATCTTAAATAGTTCTTACTCCCATGAACTGCATAAAATATGGGAGCATGTAATATGTAAACACATAAGACCATATTAGGATAGAGCAAATGATGTAGGAGGGTGATTAACCTTGTTCTGCTTGACACCGCATCCCAGAACTAAGAGCAATAGAAATTACAAAGAGGCTAATTAGGATACAATATAAAAAATACTTCCTAATTTCCTAATAATGAAAGTAATTCTGGGGGTGGAGCCAAGATGGCGGCGTAGCAGCAGCAATATATCGCAGCTCTCACATAGCCACCCCAAAATACCCATGGAATAGGACTCTGGACCAACCTAGAACTTCAAATCGCACACAAAGATACTTCCCACTAAAGTCAGCTCAGCTACGAGGAAACTGAGAACTGAAACCAGCCTGGCCTGAAGCCCCAGCTGTGCCCCGGGGGTTGCCGGGCGGGAGGTGCAGAGAAAACTCTCAAAAGCTCTCAGGTGAGCAGAGGATTAGCACCAGCTACGAGGAGGGGGGATTAGCACAAGCTGCGCAAGTAGGGATTGTGAAAGAGGGAGATAAGCGTCTGGCCAAAAGGTCTCCAGAGCAGAAAAGCAAAAGGCGGAGGTTTTGCACCCGCCTCCGCGTTTTAGCTTCCCCCCACAGCCTGCAAAAAGCAGGGGGACTGAGCAATTGTTTTCAGACCAGTGCTCTCGCGTTGAGCGGCCTGGATCCAGATCGTCATCTTGGGCCTCCGTCTTGGAGTCTTCATTATCCAGTCAGCCGGAAGTCTACGGCAGCCGGGAGGACCCCAGTGATTTGGGACAGAGCTTTCCCTTCTGGAAGCAGAGCCCCACAGAGATTTT
>CM053587.1:257493422-257514017 GCA_028646515.1 Pseudochirops corinnae | reverse complement strand
GCACCTCCCACCCAGCCGCCCCCGGGGCACAGCCGTGGCTTCAGGCCAGGCTGGTTGCCGTTCACAGTGCTGATATGGTTCCTCGTAGCCGAGCTGACTTTAGTGGGAAGTATCCTTGTGTGCATTTTGGAGCTCTAGGATTGGTTTAGAGTCCTATTTTATGGGTATTTTGGGGTGGCTATGTGAGAGCTGTGATATGTTGCTGCTGCTACACCGCCATCTTGGCTCTGCCCCCCCACTTCTTTTCTTAAGAAGTCAGTGACTATTTCACAGTCTTGATCTCCATTTCAAATTTTGCATTAACATTAGAGTATACCAACATACATGTCAGTGTTCACTCAAGTAATCTAGCATCAAATTATTTTATGTACTTAACTGCCATGGCATACTCCTTCAATACAGCTCAGCAACACATAGGGATAGTCACTTCCTTCATCCAACCATCATTCACATGTATTTAACTTCCTTGTTTAAGAATTCTAAATTTCTGAGGCAGAGCCAAGATGGCAGCATAGCAGCAGCAAGGTACGGCAGCTCCCACACAGCCACATCAAATACCGAAAAAATATGACTCTAAACAAATTTTGGGACTCTAAAACGCACACAGATATACCTCCCACTGAAGGCAGCTCAGCTTGAAGGGACCATGTCAGTGCTGGGAGCCAAAACCAGCCCAGCCTGAAACCACGGCTTGGCCCTGGGGGCTACTGGACTAGCCAAGCTGAGCTACAGCTAGAGCTTTGGGAGAGCGGATCTGTGGTAGCTGTGGCAGTTTCCAGAATTATCAAGCCATAAGAAAAAAAGGACTAAGTGAAAGATCAGTGGAACTCAGCTAAAATTGGGGGAGAAAAGCAAGTCTGGCCAAACTGCCTCCAGGGCAAGTAAGTCGCAGAAGTGGAGGCCCTGCAGCTGCCTCCACGTTGCTGCTTCAGAGCTCCTGGCCTGCAGACTGCAGGGGGGCCAAGCAATTGTTCAGAGGCCAAGTGCTCTTGCGTTGAGTGGCCTGGATCCAGATCGTGGTCTTGGGTGGTAGTCGTGGGGGCTTTTTCAGTGAGCCAAAGCTGGTGGGGGCTACAGCAGCCTCCTAAAAGCTCTGGCAGCTGGGGAAAGCCCAGCGATTTAGGACAGAGCTTTCCCATATGGAAGCAGAGTTCCACAGAGCTAAAAAAATCATTGAATGGCCATCATGAGCAGGCAAAAGAAGCAAAGTAAGAATAGCAACCAAACTCTAAATTCCTTCTTTGGGGGCAAGAAGGATCAAAGAAGGGAACAGGAAGAAGACAACACAGTCAGAACTCCCACACCAAAAGCTTCTGAGAATCATGAAGACTTCCTAAAAGCTAGAGATCAGCTTAAGAAGGATTTTGAAAACTAAATGAGAGAAGTAGAGGAAAAATTGGGAAGAGAAATAAGAATGATGCAAGAATATCATGAAAAGAGAGTCAACAACCTGACTGAAGAAAAAGAATTCTAAATTTCTTTTATCTTATAAAATAGAATCTTTTATCTTTCCATCTTCCTCATACAATGCTTCTCCTAAACCTACTCTTTATCCTCACTATAACCTCCAATCCCTCTATCCTTCAGTACAATTCTAGGTCCAGTACCTTTTCCTGATCTTGACATTTTGGAAAACCATTTCAACTCTATGCCATACACTAATTTTGAATATATTGCTCCCTTATATTATTGCTGATTACACTTTATCAACCCAAGCCCTGGATTACTCTTACCACCTGTCTCCTTTGCTTCCCTTCAAATGCTACTGAATAGAGCTAGAAGAAATCTTAGAATTGTGCTCAGTGAGTCCACTCTAGGTACTTACTAGTGCAAGATAATCCTACTGTTCCTCATTAACTGATTCCTTATGTGGCGTTCAACACTTCCTCCAAAATTCTCTCTTTTCAAGCCTCCCATGACACTTCCTCTGTCTGCTAAGGACCTTATCTCATACTTTACTTGAAAAAGAGCCTTCTTTTCTCTCTTCATGCTTATCTCATATCCCTTAGTCATCACCCCCTACTATTTCATCCTTCATTCTAGTCTCTAATATAATCACTCTTCTTGTGGTCAAATCCAACTCCTCTACTTATGCCTTCCATCCCCTCTCTTCATGTCTTCTTCAGATTCTCCATAATCTTCTCTCTCCCTAATTACTGACTCCTTCATATTACCAACAAACATGCCCAAATTATGTTATCCAAAAAATAAAATACAAAGCAAACAAAAAAGAACTAGATTCTATAATAAACCACTACAAATCTCAAATGGAATAAGCCTTTGATCTAGAGGAGCACATTTAATGTCTCCAATTAGATAATAATCATGCCCTCAGAATTGTAGGTTTCAAAATTGAATGGCTTGTGATTATGCCCCCAGTTTGGAGACTAAAAATGAACAATCAGCTGGAGATTAGGAGTCTTATTTCTGACCTAGAAAGTCTTTCTCTTCTGGGTGACTCCAAGAACTGTACTGCTAACAAAGAGACACAAGTAAATGCAAGGCATAGGGTCTACCACAGATGTTAATGAGAAATAAGATGAGATCAGTTAGATGCAGTCTTTTAAAGGAATAGAAGGATTGAAGTAGGAATGTGTATCCATTTGAGCCTTCTGAATTAAAGGGAAGGACCAGGGGGTCTCCATTTCCTCTATATCTAGTTTATTTTTTTCCCCGCAGTACTCAAGCTACCTGAGCCAGTGCCCATCACTAAACACACACACACACACACACACACACACACACACACACACACACACACACACTTATACCTTACAAGCTATCCCTCTAGCTTTAACTGCCCAAATTTTCCTTTTGTGAAGGTTAGGGCTCCAGTGAAGGGATTGCAATTGTCATGCTGCTATTATGTATGCTATTATGTATATATGTATGTATGGATGGAGGGTCATCAAGCCCTACTAACCCCCTCTTCTCTTCATTCTTTTCTCTTCTTATCAAGAGAGCTTTAAAACTTCTGTTATAAGGAAGAAACTCTGCTTTCCTATCCTGATCTCATGTTAGATTCATTTCTTCCTACGCTATGAAGAAATATCATTATCAGGTTCTTTTGGGACTTAAGTTACCAGTCCAAGCCTTACCAAACGGCTGTTATACTCCCATGCACTGTTATCTCTGCTCTCCCTCTCAAACAAACTTGAAAATAAAACCTGCAATTTGTGGTTCCCCATCCTTTTCTCTAAAAGATCTTCTGATTGGCCTCTGATCTAATCATTCAACTCAAAATTCTTTCCCCAAAGATACCAGTGACTCTAAATTGTCATGTCTAATATAATCTTCTTGATCCTCATACTTTTTGACCTATTTGCATTTGGCACTGTAAGCAACAATCTCCTTTTGGATACTCTTTACATTGTGAATTTGCATAGCATTAGTCTTGCTTAGTTCTACTGCTTGGATGACCACTCTTCAAGTTCTGTCACTGAAACTAATCTATGTCATGCTTACTGACCATGGGGGTCCCAAAGTCTACCTCCTGAGTTGAATCCTCTCTTCACTCTCTCACTTTATTAGTTCCTATGACCTCAGTTGTGTTCTCTATGCAGATAATATCTAGATCTATTTATTCAGGCATGGTCTCTCTCCTGAGAGAGACCTCAGGAGCTCCATTTGAATCACTTGATCCAACTATTTGCTGCATATTTTTAAGCAGATATCTCATAGGGATCTAAATTTCAACATGTTCAAAACAAAAATGGTAATCTTGTCCCTCAAGGTCTGTCTGTCTGTCTCTCTCTCTCTCTCTCTCTCTGTCTTGCTCTCTCTCCCCTCCCCCCCACTTTGTCTTAACCTCCCTATTACTGTCAAGGAGACCACTGTACCTCCAGTTATTCAGATGTGCAATTTCAGTACTTCTCACTCATGCCACATATCCAACCTGTTGGAAATTGTTGTTTTTTCTGCAAGTACACATATGTATTTATCTCCCCTCTTATCCAGTCACTGCTATCTAGTCCAGTGAGGTCAACAAGTATTGATAAGCAACTATTTTTTCTGGCACTATACTAACTAGGCTTTTAGAATACAAAAATATAGTCACTTTCACAATCCAATGAACCTTATCAGTTGTTTCACAGATGACTGCAATATTCTTCTAACTGGTCTCCCTGACTTATGTGATCCATAGTACAATTCATTCTTTACTCAGATGCCAAAATATTTTTCCTAAAGCATTCATCTGATCATGTCACCCTCCTTCTCAATAAACTGCAGGGACATATTATTATGTCCAAAAAATAAATTTCTTTATTTAGCATTTAAAGCTCTTGCTCCTTTCCTACTTTTCTAGTATCCTTATGTTCTACTTTCCCCCACATATACAAGAATCAGGAATATTGGCCCAATTATTGTTCCTCTCACATGACATTCTAACTCCCATCTCTAAAGGGAATAATGCATTTCCTTCCAACTTTGGACTCTAAGTATCCCTGGTTTCATTTAAGATGTAACTCAAGGGATACATACTCAAGAGGTACAAGGGATTCATACATACAAGGACTCAGTCTCATTTGTCTGTTCTGCTTTCATTCCAGATGCTAGTGCCATCCTCTCAGGATGCCTTATACTCCATCTTTTTCCTTAAATGTACTAATTTCTATAAGTTGCCTGGTATTGAGATTATAAGCTGTTCGAAAACAGGGATTGCTCATGCTTTTTATTTGCATCTTCATATTTAACTGAGTGTTTAATAAATGTTTATTGATTGATTTCAAAATATGTATTTCATCCAAATAATGATAGTCATACCAAGTTTTCATTATTTTAATGCTTGATTATATTAATCACGAACATGATTAATATAATCAATATTTGCATTTGTGACTTCATTGGTATTATGTCAAAAGGAAGAGCTGTAATTTACAGTCGTAGACTGTTATCTGGTCACTGGTGGGTTAAATAACTTTCCCAAAGTCATGCAGCTTACTTATGTCAGAAGCAGGGGTTGAACTCAAGTTTCCTAACTCCAAAGACAACTTTAACAATAGTTTTCAAGAGACAGCTCAAACCAACTTAAGAGAGCCAATTATAAAATTTTCATTGCAAGCACTGGGGCCTCAGAAATTGGCAACTGCTACAAATCAGGCTCTTATTGTTTTGCTGATTGTCTATAGACTTAAGAGATCAATAGTGAAAGTGTTAATAATTCAGATTAAACTTAAAAGAATACTTTTTATAGAGAGATAGCTATAAAATACTATTAGTACAACTCTAGCTTTATATTAATTATGTTACACTGCCTCTCATATAACGTATTTAATTAATCCTGTTTAAAGTTAGAAATATTGGATGATATGAGAAATATTAGAGGATATGAATCTTACATAGTACCTTAAAATTTATATCCTTGTAATATGTATTATAAAATTTAAGAGTTAAGCATGATAAATTAATTCACTTGATTAAACATTTTAAGACGTTATCATATCTCAGAGAATATGTTTGAAGTGTTTTAAGATCTCCCTTTGATTTTTAGCTTTTATCCCTATTTCAACATCATTCTAGCAAGTTTATATTAACTTAGCATGCTTTTAAAAAATGAGACCAGTTCCATGGGTAGTTTTTTATAATTTTTTCCGGAAAAAATATTTCAACTCGCATTATTTTATTTCACTAAATGTTCATTAAGTGGTTATATTATTGTGAGAAAAGTTGCATGCACAATAAATCCTGTCTTTAATATTTCATGAATCCTAGACTAAAATAGCTTTCTGTTATCCTTTTCCCTCCCATTTCTCTCTCTATACCTGGTCAGATCACTTTCTCTTCTTATCATACTTGGTATTAGTAATGTATTATACATAATTCGTTAAGAATAATTCATCGCTGATAATGTACAACAGTGCACTCTCATTTACCAAGAGCCTTTCATTGTTCTTTGGAAAATTTAGCATATATAAATATGTCTCTATCTTTGTCTACATCTATATCTATGTCTATTCCTATTTCCTTATCTATACCTCTGTTTACATCTAAAGCTATATCAATATGTATATTTTAGAGAAGGTATAGATGTAGTATTCATTTTGCACTGAAATGCATGAAATATTCAATATAGACCTGTGAAGAATAAACTAATGCTATAAGTAACTCCTTTTAACTTATAGATTGCACCCCTCTCCCACATATTCCAGGAAGTTCCTGTATACCTAATATTAATTTAATAAACTTCATTTACTCAATACTGAAAAGATATCCTGATCATAATTAGTTTATCAAACTTCTCCTTATCCATACACAAAATTAGCAAGCTTCCCTAATCACAAGGCCATGGGATTGATAAGGAAGAGGAGGTTGCAGTCTGGGTCACCACAGTTGAATTCTATAAGAGCCTTCTTCCCACTTATCCCCTATGAATCTACCCTGCAATAGCTATCAGATAGAAAGGCAGAAACCTGAACTCTCCTCTTTGTGGAGAATATGAAACTGAAATATAGCTAGAAAAATATTTTCCCAGAAAATATTTATAGAAATATCTGTCAATGGACTTTTTTGACTAAAGAAAAGTGTTACAGATTGACACAAACTTACAACATAGAGGAAGAGATGGAAACATAAACATAAAAATAAAATCACACATACAGGTGTATGAATGCATACTTACATATATACATGTGAATGAACTTGCTGGGTTGTTTCTTCAAATGAATGTCATAATCTAAGCAATAGTCATCCTTCATACATTTCACAGAATCATAGAAACTAGACATTTTCTATCACATAAGAAGCCATCTAGATGAACTTTATGTAATTCTTGCACAACTTTGTTAGCAAATGCCATCCTGTCTAATGTTGAAAGTGTGTGCATTTGTGTGCAGCTTTATGAAGAAATTTTGGAGAAGAAGGAAGAGGGAACCTAACATAACCTTCCCTCCAAAATAACCTGCAAAAAAGAAAGACAAAAGTTTCATTGAGGCATTTTTAGGTGTGTGTGTGGGGGGGGGAGTTCAGAAGGAAATACTGACAAGGAGAATCATTTTGAATGTAACATTTTATATGTACATTTTTTACAACAAGGTATATGTACTTAAGATTCATTGTTTCATAAATAGTTATTTTAAATGCTCTACTTTGTATATGAAAATATTCATTGTATCAGAAATTTTTAAAGGAAAACAAAAGAAGAAGAAAAACCACAGTCTCACAATGTAGTTCCTTTCACTTTTGGACTCTAATTATCTGGAACATATAGCTTACAATAAGCCCCAATTCTGCAATTGAAATTTCTACCCATTGCTAATTCTTCCTTTTGGCACCAAGAGGAATAAGCCATTTTTGGCATAACAGCCTTTCAAATACTTGAATAAAATTTTGCCCCTAATTCTTTTATTTTCTAGATAAAACTTCTAAAGTTTCTTCAACTGACTCTTGTATGACATATTTTTCAGTTTCCTCAGCAGTGTACCAGATTTGGAGTTAGAAAACCCATGTTCAAATGCCAACTGACTCTTGTTACCTTCATGAATTCAAGCAAGTCAGTTATTCACTCTGGTCCTCAGATTCCTTATTTATAAGCTGAGGACTTTATACATTCACACTTTAAATCTATGATACTATGCTACTATTTCATATATTGCCAATTTCATCTTATTTCTTTACAAAGAAAAATGTCCTAGAGGTCCATAGTGTTGCTACCATTCACTACAGTATGTCAAAGAAAATAGACAATGATTTGACAATCACTTCTGTCAATTTGTCAGTGTATTTGTTTGTGATTATCTTTTGATGTGGTTCATCCATACCTGGTCACTTGAACTCATTGAGACAGGACCTTCATTCTCTCAAAAATCTTTAGAAATTCATTCCCTAGATAAAATGTACTAAAATACAATCTCCTTAGTCTGGCATTTAAATCTCCTTCATAATCTGACTCTTAACAACCTTCTCAGTCTTATCACAAGAGGTGAGAAGCATTATACCTCCTTTCACAAACTCTCCTTTTCAGATAAACTAAAAGACTAGCTTTTCAATGAAATTAACACTCCAACACCTGCCTCTGAATGTGTACAAGCTACTTCCTTAAGCATGATGAAAACTAGTTCAGCACCTCTGCGTTTGAGAATCCTCCACGGGCAACTCCTCTAAAACCTTCACAGTGGCTGTCTTTTCTCTCAATGCATGTCATAATAAATGCATTTGTATACATAAATGATGGAATGAATGAAAAAAAAAACCTCTTACTAAACATGGTGTGCCAAACTCTATGCTAAATTCTGGGTATACAAGTGAAAAAATAAAGATAATACCTGCCTTTAGTGACTCTGTATTCTAAGAGAGGGAAATTGCATGTAAAGGAAAGTGGTAATGATAGTGGACTCTTTTTCTTCAGCAAATTTCAGGATGATGAGTGTTGCTATAGGTGAAGAAAGAAAGGAAAGAAATATTTATTAAGTTTCTACTATGGGACAGGCACTGTGTCAAATGCTTGACAATTACTATCTTGCTTAATTCCCACAACAACTCTGAACTCTTACAATATCCAACTGCTTGGTAAATAATAATAGTAATAATGATACTACTATTATTGATCTTAAAAACAATAGTAATAACTAACATTTATATAGTGATCACTACATGCCAGGCATGGTACTAAGCTCTTGACAAAAAATTATCTCATTTTATCCTTATAAGAATTCTGTGAGGTGCTGTTCTTAACCTAATTTTACAAATAAGGAAACTGTTGAAAACATAAACTAAGTGATTTATCCAGGATCATAGTTAGTTAACTGACTAAGGCTCAATTTGAACTCAAGTCTTCCTGTCTCCAAGCCCAATACTAAATTGATTGAGCTACCTAGCTGTTCCTAGTCTTTTCCCAGTCTAGTTAGTCCTTTTCCATTCAGTTCCAAAAGTGAGTTTCCTAAAGCCCAGTTTTGACAATATTACCCTCATACTCAATAAACTCTGGTGGTTCCCTGTCACCTTTATGACCAAATATAAAATTCTCTGGCACCGCAAGTCCTTTATAATCTAGCCTTGTCTTATTTTTCCAGGCATCTCACACTTAACATACCCTAAAGAATTCATTAATCCAATGACTCTGGTATCCTTGTGCTTCCATGAACAAGATACTCCATATTTCTGCTCTGGGAAATTTCTCTGACTGTTGACATGCCTAGAATGCTCTTCCTCTTCTTCTCCATACCCTGGTCTCCCTGATTTCCTTTATCCTTCAAGATAAATTGCCACTTTCTACCGAAAGCCTTTCCCAGTCCCCACTAATTATAGTTCCTTACCTCTGATAATTATCTCCTATTTTTTCTGTGTATAATTTGTACATATTTTCTTGCTTCTTATTTATCCCCCTTTGATCACAAGCTCTTCAGGGGGAAGATCTGTTTTTTGTTGTTGTTGTTGTTGTTTTACCTTTCTTTATATCCCCAGTGCTTAACATGGTACCTGGCACATAATAGGAGCTTGATAAAATCTTATTGACTAACTGACTGTGAGAGGTAGGACCTATTAACATTTCCATTTTAGGAAACTGAGGCAGACAAGTTAAGTGACTTGCCCAAAGGAACATAGCTAGTGTCTAACATAAGATTTGAATTTAGTTAGTAAGAGTCTGTATTGACATAGCTTTTAAATTATAAATGGCAATATTCATTTGATTACGGTTACAGAACTCAGAAAGAAATGAGGAAAGGGAAGAGAGTAAATGGTACAAGGATACTACAACAAAGTGACTGCCCAATTGATCAGGGAATAGAAGCCTGAGAAGGAGACAGCTTAGATATAATGGGTCCTGTGAGTACTCATCAAAAGGGTCCTAAGGTGGGAGTTCTGGAGATGAAAGGATTAAATCCTTCGAAGTATGATATCTCTAGTCCTAGAAGTAAGGCTATTACTGAGGAGGAGGAATAGCAGAATGAGGAGTCTAGTAATGATTCTCATTCAGCTGAGATATACAAGGCAGGGGGTCCCCTGCCCTTTTAAAACCTGACTGAAATTTTCTGTGTTATATATGCCAAGAGGAGGTTATTCCCCCAGGAGTTGCAGAATTACTTCATTGTCCATCTCTATAAAGGTAGAGGAAATTGGTTGTCCTATGACAATATAGGGGGCTCTCTTTGTTAGTCATTGCTATCAAGATTCTCACCAGAGTCCTCCTTAATAAGCTAATTCTCCACCTGGAAGATGATCATTTACCCAAGAGCCAGTGTGGTTTCAGAAAAAGCCAACAAATGGATGACATGGTGTTTGCTGCTTGACAATAACAGGAGAATGCCAGGAACAGAACAGAGTTCTGTATATGATGTTTATCAATCTGACCAAATCTTTCCATACTGTCAGTCATGAGGGTTTATGCAAAACCATGGCAAAATTTGGTTGCCCAGAGAAGTTCATTGGTACTGAATTACCTTGAGAAGATTCTGAAGATCATCTGGAAAGATAAGGTACTGAACACTGAGATCCTTTCTGGAGCTGAACTGCAAAGCATTCAAACTCTACTAGAGAGTGCAATTCTGTAATGGTAATTAATTTAAATTTGAGGACTCCTTTTTGTTATGTCAAGTAAGCAGGTAGTTAGCCCTTAGTAACTAATCAAACCTCTGTGAAAGAAACAGAAGGTGTGAGCTCTGTCTCCTGTTGCTTACATAACAGGATGGGGTTGGCTGAAACAGGAAGCCAATGCTGTGCGTGTGTATAAGAAAAATGCCAGACTGAAGCCAGCTGAGAGAGAGAGAGAGAGAGAGAGAGAGAGAGAGACTGAAAGAGACAGAGAGGGAGGGAAGGAGGAAGGGAGAGTTTCTTTCTGTAGCATCTGGAAGATCGGCTGCAACTGCTGTACTGAGAACTGGGTTGGAGTTTTCTTGAGAACAGAATCTGGTAAAGGCTGAAGTTGTTGCCAGGAGGGCTGCCTGGAAGGCTGAGATTTCTTCTGGGTCCTAGGGCCAGCCTAACTACCAGAGGACTGTGGAGGCATGACCTTGATGCTAAGACTTTCTTTGTTTGTGGCTTGGTTGATCCTTGAGTTCCTGGGAACAGAAGTTGTGAAGGTTTTGAGATGTGCTGGACCCTGTGAACTTCAGTGTGTAGCAGGGACTTCCTGGAAGATTGGACAAGGACCTGGGAGCTGTCTGCCTCTAAATCCAGGTGACTATTTGGTGGATTCAGGTAGGAGCTGGGACCATGGAAGGGGATCCAGGGAATCTCAGAAGCCACCTTGAGTCAAGATGAAGAAAAGATCTCTCCTTGGATATTGAATGCTGTAATGAAATTGAAGTTTACTAGACACCTAGGGGTGGGGAGTTTGTGTATTTTCTAATGATTGTATTTGGTGATTAGTGATACTTAGTAACTGACTGCTAAATAACTGACGGATTAAGTCAACCTAGTTGCCCCGTGAGTGGAAGACTGACTTGTATTCTGAGATGATTGATTGACTAAATAAGGAGGCAAATCTCCTTAGGGATACCAGATGATTATTCTCTTGTTCTTTATTTTAATTACTGTGACCACTTTGGTGAAAACTATGTGGCCATTTTAATGTTAAGCTGTTGTGAACACTATATTGTGATTTTCTATGATAAAATGTAATGTTGTGAATACTGTATCTTGATTTGTTGTGAATGTTTTCCTTGGATTTGTTCTTGAATAAATAGAATGTTCACTATATTGTGTAATCAGAACCTTAAAAGCTGTTCCCAGTAGCATTCTTTTGGAAAGATGTGTTACAAATTCCAATGGGCTAGTACTAGCATTTCGTTTAAATGTCAAATGTGTGTTTGCCTAAAAGGCTATTTTTATGGCATACTTGCATGGAGGTCAGAAGAAATAATACAAGGGCAGTCTCAAGATCTATATGAAGGAGTTTGGAAAAGATTGTAAATCATGGGAGACACTAGCACAGGACTGCCCAGCATGTTGTACCTGCCTCAAAGAAGGAACTGTGCTCTATATATAAAATAGAATTGCAACAGCTCAAAAGAAACCTGAGATGCAAAAATTTAGAATCATCTCTACTCCAAATGT
Source organism: Pseudochirops corinnae (assembly GCA_028646515.1). NCBI lineage: Eukaryota > Metazoa > Chordata > Mammalia > Diprotodontia > Pseudocheiridae > Pseudochirops > Pseudochirops corinnae. Next base: position 257,502,026 of record CM053587.1, on the reverse strand, counting down.
TTATATGGACTATTTGGGCTAAACCTTTGGTAGAGCCTTTTAAGCTTGTATTAGTCTGATTAGCCATAGTTGGACATTCTGTAACTTGACTCTGACACAGTAATGTCATTTTGGTTCTCTTCAAGTACACAGGACAACAACCAATATAATTTGACATTGTTGATCCCCCTTGTCCCCTAGACATGCTGATCTACCTGAACTTTTTTCTTCCTACCCATCTGACTTCTCCTTTATAATCTCCATTGCAGGATTTTCAATGGAGATTTAGATAGCTAGGTGTCTCAGTAGATAGAAAGCTGGGTCTGAAGTCAAGAAAGCCTGAGTTCAAATCCAGCGTCAGACACTTAATATTTGTGTGATCCTGAGCAAGTCACTTAACCTTTGTTTGCCTTAGTTCCCTGGAGAAGGAAAAAGCAAACTACTTTAGTATCTTTGCCAAGAAAACCATATGTGTAGTATGGTCCATGAGGTCTCAAAGAATCAAATATGACTGAATTATCAAACAACAAAATACAGATTAAATGCCTCTTTCCTGTGGTTTGTTCTTGTCTTTCTATACTCACAAATACGAGTTTAATTATTATCTCTATGCAGATTACTTAGATAGCTGCAATAAAGTCCTAATCTCACTCCTGGGATTTGGTCATGCATCTCTAACTGCCTATTGAACATTTTGAACTGAATGTCCTAAAGTGTCTCAAACTCAGCATTTTCAAAATTGAATTCATCATTTTTCCTTCCCAACCACAATTTCTGAACTGCTCTTTTTCTGTTGCGGATACCATCACTCTTCCACTCAGGTTTACAACCTCAGCATTATTCTCTACTCCTTCCTCTTCCTCGCTCTACATATCCTGTCTGTTGCCAACTCACATTGTTCCTACCTCTAGAATATATTTTGCACCTGTCTCCTTACATAAAATCATATGCTACTGAGGCATTTTCCCTTTTGGGTGAGCTATGGGACATTTCTTTCTTGGTTGAGTTGTTACCTCAACCCCATCAAGAGAGTTCCTTTAATCCTCATTTTTCCATCCATATTCTTGTATGTACATTTTCTCTGATTTCTGTTTTGCTTTTGACTTGGATAAATGATTTTGTTTGCTTTTTGCTATGTGTGTTTGCTGTGGAACTGGAATTTGGTGTGATAAAAGTCAAGCCTTGCATATAAAGTTCAGAATGCTCTTTTCTAATTAAGAAATACTGATCAAGAGCTAACTAATAATACTTCAGGGAGCAGATAGATACAGTTCTAATTTGGTACCCCAACTTGCTGAAGAAAGTAAAGTGGCCAAACTCTTCCCCCCCACACTTCCTCTACTGGCAGGAATCAAAGCCTTCCTTTCAGTAGGTGGGAATAGAAGACACTAGAAATATCTATTCTTATCTTCCTGTGAGCCAAAAGACACCCATGATACATATAAATTCCATTTCCATTAAAAATCCTCCACAAAAATTTCTCAAATTACACCTCCCACCTTGGCAGGCATTGCTCACCTTATTTTACCCTAAAGTTCAGCCAGATTTAATTTTTTTTTTTTTTTTTGCTGCTCCTCACACATAATGTTCCTTCTTCTAATTCTATGAATTTACACTGGCTTTCCACTTTTCCTGGAATACACGCCTTTCTCATATCTTTCTCTTAGAAACTTTTGCATCCTTAAAGACTCTGCTAAAGTGTCACCTTGTGAATGAAGCAATTCCTGATCCCCTCACTGTAGAGCTTCTCTCACATATTAAACTGCATTTGTTTTGTTTGTATTTCTTTTATACTAACATAGCCTCACTAATATCGAGACAACTACATAAATACCTAAAATAGGAGCTACCCTATAGGTGTCACAAGAGAATTTTTAAAAAATTGATTTATTATTTCAGACAAGAGCAAACTTATATCTATCTGCAGCTTCAGAGAAGGCTCCACAAAATATTGCAGGTGTTATTCAAGCTAGACTGTGAAGGATGCAGATAATGTTGACATATACTGGTTTGAAAATATGTTGAAGGTGAGTGTGGAGTTAAAGTTGAAAGGAATGATATATACTGGGAAAGTATGGAAACTGTTTAGGGAAGAATGACAAATGTGGTTTGGATAGAACATAAGGAAAAATTCCCAAGGTGAAATGGGCTGCTAGGGAATATATTTATTCTTAATGGAGGCTTCCAAACAGAGCCTGGATCATCTCTTGCCAGATGTAGCAATAATAGCAATACCTAGAACTTTACATGTATTTTCTCATTTGATCCTTCAATAATGCTCTGAGGAACATGAGAGGCCATTATTATCTCAGTTTTACAGGTGTGGAAACTGTGGCTGAGAATGGTTCAAGAGCTTGCCGAGGAACTCACAGTACGTGACTGATTTAGGATTTGAACACAGACCTGAGTTTAAGTCTAGTTGCCTCTGAGTATTGTAGAGGGGTGTGTGTGTGTGTGTGTGTGTGTGTGTGTGTGTGTGTGTGTGTGTGTGTGTGCCTACAGGTTTGACTAGAGAACTTCTGAGAAACTTTCCAAATATGAGATTACATGGTTCTGTAAATGTTACACTACTAATAATAGCAACAAAAAAATAATATTTATATTACAAGGCATATATAATGAAAAGTTTTCAAAATATAGTTCTAGCAGATTAGCTCAAAATCATGTGAGAAAAGACTGAATTGTGTATCTTCTGCAAACAGAGAATGGGGGAATACCAGAAAATTTTTACTTAAACTAATCACAAGTACAAAAGTACAAAGAACATTAAATATAAAAGAACAATGGTAGAATAATGACTTGTCTAAGGATTATTCCATCAGCGCACCATTCAAAAATATGGGAAGGGAAATGACAATAACTTACATTTGCATAGTATATTAAGATTTGCAAAGAAATTTTCTCACAACAACCTCTTAAGGTAGGTATTGAAAGTCCTACTATCTCTACTTAATAGAACAGAAAAATGAAGTCCAAAAAGGTTAATTTACTTGCCAAGGTAACACAGCGCTTAAAGCTTTAAACTATATGAGATAGCCTGGAAAGGTTCATGTCCCATACTCCTCCATTTCCCCTTTCCTGAAATAGGAGCTATTCCCAATCTTTTTACCCTAGTGTTCAGCACAGTGCCTACCACACTGAACAGGTGTTTACTAAATATAATTGATTTATTGGCCTCAATGAAAGAGAAAAAAAAGATAGCATGCCAATAGTATAGAATTATTGATTTAGAAAAAAGAATAATAAAAAAGGCAGAATGGACAGAGAAGCTTAAAAAATGATCCGGGCATCTTTGTATACAGTTAGTAATAAATGAATTATGAGGATGAGGGCAGCAAACAATTTCCCTTGAGAATTTCAAGGGAAAGAAAGTTGTTTTTATATGCTCCTTTTTGTATTATTCTGGATATATATATTCTATTCTATCATATTCTACATCTATATTTTATGTATCCTAATATATACTTATATTTTTATTAAATATTTCCCAATTTTCATGATTTATGGATAAGTAATTCCAAATGCCTCTGTAAAATTTTATTGCATTATATATCTTACATCTCTTAATCACAAAATCTTAGAGTTGGAAAGTACTTAGAGAATCCCTATAAAACACACCTAACAAGTGGTCACCAGAGAAGCCCTCATAAGATGGGGAATCATCATAATTAATGAGTAGCTGGCATTTTTATAATTCTTTAAAATTTGCAAAGTGCTTAACATATGTTTTCTCATTTGACTCTTGCAACAACCCTGTGATAATAACGGACAACATTTATAAAATATTCTACTGTACGCCAGCCACTGTGCTAATCACTTTATCTCATTTGATCCTTGCCATAACCCTGGAAAGAAGGTGTTTTTATTATTTCCATTTTACATGAAGAAATTTGTCTTATTCAACTGATCCTTTCTAGCTTGTCTCCTCCAAAAGACTGCCCCTTGTGTCAACCCAATCATTCCACTTATTTTAAATTTCACCCTGTCTATTCCCTTATTTCGTACCCCCTACAAATATGCCTTTGTCTCCATCTTGAAAAAAAACAAACCAAACTCATTTGATCCTTCCATCCCCGATAGTTTTTGTCCTATATCTTCTACTCTTTACAGCTAAATTCCTTACAAAGTCTGTGTGCAATAGATGCCTCTAGTTTCTCTCCTCTCTTTTCTTAATTTCTTGCAATATGGCTTCCAGTTTTATTATTCCAGTGAAACGACTCTCTCCAAAGTTACTAATGATCTTAGCTGCCAAATTGAATTGCCTTTTCTCAATTTTTTTCCCCTGACCATTGTGCAGGCTTAGACTATGTTGATTATTCTTTGCTCTTTGATGTTCTCTTCTCTCTAGGTTTTCAGGGCACTACTTTACTTTTTTTTTTAAACCTATTTTACTGCTTTCTCTGTCTCTTTTCCTAGATGCTCATCCAGGTCGTATTCTCCTACCACTGATTTCTCTCAGTATTCTATCCTAGGCCTTCTTCTCTTTTACCTCTATACTATTTCACTTGATGAAATGCTTAGCACAGTGCCTGGCCATAGTAGATGAAGTCAGAGATGTGAGATTAGAAGTCAGCAGAACAGATAGATTTGAGGACATCAAAATAGAGATTATTTTTCATTTATTGTTATATGGATTATTTTATAAAGAATATTTTATTTTTTATTAATTGTTAATTAAATCTATGGGACCTGTTGAGATCACAAGTCAATAATCAAACCATAAACATTTATTAAGCTTTTCAGATTTCTCAAGCTTGATGTCTAGCAGGGATCTTAAATTCAGTATGTTATAAATGGGACTCATTATCTTTTCCCCAAAACCCTGGCTTCCTCTTGCCTTTTCTATTCCTGTAAAGAGCAACATCATCTTCCTAGTTCCTCAAGCTCATAACCTAGGAGTCCTGAATTCTTCACTATCTCTCACTGCTCTATATCTGATTTGTTGACAAGTGAATGGAATAAAAGTAAAAGCTTCTCATGTAACATTCCAGAAATCTGAACAGAATTGTAATGAAGTACCAAAGACTTAGTAACCTGTGCTGGGAGCCTGGGACCCTTGCCTTACTTCCCTGGTCATAAGTTGAAGTTTTTGCTAAGCTTAGCTAACGTATAGGAGGGGAAAGCACAGACTCTGTAAATTTAACCACAGCCCCAAATCTTCCAGCCTTGTTTCCCCTGAACACAATCTGACCTGTACAAATATAAAATTGGAAATCCTGTTGCAGAACTCCAGACAGATCACCATGTCCTAAAATCCCCATGATTCATAAAACATTGTCTGATTTCATATCTATATTGATATTGTTAGAACACTGATCTTCTGCTTTCATATATAAGTTGATACTAATGACATATTTTGTCTGTTTTCATGTCTGCTAGACATGTACCTTCTGCTTTTTGATATTACTGACATTTCACCTGCAATGTCAGCAAATTTTTGCAGTTAAGATTGTGCACCTCAGTTTTTTATTAACAGGAAAAGGACAGAACAAGGGAGGGGGGAAAGGGGTGGTCTTTTGGGTATATAACCAAGCTTTCTGTTTTGTATTTTGCCTCTCCTACTAGACTGCCTCTAGTAGCGAGATCATCCTTCTTGCAAGAAGAAATAATTAAATAAATCCTTCCTGTCTCTACTTGAAGATATCTCTGCTTATTTTTATTTGGGTAAAAGTGGTCTTGTCCTGTACACAAGGCTTGCTAATTTTACCTTTGCAACATTTCTCTGATATGCTTCCTTCTCTTCACTCTTGTGCAGGTTCTCATAATATCACAAGGGGATTATTACAAAAGCCGGCTAGTGGCTCTGTCTTTCTCAACTCTCTATCAGTGCATCTTCCATTATGCCACTAAAGTGATTTTCCTCAAGTGGAAGCCTGATGATGTCACTCCCCTCCTCAATTAAACCATATTGCCTCCAGGATCAAAATTAAAATGCACTTAATATCCTTCATAATATCCCTTCCTACATTTTCAGTCTTATACTTTTCACCTTGCTATGTATTCTTCAATCTGGTGACACTGACCTCCTGAGTATTCCTCAAAGATGATACTGCATCTCTCAGCTCTGGGTATTTTTTCTGGCTATCCCCTATGCCTGGAACAATCTTTCTTCTTTACTCTGCCCACTTACTACCCTGGCTTTCTTTAAGTCCTAACTCAAACCTCATCTTTTTCTAAGGTCTTTCCCAGACCCTTAATTTTATTGTTTTATTTTTTAAAATATTTCCTGTTTAACTTTTATATAGTTTGGTTTTTATGTATTTATTTACATGTGGTCTCCTCCATTAGATTGGAAGTTCTGTGAAGGTAGGAATTGTCTTTAACTTCTTTTTATATCCTTAGCACTCAGTACAATTCTTGGCACATGGTAAGCACTTAAGAAATGATTGATTGATTGATTGATTGAGACAGAGGTTAAGTGACTTGTACAGGATAACACAGCTACTAAATGTCTCACACAGATCTTCCTCACTTTAGGTCCATAATTCTATCCACTATTCCACCCAGTTATATCACTGCTTCCTTATGTATTCATTCCAGTTGTAGATAGCCTGAATTATGGGATTTTTTTTCTTAATATTAAGCCAACAATTGTCTCAGAAGTTTCCAAGCATTGTTGCTATTTCTTTCCAATGGAGCTAAGTATAAGAAATCTAATTATAAAGCACTGACCTTAGAATCTGGAAGACCTGAGTTCAAATTCAAACTCAGATACAAATTAGCAATAGGACTCTGGGAAAAATACTTAGCCCTTGACTGCTTCAGTTTCCTTAAATCCAAAATGGGGATAATAATAGAACTTACTACTCAGGTTTGTTAAAAAGATCAAATGTGATGAGATTTGTGAAGCACTTAGAACAGTGTATTTCATAAACTAGGTTCTTTATAAGTGCTTCTTTTATTCCTTCCTCCTTTCCTTCCTTACCCTGTTCTTTCCATAAAACAATTATTCAAGTACTTGGAGATGGCTATCATGTCTCTCTTCTCTGAGCTAAAAACTCTTAGCTCTTTTTAATTTTTTCTTGTATGTTAAGGTTTCCAGGCCTTTCAACTAACTAATCTCCTTCATCTGGACATACTCCTGTTCGTTAATATCTTTTCTAACGTGAGTAGTTTTGTTCATTCCATCCCAGGCAATATCAAAACAAACAACTTTGTATGGGAGGAAATAGTTACATTCAGCCAAATAATAAGTTACTAGTCTGTTATCATTTGACTGAATTTGAAAGCATTTGGGATGTGGTATGCCAATAAGATTTCCATTTTATCTGAGTTCAATACCTTATCATGGCATCCGCTTGCAGAATCAGAGAAGGCTAAAAATAAAGGCTCAAAAATACATGGCATTCAAGTCACCTTTGAAGCCAGAATTTGAAGGATGTATACAATTTTGCAGACCATATTGGTTCAAGAATATGTTTGCGGTAGGTGTGGAGTCACAAAGGGAATGATATAGACGGAAAAAGTATGAGACATATTTAAGGAAGAATAACTTGTCTGTTTTTCAAAGGTTTTGTGAAAATATCATGAGCTTTGGCAATTCCTACTGAGCTGGAAAGACTTCAAGTACTGAATGTGTGTCTGGTGTCTGACAACAGGACCAGATAAATTTGGAGAGGCTTGTCAGTTGGTTGGCCAGGGTGATGGATGTTCTGGCCATTGCAATTCTTGAAGACTACACATTATATTATAAAGGGTATGTAATCTACAACAGAGAAGGAAGTAATAAACTAACATTATAGATCCTGGAATTGTGAAAATAGGAGAAAAATCATTGGATTTGGGCATTTGCCAGTCATGTAACCTGAAGAAATCCATTTAATCTTTGTGATCCTCAGTTTCTTAATCTGGAAAAAGAAATAATCATTTTCTCAATAACTACATCATGAGGCTAGTGTGAATAAAGCACTTATTAAACTATCTGTATCTATCACAGATTCATCTATCAATAAATATATGAAATAATATTAATGGTCCCAAATTATTTTCACAAACTGTCTTTTCTTCTTAGGACACTTTGAGCTAGGAAATATTTAAGTATTCAATGAATATAAGTTCTCCAGTGTCAGATTTTCCCACTCCCCCTACCCCCACAATATGTTCCTTGAAGACAAGCATTGTTTGTTTTTCCTGTGATCAGTAAATAGCACAGCACCTTACAAATCACTGTCAGTTAAATGCATGGCTTTTTTAAACCAAATGCTGGGATTATATTCATTTGGAAAAATATTGCATATGCATGTGCATATGCACAGATGTGTATTCATAACAAATGCATATGCATGTATGCATGCAATGATTGTCTATAAAATATTAAAGCATATCTCAGGTGTAATTATTCATTATTCCTTTGGGTGTCTTATTCATTCATTCCCTATTGGGCTTTAGAAAAATTATTTGTAAGTGAACTGACTTAAGGAGAAAGTAGGTATACTATTCAGTAACTTATATGTAAACCAGAACCTGGTTCACTAATGTTAAGTGAAAATTCTTTAATTTCTTAGTTAAGCACTAAACCATTGGAATATGACATTTACATATACTAAAAAGAAAACAAGTGATATATGTTAAGAAATGGCATATTCATATATTTTTTCTTGCCTCTTCTTTCTTCTCCTTTAAGAT
>CM053587.1:257469000-257484610 GCA_028646515.1 Pseudochirops corinnae | reverse complement strand
TCCTGAACTAGGTAAATGATATGTTTGATTAAAGTAAGATTGTTAACCCATTTTGAGTTGCTTTCCTTTAGAAAAGCAGATCTAAGAACCTGTGCTAGTAGCCGCCCTAGGCATACTAGGGTGCTTGCTGTTACATTAACCTAAGGTAAAGAAAAAATAAACACAAAAGAAACAAGCGTATCATGCTTACTGACATATAGCTGCCAGGTGGGAAATAGGACATTTGTCCATCACTCCATCATTCAATTGACAGAAATCCTTCCATCACTTGTGGTCAGGATAGAATAAGACTAAGTGATTTGTAGGTCATCCTTTTGTATGTAAAGTCAGTTATACTTCAGCATGATCTGAGTCAACAATTTCTCTGTCTCCACAGTTAGTTAAAACATTTTTCATGATCACATAGCACTAGCCTTGCAGTCTGTATGTATGACTGGAAACATAGTGCCAATGTTCTTATCTGTTGCATTAGAGTGAGGCAGAGAATATCTGGGTATACTCTGTATAACCTTCCAAGAAGGAGAAATTTTACCATGTTCTAAAGAATGAACTTGGGGGAGCTAGGTGGTACAGTGAATAGTGCATCGTCCCTGGAGTCAGGAGGACCTGAGTTCAAATCCAGTCCAAGGCACTTAACATTTACTAGCTGCATGACCTTGGACAAATCACTCAACCCCAATTGTGCTGCCTTCCCCCATCCAAAAAAAAAAAAAAAAAAAGAGTGAACCCTCATTAGCCAGTCCTCCCATAACTTAATTGCATAAATTCGAAAGAGGGTATTTCTGGTGTAAGGAGTAGTATCAGTAAAATAATATTTACACAAAGCACGTTAATGTGTGCTAAGTGTCGTATAAACATTGACTCATTTTATCCTCATTGTAGCCCTGGGAGGTGTGTCATTGTAAACAGTTTTACATATGAAGTACTTAGGTAGGCAGCAGTTAAATGACTTACCCTGCATCAAACAGCTAGTGAGTATCTGAGGTCAGATTTGATTTCAGATCTTCTTGACTTCAGGTACAGCACTTCACCCATTGTCCCACCTAGCTGCCTCATAAAACACTGTGATGCTTTATTTTACACTGCAGATTATGTTCCTCAATAGTTGGGAAATAAATAATTTTTATTTTGTAAGATAACATATTTATGTGATATTTTACCATTTTCAAGTACTTTACACATATTACTGCATCTGTTTATCATAACACTTCTGTGGGGAAAGACAAGCATTGTAAATATGGTAACTACAATTTTACCCATGAGGACATTAAAGTTCAGAAAAATTAAAAGATTTGCCTGATGTTATCCAGACAACAAATTTTAGGAACAGGGCACAAACCCCAGAAGACCTCAACTATTCCTACATCCCCACTCTAATCTTTTTGCACTATTGTAGTAGAGGGTCTTGCAATTTTTTTTTAGAGCTCATCAGGATGCATACTTTTGAAGTATGATCAATCATTTTTAGAGTCAGTAATTACTTTCCTACCGTGAAGTTTCTTCTGTAAAATGAACAGTTTTACTGGATTATCTCTAAGGTGTGTTCCATGTCAAATTCTATAATCCTATGACTATGTAAGGTTAATTGGATATAAGATCTTCCCTACCCATTAATGGGCCTCACATGGAGCCCTGACACAGAGTCAATTAGGTTCTGGGCCATAGGGATCCTCACACCTTCCAATTAAGTGCTGATTTCCAAACTTCTCAGCACTAGGCCAATCAAATCTTTGATTGGAAACAGTATATATATTGTATTGCTTGGAGGGAGAGGTGTGGATGGAGACACATGGGCTGAGAGAGAAGCAGACGAGAAGAACTTGCTTAGGGGAGCTTGCTTGTGGGGAGATTTGACAGAGAGAATGCTTTTGATGGCATTGCTCCCTGGATTGGTGATAAGTATCTTATGAAACCTTGCTTTTTGGTATCCTAATAGCAATGTCCCAAGTAAATACTTTGCTTTTGTCTTGGAGGAGGAGGGTTTATTATATTTTGTGAACAAATCATGGGAATACATATGCGTATTCATAGTAGCTGCTATGGGTATCACATTGCTGTTACAGATGGATGGTTCTGTGATCTCATCCATGTGGGTACACTTTCAAATAGTACAGATTGTAAACTCATCCATTATGTTTCATTCTGTATAATTCTCATTCGTTACCTCCTATAAATCTACCCCAGGAGTCTCCCCTATTTGTGGAAAATTTTATTCTTCATCTCCTGCCATTACATAGATAGAAATGGAACACTTTATCCCTCGCTCTCAGTAAATGACTTCCTTGTTATCTCTTTAACAATATAATACTTTCCTAATTTATCTGTTCATATACTCAGAATTTTATATATTGGTTAACTTAAAGGGAATATTCTCATGTTTTTCTGTAGCAAGGTTAATTAGGGAAACTATTGATTTGCTAGACTGAGGCATCCCCCATGGAGTTGGACATGTGCTATTTTATTACAAAAATGTCCCTAAGCACAGGGACAGAGCACATGATGCCCCCAGAAGTATAGAGTATGGAGAAGTATGGAGAAGTATGGAACAATATCAGTCCAGCAAATCAGCTGCTGATCACTTCTGCTACAGTGCTTGGAAGCTTTCATTTGACTATGCACCAGTTTCAAGCTTGTGTATGCCATTATACTGTGCAAGTGATTTCTGTACAGATTGTCATTTGTGTCCTCCTCAGGGAACCTAGACAGTAAGAAGCAGTTCAATAGCAGAATGCTACGTTTGAAGCAGCTCCCATGTATTCTTATATGTTCTCTTGGAACCTCTCATCACCTGCTCCATCAATTTCTGCTTGAGCGTCCCTGAGGAATTCCCCATTGAGTAGAAGCCATTTGTGTTACTATCAATAGTTCATGTTTAGAAGCTTCTCTGGGATTTTGCAGCTTTCTTCACCGTATGCACCACTCATTGGGGAGCTTAGTATGGCTGAGGGGTAGAAACTGAGATGTTGGATAGGAAAACGTACCCTTCAAGCCTGTATAAGACTTGGAGTCGGGTGTAAAACATCAGGGATGCTCTCATTTCACTCTTTCTGGAGCTCTGTGGCAACCAACAGCTTATACACAATTAGAAAAGCAACAGATAAATGGAAAACATTAAATTCGTTCTTGAATAAAGAGAAAAAAGGAATTTTCATCCCTAGTGCTGTCATGTTTATCTGCCATACTCTTATATGATGTACTTATTTGAACCTCATTTTCTTTCTCTCTAAACTGGGAATCAGAATATTTTGTTCAACCTACTTCATAGAGTTATTCTGAAGGTAAAATTAAATAGTGTATATATATATATGTATACACACACAGACACACAGACACACAGACACACACATATATATATATACACACACACATATATTTAATTCTATAGCCACCATGCAAAGGTAAAATATTTTTATAGTCTTTGTGACCTTTTCAGGATAAATAGCTTCATCACTGTCCGTGATGAGTCTTTTGAAGAACTTCATCATAAGCATAAAAGTTTTTTTTTAATAAAGGTAATCTCATATTCACTGGTGGGGTAGGAAAGAAAGCACATCAGAATAAAACAAACCTAAAAATTAAAAATGTCTTCAGTAATACATTCAGTTAGGGTTCCTGTATATACCCACCGTATTCCTTTGAGAGATATTTGATTGTTAGTATCCACTATCATTATATATGCAACAGGATGTGATCTTCCAATCTCTTCTTACTAGAAAGTGATTCTTTGCCTAAGTGCATTTTAGAATCTGAGGTAGAGCACTGCCTGGGTGCTATTGTCCAGACACTTAAACTTCCTCATAAAAGATACCACCAGAGGTACTTATAGGAGCCATCAGTTTTATCAAAATAAGTATTCCCTTCACCTATGCAAATTGCATATAACTGTGAGTTGCTGAAGCAAAAAAACCAAAACAAAATAACACCATGTCAATGAAGTTTGCTTGTTCTATAGGAAGAAAATAATCATTTATTAAGTAACTATGTTCTAGGTACTGTCTTAACCACTATACAAATATATTATTTGAGATGACAGCCTTACAACAATCTTGGGACATAGCTATGATTAATATTATTTCCATTTTACAGTTGAGGGAACTGAGACAAACAGGATATATGAGTTCAAATTTAGATTCAGATCACTCTTCTGACTCTAGACTCAGCACTCTATCCACTGTAACCCAGCTGCCTCGGATAATATGAAGTTAGTGACAAGGCTCTGATTCAAATTCTTTGCAGCTGACTAGTCAACTCCTTTACCTCTTTGATTATTGACACTTTCTTCTTTACTAATGTTGCTTTTCTACTATTTTCCCTCCCAAGAAGGGAGGAGGGGTGACCTGACTAACATATTATTTGATTCCCCACCCACAGGATAGGGTGAGGATTGTTTCTCAGCTGCAAAGGCATAGACTTTCTTTTGGGGTGCATTGTGTTTAATGGCATATCTGTCATTATTATTTAATATTAAATTTTATTATTAAACTAAAATTAAATGCTATTATTTAATGATATATCTGACTGGTATGTAACAAATGCTTATTGATTGACTGATGGGATAGAAAACCTGGAGATGGAAGCATGAATTTAAATGTCTTTTCTATTCTTAGAACTTTGCAGATAGTATCTTTGCTCACCCAAGTTGTCACTCAGTTGGCACCTCAGTCTTGGAACCCTTAAATAGTACCCCATATTCAAGTAATAGTATTGATATGAGTTAATGTTCATTCAAAAATTATAGTTCTTGAGCCCACTCCCCAATGCATTTTTAAAATTCAGTAAACCAGAGAGCACATTAGGTCAAAGCAAAAGACAGATAAAATAACAAAAGAAATGAAGAGATGATTCCCCTATCCATACACTGACACACTCCCTTTTTGGTTACCATATTCCCAATGGAGAAGGGGACACTTGCAGGGAATACATATTTTCCAAGGATCATTTGGAGAATAATATATGCTTAGAGAATGAACACAGATGGACACACATTAAGGAATATGTTTGTCAAAGGAAAACACTCTATCATTCACCAGACACTGAAATCATGGCTCATTATACACATTAAGAGATTAGTTAGCTCTGTCCCACCTTGGAACCTCCTTTAGTCTTTGTAGTCTATGATGTTACCGTTTATGTGGTTTTTAGATTTGAACTCTTCTTTTATTTGAACTACTTCTTTTATTGAATCACTTCAGGGTCTTTGACCTATTTCACTGAGCCTGATCTGGGGGAGGCATAGTGCTTTGTTCTCTCCCACACACAAGATATTACTGCAAATACCATAGGGCTAGATTCAAAGGGTTGCTTCACTGACAACAAGAGCCTAGCTATATAAACATGTCTCTTTAATTTGTCAGATCATCTGAAAAGGGATGTGCTGCCAAACAGAACTGAAAAACTTCATTTTGCTCCTTGAAGATTTCTATTAACAACACCACATCCTACCACCACATACCTACCCACCACAGTGGTTCTCAACCTTCCTAATGCCGTGATCCTTTAATACAGTTCTTCATGTTGTGGTGACCCCCAGCCATAAAATTATTTTCATTGTCACTTCACAACTGTAATTTTGCTACTGTCATGAATCATAATGTAAATATCTGATATGCAGGATGTATTTTCTTTGTTACAAATTGAACATAACCCACAGATTGAGAACCGCTGTGGGACCTAAGCCAAAATGGCTCTCAGTTAATAGAAATCATTGATGTATACAACTGATTGTATCTTTTCCTGGCATACATGAAACCCTGGTTCAAGCAGTACTTTTCTTTTGAGGATATATGCAAATTAACAGTAGTTCACTTTTCAAATTATCCATAGCAAATGGGTTCCTTTCTCCATCAGAAGAGTAGTCCAAATTCCAAATTGCCAACTCTTATTTGCCAAGAAAAACAAAAGATTAAGCATAATGGGGTTTATTGAAAAAGTTCTGAACTAGATATTAAAATTAATTCACAATGACCAAGGAAGACTAATGATTACTATCTGTGAAACAAAGTCAAGGTAATTCACGGCAAAGTTGTCTTAGCCTATAGCACTGTTTGAGCCATGATAGTCACCTGTACAAGGCTGTCCTTCTGCTGCATCATAAGACAAATTGTCTCACACATTTTGCCGTTGTTTACCCACTCAGGTGAAGGGTAATAGCCATCAGATCTTTTATACTTCTAGGAATTGGTGAGGGGAGACATTTTAGCACTGGAGGGCTTGGGAGAAATTTTTTAAAATTCTTATGTTACTGTTGAGTCCTGTGATATTTGCTAAAGGCATTCTTTAGAGACAAGGAAAGGACACAGCGAGCACTAACCTTGTAAGAAAGAGCCATTATAACATAGTCTTTAGATTTTCCCTGCATTAGGCCAAAGGTACAAAACATGAAACACAGGAGAAAAGACATAGACTTAGAGAGGAGCTAATTAGGAAATCGTATATTTACCTCAAGAAATAACTTTCATGAAGAGGTCTCATCTCATTTTTACTCTGTCTTCTGTGAAGACAATTAATTCATCAGCCATAGTTCCATGTTTAGATGGTAGTCTAGAAGTCTCCTTGATATTATCTGCTTCCTATAGGAAGACCATAATGGATTAGAGGTCGATGGTCTTATTAAGGTTATTGACAAGTTTATTTCTTCTTGCTCCCATAACATTTTTTAATTGCCTTCCTAATGGTGTTACTATTAGCTCTCAAAACAATAGTAATTCATGTTTATAGGGAAAATTTCAATTTGTAATGTACTTTTTTTCATGACAACCCTAGGAGGTATATTGTTCATATATCGTTATGCTCATTTTTAATGCAGATAGATCAAGTGATTTGTCCAAAAGTATTATGGTGACTCAGAAGCATAACTGATGCTGAAAGCCAAGTATTCCTGTTCTCAGTCCAATACATAAAATTCAGTGCAATAATAGTCAGCATAGCACCAAGGACCAAGGCAAGAATCTAAGCTTTAGCTGTCCATAGAAAAAATAATTTCACTTCGCTGGATCTTACTTCCCTGACATATGGTAATAAAGAGACTGTATTAGATTCTTTCCAAGGTACCTTATAATTTAATTTATGATCTTATGATTATTTCTATTGAAAAATATTGTTTTTTAAAATAATTTACGTATCTATTTGAACTCTATTAGCACATCACCACCACCACCATCATCTTTTATTATTCCTTTAAGGTTTGGAAAAACTTGTACAAATTTTATCTCATTTGATTCCCAGAAAAAACATGGGGAAGTAGGTGTTATTTTTACTCTCATTATAGATGAGGAAATTTAGGCAAACTGAAGTCAACTTGCCCAGAGTCACACAGCTGGTAAATGTATGAAGCTAAATTTGCACTGATCTTTCAGGTCTAGTTCTCTATTCACTGATTCACCTACATGCCTCATTAGAATGTACCTTTTAATATCTTTCAGGCATTAACTTTCTTGAACAGATTGATTGACAGTAAAGGTGATAGGTACATACTTAGAAAAGACCTCTTTAATTTCTTATGTGGTATTCATCCTAAACTACTCATGGGTTTCTATCATCAGCAGTTATTGGTTTTGTGGCTTTGTTTCTCATTTTCCATGCCATCATATTTTTTCTTTAACACAACTGACAAAAAACTTTTGAACAAATCAAAAGTTTGCTTTCTAATCTCCTTTACCATCAGTCTCTATTTGATGTTTCATACAATGCTAACTGCCAAAATTGTTTTAGAAAGGTTAGTCTCTAAAATGTTTAGTTCAATACCATGCAGTTCTGGATGCTAATACTAGTGAAATTAAGTGAATATTAAAAAAAAAGGATTATTAAGTCCTGCAAGACTCTGACAATATGCAAAATTGTTTTATTTATTTCTGACTGTTGCCTAATTTTGTGAATATATGATGAAAAACCTGATTTTGAACCATGCTTCACATAATTACTAGTTATGTTACCTCAGCAAAGTCACTTAACTTTTCTTAGTCTCAATTCCCTCATTTGTAAAATAGGGATAAGAGCACCTGCATCACAGGTGTATTATGAGGATCAAATTAAATAACATATAGAGAGTTCTTGTTAGCTGTAAAAATAACAATAATGATCATTCTTTTTTCTACTTTACTACTACTATTACTACTACTATTACTACTACTACTACTACTACTACTACTACTACTACTACTACTACTATTACTGCTGCTGCTGCTGCTGCTGCTGCAAGTGCTACTGCTTCTATTATTATGACTACTATATTGTGTATTTGGTTTACTCTCAGGGCCTTGTGAAATTTAGCACTGACATGCTTTAGAGACAAGAAAAGGTTATTGTCAAGGTCTTACTGACCTTGTGGTCCAGAGTCATTATCACTCAGCCCTTAAATTTTCCGGATGTCCAAGAGCACAGGATGATTACACTCTGAGTTTTGAAAGAAACAAATATTTCAAAGAGTTGGCAGTAAGATGAGAATGCATTCCAAGCAAGGGGATAGCCTGTGAAATGGAATGGAGGCAGGAGATTGGCTATAAACTATGAAGAACTGCCAATTTGACTAGAATATAGAATATGTGAAGGAGAGTATTATGGTATATGTTAAGGTTGGCTAGATTCAGCTTGAGGAGTACTCATTCTCACAAATAATACTGAATTCCTAATTAAAGGTCTGGCAGCAAAAGAACTTTTTAAATTTCTTAGTGAACATTTGAAACCTGCAAGGCTTTTTCCTTTGAGCAGTTAATATGTTAGGCATAATAAACTCCTGAGGTACAACAGAGAAAAGTCAATTCAATATTGATGTAGCTTAAAGAACTGTCAATTCCTACATTTCCTATATCCTAAAATATAGTACATATCAATGATTTCTGGTTAAAATTTGACAGTGTGACTGGTCTTATGTAAATTATCTTTACCCATGTAAAGACACTTGTATATTTCTACGACTTATACTTTAGTTACAAGGAACTATACCCCATTTGCAATCAGTTCCTCTACTTGGCATCAACTCCAACAATAATCCTTTCCCAACTAGGATATCCTGATCACCTGAAATCTCATCACCAGGAAGAATGACTCAAGCTTTGATACACTCCACTTTCTATAATTACACTCAGTTGCTTCTTCCCTCTGACGGGAGCACAGGAAAGAGTAACACTAAAATCCTCCCAAAGCCTTCCTTTGTAGAGGGCTCACAAACTTCGTGGCAACTCCATTTTAACATTAGCTGCTCTGCTTGGATTTATAACATACCTCATAGCTAGGTACCCACTGGTGACCCTCCATGCCCCCTTTCAGCTTCTATTGTTGTTATTGTGGTGGTGGCAGCGGTATTCCTCCATTACATTGTCTGCTTCTTGAGGGCAAGGACTTTCTCGCTTTCTTATATCACTAGCACAAAGCATGATGTGCACATAATAGGCACCTGATAAATGTTTTTTTTTAAAAATAGGATTGTAAAAGGATAAAAAACTTATTATTTATTTCCTGGAAATTATACTGCTTTTAAATGCCTAACCTATAATATTCCGTGAGAAAAAAAATGAAAAGATAGGAATGAATATTAGCTCATCATAAAGAAAATATTAGATATGTGATAATAGCATGTAGAAAAAGCATTATTTTTAAACTTAGGCAAAATTAGATAAATTTTCTTTAGTATTAGTGATCATAGTTAACAGAACTAGGAGTTGTAGTTTCTGGGGCAAATTAATTTGTGGGTATATGTGAACAGATGGTCCAGATAAGTACATATCTCAAGAGCTGATGGAGAAGGAGATGGGGCAGGAGGGAAATGCATACCTTATAGCAATGCATGGTATGGCATTTGCAGAGGACTTGCCACACTCACAGTGTTGGTACCCTCAAATAAAAGTTTGCTAAATGGCTTGGTTAATTTAGATGAGTCAGGAAATTTATAGCCAATCAATTAATAAGCATTTATTAGGTGTCTACTATATGATAGGCAGAGATACAAAGACAAAAATGAAACATAACCTACTCTCAAATAAACTTCATCTTATTAAAGGAAATTACATTAATATTAAAAAGTAAATGCAAAATGTTTGTATTTCTATCCTGGGTCCTTTTCTCTTCTCCCTCTATGCTATATCACTTTCTCATCAGATTCAGTGGGTTTAATTATCTTATCTCTGCAGATATTTGCTGAATATGTGTATGTATTCAACTCCTACTCCTTCTGCAGAGTATCATTCTTTTTAATTTTTAAAAATATTTTCCCCCAATTACATGTAAAACAATTTTAAGCATTCTTTTTTTTAAGTTTTAAGTTCCAAATTCTATTTTTCTCTCCCTTTCCTCCCCACTCTGTAAGAGGGTAAGCAATTTGATATAGATAACATCTCAAAAATTACTGAACCTAGGTAACCCTGGAGGAGGGAGGCTGATGACTTTGCACAGCCCTACCTCACTTAAATCCAATTCATTTGCAAGACATCACCCTTCTGATGTCATTGGTCATCTTTGAGAAGGAAGGAAAAACAACAACACGTAAAACACTTTCACAGTCATTTTGTGGAAGAAAACTCAAACAAAAAAAAGAAAGCAAAAAATAATATGCTTTTGTCTGTGTTCAGACACCATCAGTTCCATATCTGGAGACTAATAACATTTTTCAACATGAGTCTTTTGGGCTTGTCTTGAATCGCTGTATTGCTGAGTATAGCCAGTCATTCAGTTGTTCATTGTTCTGTTACTGTGTACAGTGTTCTGGTTCTGCTTATGTCACTCTTCATCAGTTCATTTATGTTTTTCCAGGTGTAATGGCAAGTAAAATGGTACTTACTCATTGTTTCAGCTCCTCAAGTGCCTCTGAGCCTCACCTGTGATTATATCAAGGCTTTGTTAGAAGCACAACCTGTGAAGCCCACAGAGGAACTTGCCAAAGACTGGAACAGGAAGGACTTAAGGAGAAGGGCAGAACAGGAAGGATCTGATGATATAAAAGCTTGAGTATGAACTGGGATGAAGGATGCCTGTGGTGTTGGTACTCTGTCTGTTCTGTCTGTGTCAATGTTACTTTGCTTGACAGAGGATGTTGCTGTTGTTACAGAAGCCCTGGGACCTTACTGCTGGTTCAAAAGCCCTGAAAGAAGACTTTCCTGCTGTCTGTTTACAGAAGTCCTGAAGGAGGGTTTTACTGATGTTATCAAAGGTTCCAGGACTCTATTTATGATTTGTATTTGGTTTCTCAATCAGAGGCTCTGTTTGTCTGTGTAGATTTCTCAGGCAGAAAGTGAATTGATAATAGTACAGGCAACGTGTGTGAATATTGTGGGTTTTTTTTTTTTTGAGGGGCAATTGGGTTAAGTGACTTGCCCAAGGTCACATGGCTAGTTTTTGTGTTAAGTGTCTGAGGCCGCATTTGAACTCAGGTCCTCCTGATTCCAGGGCCAGTGATCTATTCACTGTGCCACCTAGCCACCCCCCTGTGAATATTGGAACTCTGCTAAACTTGATGTGTGGAGCTGGACCAGGAGCTGGGAGCTTCCTACCTGTGAATCCAGGTGACAGTTGGGTGAATTTGGGCAAGAGCTGATAGCACAGAAGAGAAACAATGGAGTTTGGAAGTCAACCTGGAGTCAAGATGAAAGGACCTTTACTTGCGTATTTAGTGCTGACTGACAAGATTAAGACTGTGTGACCTAGGGGTGGGCGACCTTTGTACTTTGTACCCCTTAAGGACGATTGCTCTTTAAGGATAATTGAGTTAAGGAGTATTAGAAGCCAGTCTCCAATCAAGATGATGGAAGACTTCAGACAAGTGCTTTACACTGAATGATTCAGATTGTGACTTACTAAATGAAATCTTTTGTTTAAGACTATGTGGCCACTTTAGTAATAAGTTATGTTATATTGTTGTGAATGTTGTACTTTGGTTTCTGTGAATGTTTTGCTTTAGTTTATTACTGAATAAATAGAGAGTTCACTATACTTTGTGCTCAGAACCTTACAGTTATTCACAGTTGCAGTCCTCAGGAGAGTTCCTTGTGCTTGGCTTTACACCAGGTTTTTCTGAATTCATTCTAGAGCACCAGTCTTCATCATCAGTTTCCACATCTTTCAACATCTCAGATGTTTCAGAGGCATCTCAAAATCAACATGTTTAGAATCCAACTAACTCCTTGGAAACCTTCCCCAGTTTCCACTTTTCCCAGTTCCCATCTTTACCATCATTTTCAAAGTCGATCAGCCTTGTAACCTTTCTTTTATTTTTGAATTCTCACCCACACTCAACCTCCAGACATATATATGTAAATATCCATATATATGTACATTTATGTGTGTGTGTGTGTGTGTGTGTGTGTGTGTGTGTAATCAGATAATGACTGCTGGAGGGTAGGGGAAAGAGTGAAAAGGATGAACCTTGTGTGTCTTGCCAACATCTCATGTTTCCCCTTCTCTTCACTCACATAGCTACCACTATATTATACTCTGCCATATTATAATAATATTTTAATTTGTCTCCCTCCGTTGAGTATCTTCCTACAATAATCCATAATCCTATTCAGTCATTATTCTAATTTTCCTAAACTTCTGGTTTGAATACTCTACTCAAACTCTAGTGACTTCCTATTAAAGTCAGGATAAAATATAAAATTAGTTGATTGTCATTTAAACCCCTCACTACCTGACTACTTTTTATATGTCCAGTCTTCTTACACTTTACTCCCCTCCATATACTTTAAAACTGAACAACACCATTCTGCTTCCAGTGAATCTAACATAATACTCCATTTCTAGTTCTGCATCTTTTCATTGACAGTTGTCCTGTGATTGGTTTATTTTCCCTCCTTCACCACCCTCTTTTAGTTTCTTTGTCTTCCTTCAAGACAGATGATTTCTTAAGTTCTACAGTGGCTTTTCCTCTCCTTCCAACAGACTTATATGTGCCTTATATACTAATAGTTATTTATGGTGCTTTTTCTTCCATTAGAATGTCTATTGCCCGAGTGTAGAGTAAGTGTTTTTGCCTTTCTTTGTGTCTTCAATGTTGAGGCTAGTGCCCAGAACATGGTATCCCCAAATACTTAATAAATGCATATTAAGTGACAGTCTAAATACAAGTGCTCTCTCTCTCTCTCTCTCTCTCTCTCTTTCTCTCTTTCTCTGTATATATATATATATATGTATGTATGTATATATATACATATATATGTATATGTATAGATATATAGATATAGTTATATAGATGTATAGATATATGTACATATAAATATAGAAAAATCTATATAGGCACCAACATCTGGAAAAAAGAAAGGGTTAATTAAAAACTGGTGGACTATCAGAGTTTTGAAAGGAACAAAAGTTTCTAAGAGTTGGAGGTGTAATGGTAGTGCATTCCAGTATTGGGAAAAGCATGACATGGAGACATAAGATGGGATGTAAAATATGAATAACTGTCACTTTGTCTGGAATTTTGAGTATGTAAAGGGGAATTATGTGGTATAAACCTATCAAGAAAGGATAGCACCAGCTTAAGAAGAACTTGAAATGCCAAAAAAGAGGACCTTGTATTTTATCTTTGCAACAATAGGAAGTTGAAATGGTTTCTTGTCCAAGGAAGTTAAAGGGCTGTACCTCATCATTTGGAATATTAATTTGACAGACATAGAGGATAATTTAGAGTAGAGAAAGAGTTGGGTTAGGTAGACCAGACTCAAGTTAAGATTAGATAAGTGGTAAACACCTAAATAGAGATTTGGTCCTCTGGGGAACCAAGATGGCAGAGTAAAAGCAGGAACTTGCTGAACACCCATTCCAACAACCTCCAATAACTGTAAAGATATGACTCTAAACAAATTTTAGAGCTATAGATGTCACAAAGTGACAGAAAGAAACAAATCTAGCACCGAAGGCAGCCTGGCAGGCCGACAGGAAGGATCTATTGCTCCTAGCTAGGAGACAAGCACAGTCCCTCATGAACCATGAGGGCCAAGCCCCAGGGTGGGTCCCACCAGCAGCACATACTGGCCAGACCAGACTTCAGGAGAGTGAATCACTGGCAATTGTGATGATTTCCCAATTTCTCAACCCAAATGCCAAAGATAAAATAAAAATTCAGTGGGAAACTCTTTTGGAACTGAGTGATAGAAGAGCATGGTCTGTCCCCTGCCCCAGGGTAAGAGGTGGTGGAGGCATGGTGTCTGCAGCTGCTGCCCTGTGGCTGCCTCCGCAGTTCCTAGCCTACAAATTATAGGATGACTAAGTGACCATTCAGAGGGTAATTGCACTTGCTTTGTCCTGCTTGGATCTTGGTCACAGTCTTGGGTGGTGGTCCTGGGATGTGTAACCAGTATACCAGAGCTTGTGGTGGCTGTAGAGAGGGGGGCCTCCTCCTAGCTTGGACAACATTTGCAAAAAGCCCAGCAATTTGGGACACAGCTCTCTCCACTCTGGAAGCAGAGTTCTATCATGGCAAAGAGTTCGAAAGTCAAGTAATTGGTTGGCAAGATGAGCAAGCACAGGAAGCACAGGGGCAAAAAATGATTAAAACATGGAACCAGAAGGAAGCAATGAAGTCAAAACTCCAACATCAAAAGCTTCCAAGAAAAAATACAAACTGGTAACAGTTGGAGGATCCAATGCAGGATCTCAAGAAGGATTTTGAAAATCAAGTAAGAGAAGTGGAGGAAAAATTGGGAAGAGAAATGGGAATGATGCATGAAAATCATGAAAAATGAGTCAACAGCCTGCTAAAGGAAACCTAAAAGTACTGAAGAACATAATACCTTAATAAACAGACTCACTCAAATGGCAAAAGAGGCTCAAAAAGCCAATAAGGAAAAGAATGCCTTAAAAAAACAAATTGCCCAGATGGAAAAGAAATTTCAAAAACTCACTGAAGAGAATAATCCCTTCAAAATTAGATTGGAACAAATGGAAGCCAATGACTTTATGAGAAATTGAGATACTATAAAACAGATACAAAGAAATGTAAAAATAGAAGGCAATGTGAAATATCTCATTGGAAAAACCACTGACCTGGAAAATATATCTAGGAGAGATAATTTAAAAATTATTAGATTACTTAAAAAGATAAAAAAAAAAGAGCCTAGAAATCATCCTTCAAGAAATTCTCAAGGAAAATTGCCCTGATATTCTAGAACCAGAGGGAAAAATAGGAATTGAAAGAATTTACCAATCACCTCTTGAAAAAGATCCCCAAAAGAAAACTCCTAGGAATATCATAACCAAATTCCACAGTTCCAGGGTCAAGGAGAAAATATTACAAGGTGTCAGGAAAAAACAATTTTAGTATTGTGGCAACACAATCAGGATAACATAAGATCTAGCAGCTTCTACATTAAAGGATTGAAGGGCTTAGAACATGATATTCCAGAGGTCAAAGGAGCTAGGATTAAAACCAAGAATCACCTACCCAGCAAAACCATGCTTCCGGGGAAAATATGGTCATTCAATAAAATAGAGGACTTTCAAATATTCTTGATGAAAAAATCAGAGCTGGACAGAAAACTTAACTTTCAAATACAAGAAGTAAGAGAAGCATGAGAAGATAAACAGAAAAACAAATCATAAGGAACTTATTAAAGTTGAACTATTTACATTCCTATATGGAAAAATGATAATTGTAACTCATGAAACTCATGAAGGGAATATATAT
>CM053587.1:257452504-257468500 GCA_028646515.1 Pseudochirops corinnae | reverse complement strand
ATCAAAGAAATAACTTATGCAATTATTCTTTCTTAAATGATTGTTGTCTTCTTAGTAATGTTGAATTTATTAACCCCAAAACTTCTGAATTTATGTAATTGAATGTTTGGTTTTGTCTTTTGAAATCATCTCTATCTTGTTGGGTTAAGAATTACTCTCCCATATATTCAGAGAAAGAACTAGAAACAACAAAGTCTGAATGCAGATTGAAGCAAACTACCCACTGTCTTTCTTTTTCTTGCTTGGTTTTGTTTCCTCTTCCCCATCATTCATTTCATCCATTACAATCCTTCTTCATAACCTGACTAATGTCTAATGTGAAAGTGTTTGCAGATCATATACTTGATTTCATGCCACCATGGCGGGGGGGAGGGGGGCAGAGGAAAGAGAAGGGGGAGAAAATTTGAAACTCAACGGATTATGGAACTGAATTTTGTAATCTAAAAATAAACAAACAAATTAATAAAGACAAAAGAAAAGAATTACTCTCCTAGACATACCTGTAAATTATGCCTCATCTGCTTTTCTCCTAATTTTGTTATGATGTGGTCTATGACATTCAGGTTACATATGTATATTTTTTAATTATTGCTATATATTGAACAACGTGATCATCTAAACCTATTTTCTGGCAAACTGCTTTTCAGTTTAGCCAAGATTTTTTGTCCAATTGAAAGATCTTCCATAATCAAAATAAATTATTTAAACAATAAGTTGTTAAATTCAAATGTTTCTAATCAATCTTCATCGATACTGTTTCATTACTTACTTTTCTATTTCTACTAAATCATTGTGAAGATTACTACTTTGCAAGATAACTAGTTTTATGACTGCTGCTACTCCCCCCTCCACATACATACATAATTTCTACTTTACTTTTTCATTTTCCTTGATATTCTCAGCCATTGTTTAAAATTTTTTTTATAATGTTTTGTCTAGGTCAATAAAGTAAACTTGGTAGTTTCACTGATACAGAACAAAAGTGACCTAATTTCTATTCCCTTAGAATGAAATAGGCATGAGTATATAGAGTCATAGTTAGGTGAATCAATCTTTTGTTAAAAAAAAAAAAGGGTTATCAGTGTTGGGTGTATTTGATAGAAAGATTTTTGTGTGCCTTGATAGAAAAACTCAGATATTTTAATCATTTTGCAATTATTTGGACTAGGATTTATTTTACTATTATTTTTCCTGAGTTTTATTTTAGCTAAGTAGAAATGTGATTAATTGTTGTAGTTTTATTTTGTATACTAGTGCTTTACTTAAATAATTAAATGTTTGAGTTTCTTTGCTCATTCTCAGGATTTTCCTTATAAATAAATCAGTAAATAGATTTACTTTTTTCTCATTTTTTGCCTGTTTATGTCTCTTTTCTTAT
This sequence comes from Pseudochirops corinnae, assembly GCA_028646515.1. Lineage (NCBI taxonomy): Eukaryota > Metazoa > Chordata > Mammalia > Diprotodontia > Pseudocheiridae > Pseudochirops > Pseudochirops corinnae. Next base: position 257,467,122 of record CM053587.1, on the reverse strand, counting down.
TACTATTGTTAGCCTTTTTAGAATTATAACAAATAAGTTTGTACAGAAAATAAATAATAAAGTATGAGGTAACCTCCTATTTTACTACTGAATTTATTGAGAAAGACTGTAGTATTTCCCATTGCATAAAATACTAGTTTTTGGATTCAGATATATAATTTTTAACCAAATTGAACATAGAATCTACTATATTTTGGGGGGGGAGGTCTCTGTATTATTTTGTTTTTAACATAAATGAATATTATACTTTGTTGCAGGCTTTTATACATCTGTTAATTATAATCAAGTGACATGGAGTGCCTTTTTAAATATTATTATGTTAATTCTTTTCCAAATATTGAAACATCTTTATTTTAATTCCTAGTATAAAGCAAAAAATGGATATATTGTTGTAGAATTTCTGCAAGAATTTTATTTTAAATGTTTGAATTCAGTTATTCATTATCTTACTCTAAATATATTTTTCTTTGCTGTATCTTTTTTCTGGTTTAGAGAATAGAGAACTCCATTTTCTCAAAAAGGAAATGTTGGTAGTATTTTCTTTAACACTTTTCAGGAAAATTTATACAATGAAGGCTTTAAAATATTTTTCAATTAGAGAATCCAGTTAAATTTATTTTACTCATAGGTTTCCCTCTCTCCAAGGTAATCCTTATAACTAATTCAGTTCCTTTCTTTTCTAACATGAGAATGATTAAAATCTCTATTTCAATTTCTATTCATTTGAATGTAATATATTTCCATAGATAGTTGCCTGGTGAGATTTTGAACAATATGTGTAGAATCTATTTTTCATTTGCCTGACAGTCCACATTTAACATTAAATAAAGTATGAATAGTCTATTCATGACCAACATTTCTATGTGGAATAAACATTGCAGGGAGGTGGAATGAGTATGGAAAATGGACAGATATATTGAAATAAAATTATGAAGCTTTAGGGATAGTCCAATCTGAAATGATGAAGTCTTCACACAAGAGTGGTGAAAGTGTCAGAGGAGAGAAGGAGGCATATGTAAGAGATGTTGCTAAGGTTCAAAAGATAGGACTAAGCAAAACGAATTGTATACAAAGAATGAGAGAGGGAAGAGTTGAGTATAATACATCCATTGCAATTCTTTGTGACTAGGAAGATGGTGGTGCCCTTGACAATAAAAGCAAAGTTATAAAGTGGGGAGGATTTTGCAGAAAATAAATAGTGATTTTAGTTTCAGATATGATGAATTTAAGATTTCTATGGGACATACAATCTGAGATGTTCAAGAGGCAGATAAAGATATGGGACTAGAGATCAAGAGAGAGAGTTTAATGCTGGACAAGTAGATCTGAGAATCATCTGCTCAAAGATGCTAACTGAATTAATAGGAATTGATGGGATTACCAAGCAAAGTATTACAGAAGAAGAGAAAAGAGTCCCAACCTGAGCCTTATGGGACATCAATGATTGAAGGATATAGCATGGATTAAGATGCAACAGAAGACAGTTAGAAGGTGCAGTTAGAAATGTAGGATTAGAAAATGGAAAGGACAGGACCATCCAAAGCTAAAAAGAGGTTATTAAGGAAAAGAGGATGTTAGTGTCAAAGGCAGAAGAAAGAAAAACGCAGGGAAAAAAGATCACAAATAAGAAAGATTTTGAAAAAAAAACACTTTTAATTTGGAAAGTAAGAGATCATTGTTAACTTGGAGGCTAACAGTTTTAGATGAATAAACTCAGAATTTGAACCACAGTTAAGAATCATGTAGGAGAAAAAGAAATTAATGCACAGAACTTAAATGACTTTCTCAAAGAGTTTAGCCATAAAAGAGAGGAAAGATAGAACTCAAAACAGGCTGTAAGAAAAAATGAGATGTTTTAAGTATGTGTAAGATTTCATATGGTTGCAGGCAATAGCAGAATAATAAACAAGGAAAAATTAGATTGATGAAAGTAGAGAGATGATACAGGGGGCAATCTGGAGAAATGGGATGAAATAGGATTGTGGGTGCATGACAAGGAGTTTGCCTTGTCAAGGAAGAAGTTTACCTCTTCATGTGAGACAGAAGTGAAGGAAGACAAAGCAGTAAATGACATCTGAAAGATTAATAAGAAGACAGAGAGAAGAGAAAGCTCTTGAGGAATGGTCTCTATTTTGTCAGTCAAGTATGAAGAATTCTCAGCTAAGATGTTAGATTGAGGAGCCCTGTTTGATGAATTATTAAAGGTTTGAAAAGCTACCATGGTGAATGAGATAGTGAATTGATTGGGGAAGTGTAAAAGGATCACCTTGTTTCAATGATATCCCAAATGAGAATGTTTACATGAATGTGTAGGGGATCCTCCTGAATGATTTCATGATTTTTTTTCCCTTTTATGTTCAGCAGTTTGTCAACAGAAGCAAATATAGTGGTGGATGGTAAGAGAATACTAAGGATAAGGCTTGGCAGGGCAATATAGGTAACAGGATAAAGGGGCAAGAGACTCAATAATAGAAGATAGACTAGAGTTGAACTGATTCAGGGGAAGAGAATGGGCCAGTGCAGTGGTAATAATCTACAAAATAAATATTATTTCATCTCTGCTTCATATGCCCAATCATTTACCAAAGCTTATTACTGCATTCATAACATCTCTTACATCGAATCCCCTCTCTTCACCTGGAGCTTCTACTTTATTTCAGGCCCTCATTGTTTCTCCCTTAAATTATGCCAACCCATTCCCAATTGATGTCCCTACCTCAAGACTTTTTCAAAATCTAGTCCATTCTGTTAACTACTTCTAATGTATGCTGTAGCTTCTATGTGACCGTGCGAATCTCCAACCTACCAAACTCCAGTGGCTTTATGTTTCTTTTAGGATAAAAAAAAACTGATCACCTTTTAAAACTCTACCAAACCTGGCCCCAAAGCTATCATTCTAGACTCATTAGACATTATTCTCAATCCTTCACTGTAAAATTAAACCAAACTGACCTTCTCTCTTCTCCTCAAATCTGACCCCATCTCCCATCTCCATGCTTTTGTATTTGCTAAAAGAGTCAATAGATGAGAAATTAAACATGAAAAAAGAGAATGAGGCATCCAGATTTACAGATCAAGAGCACAAGCACATAAGTTGGTTTTATAAAAGGAAAGGAACATCTCTTACTGAGAGACAATAATAAAGGAGTAAGATTAAAGTTTTATTTTTAAATAAATTTTATTATATTTTGGTTTATTTTAATTATTTCTTCAAGTATAACTTTCCTCTCTCCCAAAGTGCCATCCCAAGCAAAAAGCAATATTTTTAAAGAAAAAGGAAGAGGAAAAAGTAAACAAAATTGATAAATATATCCAAAAAAACTGGAAATATATCAAATGAACCACACCCATGAACTACCACATTCACAAAGACATGGGGTAGAGAGGTGTTTTCTCAAATTTCTTCTTTGAAGCTATTCTTATTTATAATTGTTTTGCAATTTGTTTTAGATAGTGTACATATTGTTTTTATCTCTCCTTACTTTACTCTGCATCACATCACATAAATATTTCAATATTTCCTGCATTTCTCATATTTATAATTTATTCATATTTCATTTACATTCCACCATTATCCAATAAATAGGCATCCACTCATTTTTCGGGTGCTTCAAATATAAATATTATAATGTGCTATAAATATGTTGGTGTAAGTTGAAGCTCTTTTTCTTATTATCTCTCTTTCTACCCTCTAAAATTCTCTCTAATTCATGATCCCATGAGCCATTTGATTCAAATGTTCCCTGCACTGATGCAGATGGAGACCACTCAATAACCTTATGGGTGATCTTTCAGTGATCTTGCAGTCTCCAGGGCCAAAACCTCATCATACTTCTCCAATCTGGTGATGAACCATTCCGAATTTAGCTATTCTGAAGTTTGTTGTCTTTACATACAAGCATAAAGCAGTTTGGTGAAATCATTCAAAAGTATTACAACTATTGCCTTCGTAGTCTCTTTCATTACATTGAAGAAGGTCCATTTTGTCTTTTTAGATACCAAGAAAGAGCAGTGTTCAATAATGTGAATGCTCCAAATAGAAAGTATTTTGAAATAGCGATCCATTTCAATGATCATATTCAGGAAATTCAACAGGTCTTTTAACAGTATTGCTATTCATATTGGAAAGATATATTTCTATAAAGTGGAGGTTGAAAAAAGTCATGCTATACTGAACCAGACTGGGAGAATAAGTGGCAGTCCTTATTCTCTTGACATCCTGAGTATGCCAGGAATACTATGGCAATACCTATCTTTTAGAAGCTATCTTCGAATAAAAAAGCCAGAGAGAAATGAATGTTGGCAGCATAAACCTTAAGGTTCTTTATGCTGTCTAGTCTCTTCAGTAGATAATTACATTTAGTTCAAAATGATTTTTGTACAATTTTAATGCTGCTTTTGAAGCTATTTTTCAAAGGATGATTTTTTTCTTTTAGATTTGTACCAGGGATAAAATATCTTTGCATGTGATTTATTTTCCTAGGTTTCTTGTGTTATGGTCATTTTGCCCATGTAATTTATTTTTTCCATCATGTCATGGCAATTACTTAAGGTGGTTAATGCAAGATAATATAAAATAATATAATATATAAAACAATATAATATATACACATATAAATAATAACACTATTAATATATTATATTTATTTACATACACATATATTTTTGCAATATAAAAGATGACTTTGTAGTGAAAAAAGAAACATCAATCCAAAATCCACTGGATCATTTTGGAAAAAAAAAACAATGATTTCAATAAGCCTATGAAAAATTAAATCTAACTGTGGATATGTACTCCTTAAGTAGCCTCTATGGTGCAATGAGAAACATTAAAATGTAGGAAAATATACAGAATATCTATTTACTTATGGAGATAGATCTTATGAAATGCCAACTGGGTGACTTTTAGCAACATAAAAATTCACAGTCATTGGGAATTAAGTGTCTATTTTCTCAGATAGAAACCCCATATAACAAACACATAGAAGAGGCACTATTGTTTCCAGAAACTTTACTATGAATACAAGAGGAAATTTACAAACAACTAGATGCCAGAATGTATTCTCTAAATCCTATATTCTGCAATATCCTTCATCGAAACTTTCTCAAGTACCTTATCCATAGTAGGCACTTTAAAAATATTGTTTAAATGACATTGAGCCAAGCCCATTTCTGCTCAAAATGAAGTTAGTTGGTAAGCAATTATAATTTAATTTGCTGAAAGTAGACAGACAATATTGATGATTTCATGTCTCCAAAATCCTTCTTTTTCCTTTTGAGGATATTCCTGCACCTGCCCTAATATTACTTCGCATGCTGGTTACTATGAATGCTGAAGAAATCAAATTATATAAAAGGAACTGAGGGGACAAAAGAAATGTGTATGGAGTAAGAACAGATGATAAAATATCCAGAGCAACAACATATATATCTAGGGTACCAACAAAAGAAAACAAAAACTCATAAAGCCTGTATCTTGCCTAAGAAGCATTCTACTCCTTAGTACTAATTTCTCAAAAACTTTTGTCACAAACTAAAATAATTTTATGTGAGCTTTTACTGGATAATGAATGCTCTGATTTTAAAACATCTTGCCTTTTTCCAACTAGTCATATAATGCTGTGACTCAGATCTTACTCTATTAAATAAATAACATGTATGTAAAATAGCTTTTTCTTCAAGATGAAATAAATGTACAAATAGAGAAATAATGACAATATGTGTGTGCATACAGAGTTAGTCTATTCCACAAATAAGTGTAATATTTCAGTATTTCAATATTTTCGGTGATATCAACAATTCATTCTTCTGGACAGTTTGCACAGACACAGGTTCCTCTATGTTTTAGTAGAAATTCTTCAAGAATTCTCATAAAAATTCATCATAGAATTGGAGAGAGAAGGAACCTTAGAGATCATCAGTCCAATGCTAATTAATTATATTACTATACCATTTCATGTCCTATTAATGTCTATAAAAATTTTTTCTATTTGCAGAAATAAAAATATTTTACCACACAGTGTCTATTAACAAATAGCACATAGAACTGAGGGTCAGAAAACCTCTGTTCTAGTCTTAACCCTGTCACTTAAGCAGTATTATAACTTTTAGAAATTCACTTAATCAGCAATTCTTTTTCCTCAGCCATAAAATAAAAGATTAAGACAAAACAACCATTAGTTTTCTTCCAAATCTAAAATTTTATTACTTCAGGCAATCAAAAATCACAGATGGTGATTTTTTTTTTTTTGGAGGATCATACTTGAGTCTCTCTTTTTTTTTTAACTGAGAGATAGACTTACTGGTAATAAATATTCAATTTTGAACAAAAATATTTCTTCTTTTCATGTCTTCATATAGCTCTGTTTGTATTGTAAAATCATAGTAAATCTTTGTGTAATGCTATTATTGGTATCAGGATTTGAAGAATAATACAAAAATAGAGAAGTAGGTGAAAATACTAAGCAGTACTCACTTTGTTAGAGTTTCAGAAACAATTTTAACGTTATTATCATAGCAGGGTAAGGAATAAGTATCATTGTTATCATCCTTTAAACATGTCAAAAAAAGTTGTAATTTTTTTTAACACTGCCCTAATGAAAGCTTTAAGTCCCTTCAATGCCAGAGAATATAAAGTGATTTAGTGTACAAGAAAAGGAACAAGTTTATTATTAATGTCCAAGTGATACCTGTTTACTTTTCTACCTATTTTATGATATCATATATATGTGTATGTATTTCTGTATCTTTTCTTCCGTTGCTTCCTCTATCCTCTGCTTTCCTCCTCTAGCTCTGGGAAAAGTTATCAAATCGACACTTTAATTTCAAGGAAAAAATGTCAATTATTTTATGGCACCATTCATCATTTCTGTGTATTCCCAGGTAAAACTTCTCTCTAGTCACTACTCACCTCTTATTAGAATGTAAGTTTTTTGAAGCTAGGGACTCCTCTGGTTTTTTGTATTGATATACCTGGTGCCTGGCACATAGGAAGGGTTTAATAAGTGCTTTTAAGTTTATTCATTTTTTTATATATAACTCCAGCATTTTTCTGATATTTTAATGTACCTTCAAGTCATAGAACTCTTTATTCTCTAAAATAATGAAATTGAGATACACACAAAGGATGATAGCAATATTCATGGCAGTCATTAGAGTATATATCTCATTATAAGTAAGGAATTAGGAAGGAAAATCTGTCTAAAGTATAGCATCAAGGAAATGTATAAATTTTAAAAACAAGATGAACTGGTCACTTGGTGAGAGCAAAGGCTAACAAATAGTCATTTTGCTTGATTAGTATCTTCAAGTTATCAAAAAAAATTCAAGGAAGTACTACTTTAATCATTGACCTCTCCTTAAGTGTAGAATGAAGCATTCTTAATGAATTTATAGAAAATCATGAACAAAAGTTGCATAGATTGGGAAGGAATTGATAGGTTATGAACTTCTTGATTGGAGGGCATAACCATTTGGATGAAATCAGGGATCCATCTGAGTATCATGTATTTGAGTGTACACTATGTATAAAGGGAATGAAAAGAAGGAAAGGGAAGTGAAGAGAGTTAGGGTAAATATGAATTCATGTTAGAGTATGCTATGTAACAACAGCTATTAATAGACAGTATATGATCAGCCAATAGGCATCTATATCTCAAGCACTGTGCTAAGCAACAGTGATAGAAAAAGATAGACCATGCTCTCAAGGAAGCCATAACCTGGTGGGAAAAGATGTTGTCTTAACTTTTCAAAAAGGACCTATGACAACACGGGATGATGTCATGAATTGTGAATGCATTGGGTTTAAGTGAGACATGAACAGTCATCAGGCTCACTCTTTCTTCTAGAATTATCAAAGTCCAGTGGGAAGACAAAAGTCAGAATAATTGGCAATATCCTGGGATGACCTTGGCATCTTCAATGTCTGACCAAACTTAAGCACTCTACAGGACCTAATACAGCTGCCTTCATGGCCATTAGAACAAATTGTTTTCATACACTCATTCTGCCAGGGGAAGTCTTCCCATACTTGGGATAGACAACATCCAACTCATCAATGCGTTTCTGACCCAATGGTTACCTTCAACCTTGTCTACTCCATCTGCCAAGACCATTGACTGGAATATTTACTTCCCTCAACAGCACTGCGCATGCTACAACTTCTTTAAGTCACAAGTGAGAGTTGAGTTACAGATGAACACCAATGATGGATGAGCAGCTCTGAAAAGGACTCAGTAAACCCTTACAACACACATGATAGTTTTCCTTGAACATGACAATGAAGAAAGATAACATGTAAACGAATATGTACAAACAAGTTATTTACAGAATAAATAGGAAAAAAGTAAAGGAGATAGTACTGGAATTTGCAGGGGTTAGGAAAGACTTCTTATAGAAGATGGGATTTTAGTCAGAACTTGAAGGAACCCAGAAAGTAAAGATGAGGAGGGAAATCACTCCAAGCAGATGGAACACTCAGAGAAAATACACAGAGCTATGAGATGAATTGGCTCATTTGTGCAACAGCAAGGAGGCCAGTGTTACTGGATAGAAAAGTAAGAGGTTGAGAGTAAGGTATAAGAAGAATGGAAGGGGAAGAGTAAGTTTTGATGGGTTTGTACTACCAAATAGAGGATATTATATTTCATCATGGATGTGTAAGGAAACCACTGGAGTTGTGTTTGTGTGTGTGTGTGTGTGTGTGTGTGGAGGTAGAGGGGTGGAGTGTAGGAAATGACATGGTTGCACCTATGGTTTAGGTAAATCATTTTGGTGGGTGTATAGAGGATGGACTAGAGCAGAGGTGGTCTTGAGGCCACATGTGGTCTTCTAGATCCTTGGATGTGGCTTTTTGATTGAGTTCAAGTTTTACAGAACAAATCATTTTACTGAGGGTATTTGTTCTATAAAATTCAGATTCAGTCATAGGGCTGCACTGGAAAAACTAGAGGGCCACATGTGGCCCCAAGGTCACAGGTTCCCCACCTTTGATTAGAGTGTGGAGATATTTGGAGCAGGCAGACCTACCAGCAGGCTACTGCAATAGCCCAGGTGTGAATTGTTGAAGGCCTGCATTAGAGTGGTGGCAGTATAAAAGGAGAGAAGAGGACATATTTGGGAGATGTTGCAAAGGTGAAATTAATAGGCCTTGTCAACAGATTGGATACTGGGGATGAGAAGGAAGTAACAATGACACTTAGTTTATGGAGCCTGAGTGTTGCCCTCAACAATAATAGGAGACAGGGAAAGTTTAGGAAGAAAGCTGATGAATTCAGTTTTCAACATGTGAGTTTGAAATGGCCATTATACCTCCAGTTTGAGATGTCTGAGAGGCATTTGGAGATTTGAGACTGTAATTGAGCAGAGAGGTTAGGACTGGATACGCAGATTTGAGAATCATCAGCACAGGGATGGCAATTAAATCCATGGGAGTTGTTGAGATCAAGTGAAGTAGTATATAGAGAGAAGTAATAATATTCATAACTGAAATGGATCTGTAATCTCATCTATTTGGGAGTTTCCTTCAAACATGAATATCATAACCTATTCATTCCTGCCCTTCTTGAAACACTCTTGACTATTGCTTCCCATACATTAATAACAGGGAGTCACCTTCCTCTTCCTATTGCCCAAGGTATTATATTTAGTTCTTTCATGATTTTTCCTGCCGTAACATTTTCATCATGACAAAATCAAGGGAAACTCGTAGGACAAAGGTTTCAGCAGCATTTGTTTCCCCCCCTTACCAATGTTATAGGCTCAATATTTTATGGTATTCTACATGACTGCATCTTTTGGGCCTAATTTGTGTATGACTCATGACTATTACTCTTACATCATAAACTAAATTAAAGGACACAGGATTTGAAAAAAACTATTCTAAGGTAAAGATTGTAGGATTAACAATAGATATAAATCTCTCTAGATCAGCGGTTCTCAACTTTTGGGTTGTGACCCCTTTGGGGGTCGAACAACCCTTTCACAGGGGTCACAGGGGTCACCTAAGACCATCAGAAAACACATATTTTCAATGGTCTTATGAACAGAGACCCCGCTCCTCTATCCATCTCCAGGTGGGTCTGCCCACATGCAGAGACACCCACATACGAGTATTAAAGGGTGATGGCATTAGGAAGGTTGAAAACCACTGCTCTAGATCCTCTTCCCATTTAGTAGCCATGCTCCCCAATCTTTTTATTTTGACAAAGGTAACATAGGCTTCTTGAGTCCTAAGTTAAAGCATTCTGTGTCTATGCACATGTGATCAAAAACCTAATGTTCAATTTATTCTGGCCTATTAGAAACCACATATTCAGCAGGAAATTTTAAAAGGAAGATAAATGTTTTGCAGCATCAGTTCTTGTTAAACAAAATAACATATGAGGGAGACTTGGAAGGTGATTAAGATCTCATCTTTGCTTGAATACTGAATTTAACACTTTTGTGTCATTTTGCAGAGTGTGTAGGGGGGAGCAAAACAACTTATTTCTGTAGCACTAAGTGATTGAGTCAATAACCTATTTTAGTATAGCTGTCAACTTGGTAGCTTTCTTTTTTCTTTCCATAACCTACATTTTAAATCTCAGAGATGAGTTTGGGTTTTTCTTCTTTTCTTCTTCTAGATTATTATTTTTATCATTATTATTATTATTATTTTGCTGTGTCTCTCTACAAGGGAGAAATATTTTAATTCTTCTACTTTACTTCTTCTATATTACTTCTACATACAGGATTCCTACATTTGTATTAAGGACATTGAAAAGTATACAGATTGGGGCAGCTAGGTGGCACAGTGAATAGAACACAGGTCCTGCAGTCAGGAGGACCTGAATACAAATCCAGCCTCAGACACTTAACCCCAATTGCCTTGTCTTCCCCCCTCAAAAAATAAAAAAGACAAAAAAATAAAAGAATACAGATGAGGACCTAAAGTTCATTCCACATAAGAATCATCTAGAGAAAGTGGAAATATTTAGCCTTGAGAAGAGAAGACTAAGAATGAATTTGGTGAGTGTCTGAAAGTGTTAGAAGCTCTATCGTATATACAAAAAAGGATTAGATTTATTGTATTTGGCTCCAGAGTGTTAAATAAATGATCATTGAAAGATAGATTGATTTCAATGGGTAGAAGTTTACATGAGTACTATTTGACCTTGATGTCAGGGAAAAATTCCTCAATTAAAAATATCCCCAATTGAAACAACTCCTCCTAAATGGAGTCTTCTCAGCACCAACTGATTGAAAATTTTCTGAGTATGTTGTCTAGATCAGTGATCTTCATATTATGGACTGCTAGAAGGCCATACTATAACACTAAGGTGGCTATAGTTTGACCCAAAGTGATGAATAAATCAGGAGATCAGGGTTTATAAAGAAGGCCAAATCTACAAGCTTGTCACCAGTGTGATTTCACCACCTCCTTCAATACTTCCCCACTTAACCCTCTCCAAGAGTAGATAATATATTTAGCCAAGCAGGGATGTGGGCCCCTCAGGACAGAGGATATAATATAAACTAATAAGGAACACAATGTAACTATTGGGCAAATTTCCACCCCTACTGTTCCCCAGCATCCCCATCATCCTTTCCTCTGGTTCATCATAGAATCTGATTCTGTACTCCAGGACATGGATTGATAGCTAGCCCCTCCAGCACCGTATACATATAAACACACTCTGTGTGTATGTGTGTGTGAATGAGTACCTGAGAATAAGTTTGAGGGACAGGTTTTCATCACATGTTTTCCCAAGAAAAAGACCCATTTCTAAATTTCCCTGTTTCCTTGAAGGTTGACACCATTCTTCCATTCTCTCAATTTCTCAGTTTCCCCCTTATCTATGACTCTAAAAGCAACTGAAACTGCCCTTTAAAAAAAAAAGACCTTTTCATTGCCAAGTATGATGATATTTACCTAGTCTTCAGCTTTCTCGAACTTTTTTGCAACATTTGATACTGGAATATCAAATGTATAGTAATATACTATAGAGGTAATCAGGTGGCACAATTAATAGATTTCCCAAGCTCTAGTTCAGAAAAACTGAATTCAAATTTGGCCTCAGACACTTAGTTGTGTGTCCTTGCACAAGTCACTTTACCTCTGCTTGTCTAGTGTCCTTTGAAGGAGAAGAAGAAGAAGAAGAAGAGGAGGAGGAGGAGAAAGAAGAAGAGGAAGAAGAAGAGGAAGAAAAAAGAAGGAGAAGAAGAAGATGTTCAATTTACCTTCCAAGTCAAGAATTTGTTTTGTTTTCTATCTTTAGTTCATTCTATTCACTGGAACTCCAATCCTTTTTCTTCACTGCCTACTGTACATCCTTCTTGATGGTCCTATCACCATCTTAAACTCAACGTGATCAAAATTGAATGAATTTCCTTCTCCTTCAAATGTCTACTTTGTTGAACTTTCTTATATGAATGATATAATTGTTTTCAGTCACCCAGATTTCAAATTTGATGTTCATCTTTGAGTCATTGCTTTTAGTTATCCCTTACACTTAGTAAGTTTCAAAATGATACTATTTCTTCAAAAGACTCTTCTGTTACATATTGAAGAAAAAAAGAAACATTGGTTTACAAGACACTCGCTATATATCATCTTTCTTAAAATACAGTCTTTTTCATGGGGAAAGCACTAGAAGATGAGTAGGAGCAGTAAAAAGTTAAGATTTTTTTTCTAAGAAAATGAGGCATTCTAAAAGACTGAAGTAAGGAAGGAATACATTCCAAGCCTGAGAATTATTTAGTTCAAAGGTATGGAGATGGTAGATGGAGTGTCTTGTGTGAGCCATGGTTTGACCACATTACCAAGTGTGTAAAGGTATGTGTTAGCTAATAAGTCTGAGAAAAGAGGTTAGGGCCAAATTGTTAAAGGCTTTGATAACCAAACAGAGCATCTTATATTTTTTGATCCTAGAGTTATCAGGGAGTTACTGGAATTTATTGAACCAGAGAATGATGTGATCAAATTTGTAATTTGAAAAATATCACTTTGGAAACTATGTGGAAGATGTATTGGAAAACAGAGAAACTTGAGGCAGGAAGTTCAATGAGAATATTATGAAATAATCCAGGCCATGGCTGAGGAGGGGCTGAAAGAGCATGCTGACAATATAAGAAGAGAAAACAGGATGAATTTTGAGAAATGTAGAGCTACAAATGTCAAGATATGGTAACTGATTAGATATATATGGTAAGGAAGAGTAAAGAATCAATTATAACCCCAACGTTGTGAATCTGAGTAAAGAAATATGGGGTTATCTATGAAAGAACTAGTAATTTTTTTTAAAAAGTTGTTTTTCCTTGATAAACTGGACTCTTCTCAGCAACGCACAGCTATAAGACAACTCTACAAGTCTCAGGATGGAAGGAGATAGCTACATTCAGAGAAAGATCGAGAAAAACTAGAGTTTATATGGAGACTGAAGCAATACATGCTATCGTTCTTTTTCATATTTGGTTTTATTTCTTTTTTCCCAGTGTTCATTCATTGGTTACAACCCTTCTATACAACCAGACTATCGTACGATTGTACATTGTACAATTGTACAATGTGAAAGTGTTTACATATCCTATACATGAATGTACACCACTATGGGGGTGGGGGGGAGAGAAGACAGGGGAGAAAATCTGAAACTCAAGGGATTATGGAACTGAATCTTATAAACTAAAAGTAAATAAACAAGTCATTGAGAGAAAAAAAAAATGTTGTTTTTGATAGAAAGATAATGGGATTGAATATGTTGAACTTGATATACGTGTAAGGTAAGAAGGATGTTCACACTGCCTGAGGAAACTTGTCTATGCCACCAGGACCATCTGTAAACTAGCAAGAGAATTAAAAATTAATTCATTTAAGACACTGGTGAAAGCATGGCATTCCAAGACATCTCTGAGAAAAAAAAAAGCAGATAAGTGGTAGAGGAAGGAATTATTGCTGGTATAGGAATCTCACAGCAGAAGATCTAAGTTGAGGAAAATCCTGAGAAAAGATTGCATCTTTCTCCAGCTTCCTCCTAATACCTATAATATATATCCATTAACAGTATAGGATAATCTGCAATTTCATTAGCCAAAATACTAAATTTAGCCACCACCATAGAGAGGACTAAGTATTAGTTAGACATAGATATAAATATAAAATTAAACAGAGAATCCAATTCCCTTCTTAATGTTAGAAATTTTCCCAAAGGGGGCCTCAGATTATAATTAAACTCTTAATATTTTGTCTAAAATAAACTTCCAGAGTCAGAGGATGGAATCATAATGGGGACAATTGTGCTCATTCTTACTCTTAAAGTGAACTAATAATTGTAAACCAGAGTTATATATGATTTAATACTTGTCTCAAATGTGCTTCTTTTTTATCTAGCTTAAAAGTTCTTTGATGACAGGCACCAAATTTATACTGCAATGTCCATCAAAAATTCTAATGCATACCATGTAATAGAGATTTAGTCCCACATCATTATGTAGCAGTGTAACAGCAAGCACCCTAGCATACCTAGGGAGGCTACTAGCACAGGTTCTTAGATCTGCTTTTCTAAAGGAAAGCAACTCAAAATGGGTTAACGGTTTCACTTTAATCAAACATATGATTTACCTAGTTCAGGGGGAAAAGTCAG
>CM053587.1:257430280-257452004 GCA_028646515.1 Pseudochirops corinnae | reverse complement strand
ATATATATATATATATATATATATATAAATTATTATTAACTACATGCAACTGGGAATTAAATATACAGGCACTGGGGTAGGGAGATCCATCTTGCCCTACTGGAAAGTCAGAGAGGCTATGGGGGAGGACATAGAAGAGAGCAGATTGGGGGAAGGGTGTTATGGAAATCTAAAGATCTTCCCTGCCCCTAGGCCTTTTGCTTGACTAGCTTAAGTGGCTCTGAGAATCTTTCCTGATTTGAAAGTATACTCTGCCCCCTAATAGGCTGAATGTGGTCACTTGGAGCCTGTGGTAGGAGGCTTGTTTATCGGGAATGCCCACACCTTGTTGATTTGTGATTGGGCAGTGGGTCAAGAGGGCTATGACATTCTCTGATCCAGGAGAAGGCTATATATACGCCCTGATGTGAGGTTTTGCTTTGGGGCTCACTTTGAGAAGAGTTGTGTGATTTGCCCAGACAAGATTCTGGTAATCCATTGAGTCCCCTGGCTTTGAGAAACCCAGATGTTGGTGCTTCCCTCTCTGCTAACTGACTAGGTATGGATGTAATGGTCAGATGGTTGGAAGCCCGTTTGCTAATCTGTTTCTTTGTCTGCTTGTAACTTCTGCTTGTTTTCTGTTTGCATTCTCTGAAGTTCAGGGTGCTGACTTTTTCCCCTGAACTAGGTAAATGATATGTGTTTGATTGATTAAAATAAGATTATTAACCCATTTTGAGTTGCTTTCCTTTAGAAAAGCAGATCTAAGAATCCATGTTAGCAGCCACCCTGGGTATGCTAGGGTGCTTGCTGATACAAGGGGTTACACAGTGGGGTGGCTGTTTGGGGATGGTGGGTGGGGAAAAGATGGGGAGAAAAGTTGTAACTCAAAATCTTGTGGAAATGAATGATATAAACAAGAAAATAAGTGAATGAATTTTTTAAAAAATCAGAAAGCATAGGAATAATTGGACCTTTCCTTAAAATGATAAGTAGTATTAATTTATAATCATCAGCAAGTTTTATTTGTAATGGGAATAAACTAAATAATAAAATAAACTTTTCTAAGCACATCAGGGAGGAAGTGAGGCTGTCCATTATCATAACTATCATTCAATTTGTTTTAGAAAAAGGAATGAAATTAAAAATAGTCAATATGGAAACAAAAATTATCACTCTTTGCACATATGATTGTATACTTAGAGAATTCAAAAGAGACAGATAAAGACTAGTTGAAATAATTAACAACTTTGGTAAAGTTGTAGGATATAAAATAAATCCACATAAATCATCAGCATTTCTACATATTGCCAACAAAGCCCAGTAACAAGAGATAGGAAAGGAAATTCCATTTAAAATAAGTGCAGACAATATGAAATAATTGAGAGTTTGCCTGCCAAAACAGACCCAGGAACTATATGAACACATTTACAAAATACTTTTTGCACAAAGTCTGATGCGAACAATAAGAAAACTCTTCATTGCTGATGGGTAAACTGAGCCAATAGAATAAAAATGATGATTCTACCTGAATTAATTTATTCATTCATTATTTAATTATTATTAATTTATTCATAATTTATTATTCAGTATCATACCAATCAAATAACCAAAAATATTTCATAGAGTTACAAAAAATAATAGCAAAATTCATCTGGAAGGACAAAAAGTTATGAGAATCAAGAGGATTTGTAAAAAACAAAATGTAAAGGAAGGTTACTTAGTAGTATCAGACCTTAAATTGTATTATAAAGCAATATTCATCAGAACAACCAAGTGCTGGCTAAGAAACATAGTGGCAGATCAGTGAAGTAGATTAGGTACACAATATACAGTAGTAAATGACCATAATAATTCAATGTTTAACAAACACAAAGATCCAAGATTTGGGAACAAGGAATCACTTTGACAAAAATTGCTAAGAAAACTGAAAATCAGTTTCTCAGAAATTTAAGTATAGACAAATACCTCACATTGCATACTGTGATTAGGTCAAAATCTGTGTATGATTTGGACACAAATGGTGATATCATAAGCAATATTAGGAGAGTACTAGAGAAGAATTTGTGACCAACCAAGAGAATGAAGGCAGCATAGGCTATAAATTAGATAATTTTGATTACATCAGAATAAAAAAGTTTTGCACAAACAAAACCAATACAGCCAATATTAGAAGGTAAGCAAGAAATTGAGGGAGATGGGGAAGCAATATATATCAAGTGTGTCCAATAATGGTCTCCTTTCTCAAATATATAGAGAACTGAAACAAATATATAAGACTATGTCATTCTCCAACTGATAAATGATCAAAGGATATGAAGAGGA
This sequence comes from Pseudochirops corinnae, assembly GCA_028646515.1. Classification (NCBI taxonomy): domain Eukaryota; kingdom Metazoa; phylum Chordata; class Mammalia; order Diprotodontia; family Pseudocheiridae; genus Pseudochirops; species Pseudochirops corinnae. Next base: position 257,449,700 of record CM053587.1, on the reverse strand, counting down.
AATTTTCAGAAGAAGAAATCAAAGCTATCTATACTCACATAAAATGCTTTAAATCACTATTGATCGGAGAAATGAACATTAAAACAAGTATCAGGTAACACCTCATACCTTGCAGATTGGCTATTATACCAGAAAATGGAAATGACAAATGTCAGAGGTGTAAAGCCAAGCACAAGCAGCTTTCCGGAGGATGGCTCTGTGAACACCTTTCAAGGTTCTGATTACATAGTATAATGAACACTATATTTATTCAATAACAAATCAGAGCACAACATTCACAGAAAATCAAGGTACAATATTCACAATGTTACAACTTATCACAGAAAATCAAAATACAGCATTCACAACATCTTATCACTAAAATAGCCACATAGTTTTCACCAGAGTGGTCACATAGTTTTGAACAAAGTACAATCATTTAGTCAATCACTTAGTAACTCAATCATTTAATTAACCCAATCATTCAATCATCCTTAAGGAGGCTTGCCTCCTTGAGGGTCACAAATACAGAAGTCAAAGTTCTCCACTCATGGGGCACACTAAGTTACAAATCAGTCACTATTCAATCATCATTCACTATTCAATCATCAGAAAATACATAGGCCATCCACCTCTTGGTCACAAGTAAATCACAATCTTTTCAATCAGGACACAGTATTCATGTATAGTCTTCTTTCAGCTTGACTCAGGATAGGCTCTCAGATTCCCTGGATCCTCTTCCATGGTGCCAGCTCCTACCTGGATTCACCAAACTGTCACCTGAGTTCAAACAGGTTCAGACAGCTCCCAGCTCCTTGTCCAGCTCTCCATGCAGTTCCTGTTCCAACCTGAAGCTCACAGTGTCCCATCCACCTTAAATCCTTCAGTCTCTATACCTGGGAAGTGAAGGCTTAACAAAGGCACAAACAGACAAAGTACTGACACCACAGTCATGTTTCCTCAGTCTTCTGCAGCTCCAGCTATGCCTTGGAAATTCTCTGCAGCTCCACAGCAGCTCCAGCTGGCCCTCAGAAAAAGCTCCACCACCACAAATTCCCAGGAAATTCTGAATTTTGCAGCTAGTGTTTTTCCTTATATACAGTATTGCTCCTCCCTGTTCAGCCCCTTCCTGTCATGTCAGCAACAGAGGTTTCCTGTTCATCCCCTTCTTGTTATGTCAGCAATAGGGGTTCACACCTTCTGTTTTTTTAATAGAGGCTTAATTGGAAACTAGGTGCTAAGTACCTATTAGCTTAGCAATACAAAGGGATCTTCAAATTTCATTACTATTACAAAAGGATGTGCAGAAATTGAGACACAAATGAATTGTTGGTGGAACTGTGAACTTATCCAAACCTGATCCAAGCAATTTGGACCTATGCCCAAAGAAGATAAAAGTGTGCATAGCCTTTATCCAGCAGTATCACTACTAGGCTTGTGCCCCAAAGAGATCAAAGAAAAAGGAAAAAGACTTATATGAACAAAAATATTTAAAATAATAAGCCACTCTTTTTGTGGTGACAAAGAATTAGAAATTGAACAGATGTCAATCAATTGGGAAATGACTGAATTTGTGGTATATGATTGTGATGTTATATTATTGTGATGTTAGAAATGATGAGAAAAACCTCAGCTTGAACTGAAGCTGAGTTAAATAAGCAAAACCAAGAGAACACTGTATATAGTAATAGTAATATTGTAATGATCATGTGTGAATGACTTACCTCTTCTCAGCAATACAATGATCCAAGATAATTCCAAAGGACTTAATGATATAAGATGCTATATGCCTCCAGAGACAGAACTAATGGAGTCTGAATGCAGATTGAAGCATACTTTTTAAACTTTCTTTATTATTCTTTTATAGAGAGCCTGCATTTTTTTTTTGCCACATGCCTAATATAGAAATGTTTTGCATGAGTGCAAATGTATAATCTACATCAAATTTCTTGCCTTCTCAAGGAGGGAGGAAGGGACAAAGAGAATTTGAAACTCAAAATTCTTTTAAAATGAATGTTAAAAATTGAGGTTCACATTTAATTGAGAAAAAATAAAATAAAATTTAAATGCAAAAAATAAATAGGTCAGGGTTGGATTGATTCTTCTGCATCATAAATCTTTTTAAATTATATTTTCTTCTAGTTTTATATTAATTTTGATCTTTGCTGTAAGAAATCAGTGGCATTACACTATGCAACCCACTGCTCAGGACAGATTCCCAGTCATCAAAACACCATTTCCTTTCTGTTGAAATACAACCATTTAAATTTTTTATTATGTTATTTAGTGGTTGTCCTAATTAGTGTCTGTGTACTCTTTTCTCAAAATTGAGAACTGGGACCATAATTAAGGGAAACATCCAGGAGTGTGTTGGTAAATAATTAACAACTGCCTCAGTTAAAAACAAAATGTATATACAACCACTTTTAAGTTGAAAATGCATTATTAGTATTTTCTCCATCCCTTGGTCCATCCCATTAGACTTTTTCAAATCTAAACAACCAAAAAACCCCAATAAATCAGGCCCTGATTTGTAGCATTTACTGATTTCTGACGAGTAAAGGCACACACTAAAACTTTAACAATTGTGTCTTATGAGCTGTTGGAGCTGGAACCAGCCCATATCTGAAGTCATTGACATTGAAATAATCTTTGAGATAACAAAGGTAAATAAAAAGACCAAGGGAGGGTTGAGAGGGATGAAAGAAGGTCAAGGACAGGATCATAAAAACATTGACATTAATTTATGAGTAAGAGGATGAGGAACTAGGAAAGAATGTAAAATACAAGTACTTCAGAGAGTTTGTGAAGGATTACTTCTAATTGTAGATCAAACTCATCTAAAGAACTATACATATGAACAATATTTCTTCAGAATATTATCAGGTCACATTTACATAGCACTTCATAGTTCCTAAAACACTTTCTTCACACTAGCCCTAAGAGTTAGACAATACAAAGATAATTATCCCAATTTTACAGATGAGAAAAGAGAGACTCATCCAAGGTTTAGTAAATGTCTGAGGCAGGACACAGACCAAGACCTCCTGACTCTAGATATGATCTAGATTTCTTTCCACTTGTCCTATTGCTTTGCCATAATTGTGCCAAAAGTCTAGATGCCAATTCAAGATTCAAGCTCTATTAAGAGATATACTTTCATTTTCATGCTGAGAAATATGAATGATGGATATAGATCTCATTTCCATAGCATGTTTAAGTTTGCACCATGCTGAAAATCTCCTGAGAGTTCCCAAAATGAAAGCTCTTAGGATTATTATAGCCAAATTCTGGAGTTCCCAAATCAAGGAGAAAATTCTTCAAGTCACCAAAAAAGAAATACTTCAAAGAGCTAAAGGCACAATCAGGATCAAACAAGATTTAGCAACTTCCATGTTAAAGGAATGGAGGGTTTGGAATATGATATCCCAGAACGTAAAGGAGCTAGGGCTACAATTTAAAATAGCCTACCTAGCAAAGCTGAGTGAAATTCTTCAGAAGAAAAAATGTAGATATATAATGAAATAGAGGATTTTCAAGAATTCCTGATAAAAAGAATAGAGATGAATAGAAAAATTCACATTCAAACACAGGACTCAAAAGAGTATAAAAAAGATAAACATGAAATGACAAGGAACTTAGTAAGCTTAAACTGTTTACATTTCTATTTAGGAAGTGATAATGTAACTCCTAAGAATTTGTTATCATTATTAGGACAGTTAGAAGGAGTCTATATAGACAGAGGGTATGTGAGTCAGTTATGTTAGGATGATCTCCAAAAATAAATGAAGAGACAAGAAAGAAAGATGTGCTGGGAGAAGGGAGAAGGGAAAAAAAGAATAGGGAAAATTATTTCACATAAAAGTGTGCAAAAAAAGAACTATAATAATAAAGAAAATTGGAGGGGAGTAAATGATAATGCTTAAATTCATTTGCTGGAACTAATTCAAAAAGGGAATGGTGAGTGTGTGTGCATGTATATATGTATGTGTGTGTATAATATGCATGTGTATATATACATGTACACACACACATTCATTTGGGTATAGAAATCTGTCTTACCCAACAAGGAAATAAGACTGGAAGATGATAAGAAAAGGGGAGGTAATAAAAAAGAGGGCTGATTAAGAGAGGTCATGATCAGAATCAAAATAAACTTTTTTAGGAGGGACAGGGTTAAAAAAGAGAAAAAGAGAAAATAGGATTGAGGGAAATACACAGTTGGTAATCATAACTGTAAATTTGGATGGGATCAACTCATCCATAAAAGAGAAGCAGATAGCAGAGTGAATTAGAAACCAGAGTCTCACAAGTTGTCCTTTTATAAGAGATACACTTGAAACAAAAAGACACACAAATAGGGTTAAAATAAGGGGCTGCAGCAGAATCTTTTATGTTTCAGCTGAAGTTAAAATGCAATGGTAGCAATCATGATCTCAGACAAAACAAAAACAAAAATAAACCTAATTAAAAGAAATAATAAGGAAGACTACATTTTTCAAAGAGGTACCATAAACAATGAAGAAATATAAAAATTTTTACAACGTCTCTAATAAAAACCTAATCTCTCAAATATGTACGGAACTGAGTCAAATTTTCAAAGTAATAGCCATTCTCCTATTGATACATGGTCAAAAGATATGAAGGCAATTTTCTGAAGAAGAAATCAAAACTATCTAATCATATGGGTGTGAATGTTCTAAATCACTATTGATTAGAGAAGTGTAAATTAAAACAATTCTAAGATGCCACCTCATATCTGTCAGAAATGCTGGAGGGAACGAGGGAAAATAGTACACTAGTGAAATGCTGATGAAATTGTTATCTAGTCCAACTATTCTGCAGGACAATTTGGAGCTATGCCCAAAGGGCTATAAAACTGTACATATCCTTTGACCAGAAATACCACTGCTGTTCTTCAGTCCTTTCTGACTCTTTGTCACCTCGTGGACCATACTGTCCGTGGGGTTTTCTTGGCAAAGATACTGTGGTTGTTTGCTGTATCCTTCTCCAATGGATTAAGACAGAGGAAATGTCTGAGGTCACATTGGAACTCTTGTCTTCCAGACACCAGGCCCACTTCTCTATTCACTGACCCACCTAGTTGCCTCCACGGCAAACAGAGGTTCCCAAAGTCACACAGCTAATAAATGTCTGAGGCTGGATTTGAACTCAGTTCTTCCTTACTTCAAGTGGATGGCTCCATCCATTGAGCCTTCTAGCTGCCTCTGTTTCCCAAAGAGAGCAAAGAAAATGGAAAAAAAGACCTATAGGCACAAAAATAATATTTATAGGAACTCTTTTTGTGGTGGTAAAGAATTGGAAATTGAGAGTATACCCATCAACTGTGGAGTGACTGAACAAGTTATTGTATATCATTGGAATGGAATATTATTGTGCTATAAGAAATGATGAGGGGAATGGTTTCAGAAAGAAAAGCAAAATCTGGAAAGACTTACATGAACTGATGCAAAGTGAAGTGAGTAGATCATTTTACATAGTAACAGCAAACAGTAAGATGATAATTGACTGTGAAAGACTTAGCTATTCTGATTAATATAATTATTCAAGACAGGACTCATGATGAAAATTGTTATCCACATTCAGAAAGAGAATTGATGAGCTTTGAATGCAAACTGACATATAATTTTCCCACTTTATTTTTCTTGCTTTTTTGCAACATGACTAATATGGAACTGTTTTGCATTATTTCATATTTATAATGAGTATCATATTGCTTTCCTTATCAGTGGGTGGGAGAGGAGGGGGAGGGAGAGAATTAAGACTTCAAAATTTAAAAATAAGTGTTAAAACAAATAAATATTTTATTTAAAAGAAAGAGGAGAAAGAAGAATAAGCAAACTGAGGAGGTCTCTAGTAATATCAACTAGGATTTTAAAAAAGTTTTATTGGCATGCTTTTTTTTAAAATTACAAACATTTACCAATTACTCCCATATCATGACAAATCTCTTATGATAAAGTAAAACTAATAAAGTGACATCAGCTGAAAGTATATGTAATATTCCACCTCTGTACTACCTTGACTTGTTTTGAAAACAAAAATTTCAGAAATCTATTTTTTCTCCCACTTCCCAATCCATTATATAAAAACAAAGAAAAGAAAAATTCTTTGTACAAAAAAAAAAAAAGATTTGACAAATAATGAAATGTGAAGATCCCTTTGTATTGCTAAGCTGACAGGTATTTAGTACCTAGTTTCAAATTAAGCCTCTGTTAAAGAAACAGAAGGTGTGAACTCCTGTTGCTGACATAACAGGAAGGGGCTAAACAGGGAACCCCTGTTTCTAACATGACAGAAAGGGGCTGAATAGGGAGGAGCAATACTGTATATAAAGAAAAACACTAGCTGGCAAAGTCAGAATTTCCTGGGAACTTGTGGTGGTGATGGAGCTTTTTCTGAGGACCAACTGGAGCTGCTGAGGAGCTGCTGAGGATTTCTGAGGACCAGTTGGAGCTGCCAGAGGAAGTGACTGTGGTGTCAGTACTTTGTCTGTTTGTGCCTTTGTTAAGCCTTGACTTCCCAGGAATAGAGACTACGAAGGATTTAAAGTGGATGGGACACTGTGAGCTTCAGGTTGGAATAGGAACTGCATGAAGAGCTGGACAAGGAGCTGGGAGCTGTCTACCTTTGAACCCAGGTGACAGTTTGGTGAATCCAGGTAGGAGCTGGCACCATGGAAGAGGATCCAGGGAATCTGAGAGCCTACCCTGAGTCAAGCTGAAAGAAGACTATACTTGGATACTGTGTACTGACTGAGAAGATTGTGATTTACTTGTGACCAAGGGGTGGATGGCCTGTATATTTTCTGATGATTGAATAGTGAATGATGACTGAATAGTAACTGATTTGTAACTTAGTGTGCCCCATGAGTGGAGAACTTTGACTTCTGTATTTGTAACCCTCAAGGAGGCAAGCCTCCTTAAGGATGATTGAATGATTGAGTTGATTGAATGATTGAGTTACTAAGTGACTGGCTAAATGATTGTACTTTGTTCAAAACTATGTGACCACTCTGGTGAAAACTATGTGACCATTTTAGTGATAAGTTGTTGTGAATGCTGCATTTTGATTTTCTGTGATAAGTTGTAACATTGTGAATGTTGTACCTTGATTTTCTGTGAATGTTGTGCTCTTATTTGTTATTGAATAAATATAGTATTCATTATACTATGTAATCAGAACCTTGAAAGCTGTTCACAGCAGCATTCTTCTGGAAAGCTACTCATGCTTGGCTTTACAACAAGAAAACAAAATGATGAAAAATAGGATCAATTTGTCACTATCTTGATGGTAATATATTCTCATAATTGATTTGTACTCTTATAACCTCTACACTCAACTTTATTTTGTCTCAACTGCTATGTCCTGCCCTCTCAGACATCCTTAACCTAGTATATATGGCTCATTGAACATGATAATAGAAGTCCTATGTATTCTGTGGGTTTACATCTACTCCAAAATAAGTAATCTGAGCCTCTACTGACCTGTTAAACTTTTAATTTTTAAAATACATAGGCTTATAGGACTTGGGCCAAAGTCTTTAGGTCAATGACAGGAAGCTCACATACTTCACATATCCAGATGTTGGACTAGGGGGTGGGAATGCCATAGCTATTTTTTCTTACTTCAGATTGAGAGTCTCCTCATGTTCAGAGTCTTGGCTGTAATCGTTTATTTTTTTTTCTCTAAAAGAATAGCCCTCACTCTAGGAGCGAAGCTCTTAGATCACAAAGAAATCAGTCATCTAAGTAGTACTCACATACATTAAGTCTACCTTTAAAAAAAAACAAACCTTGATTTCCATTCACTAATGACAACGCCTTCATCCATAGTCTCTATTGACTTAAGGTACTTTAGAATATCTGCTTAAATTTGAATTGCCAAAAAATGTAGTCAGCATCATTTTAGGGGCTACTCTTCCAACAAACTGCCAACAGTTGTCCGAATCTACACTTTGCTTACCTCCCAAGGTTCCTTAATCTGGATATTCTCTTTGTTCTCTATGCTAATAAATGGAGAAGGAAAATCATTATGATTTAAGCTTCTATGCAGAGCTACTTTAAGGCATTGCTATCTACCTCAAGTTTGCAATATGTTTCCTTTTTTTTTAATTTCAAATATACCTAAAGCACTGATATGGATTTTTTTTAACGTGCATATTTTCCTACCAGACCTGTGAGGAATCTTTGGATTGGCAGTTTCTCTACAACTTAGAATCTTAAGAGTGTTGACTGGGGTACTGAGATGTGAAAAGACTTGTCAAACTTGCACAGACAATATGTGGTGGAATCAAGACATAAAACAAAATTTTCCTGATGTCAAGGCCAGTTCTCTATCCACTATGCCCCATTACTTGTTCTTTAGCTATACATGTAGGTATTTATATGGGTATGACTTTCAGCAAGCCTTTCTGATCTTTGAGCCATACATTACTCCTTACAGAAAAGTAGATACAATACTTAAGTTGAAATTCAGTGATTACTGTAGTAATCCAAGTTCACACAGGAAAAAAAAAAATCTCTGCTAGATGAAACACATGTCTGAAAACACTGATAACACAAAAGATACCACAAAAATAAGATATCAAATAATAGAAGGAAAAGATGATAGTTCACATTTTATCAACAAAGTGTGAAGGACAACTATGTATCTACTCTCCCATATGAATAAATTTACCTTGATCTATGTATGTATTGAGAATATCATTGGGGAAAATAGGAAAAATAATTTTATTTCTACATAAACTTAAAATTTTCAGGAATAGCTTAAATGATGATTTTCTATACATACTTCATCTTCATAGTCACTAAATGATGAAAAGAATGCAATATCCCAAATTTATCTTTATTCATTATAAAAGTATGTGTGATTTTATATGTCCAAACCCTGTACTATCCACTCTATGCTAGAAGATGTCTGCCATAAATGTATTAAGATCAGAGTGGAGTCAAATAAATCATTTTTTCAATCATCTTTTTATTGTTGACATATAGGCTCAACAATACCTTCCAGCATGTTCATATATATTTATATATGCACACAAATATTGAAAACTGTAATCGTTATCAACAGCAATAGAACAACTAGCTTATTTATTAAGATCTGATAATGTGCCAGGTACTGTGCTAAGAACTCGGACATACGAAGAAAGGTAATTTTCTTAAAGAAGTGCTACACCTACCAATCATTAAAAATACCCGTGTTAATGGAAATGATATGGTAGATTTCCTGGAGACCAAAGGAAACAATTATGGTGGGCATAAATACACTGATACATGTCACTGACATTTATAACATCTTCAAGTAGAACAAAAGATATTGAGATTATGATTGGGAAAGGAGTTGGGTAGTTAGTATAGCAAGAGAGAATTATGGACAATCTCATACTGTTTTAATACCCACTTAATATTAAAAGGAGTAGAGCAAAGGCTTCAACATTTGAATATTTTGTCAAGTATATACAAGAGGGCATGGAATGGATGGGAATTCATCAAGAAATTGTTACCTGTACCATTGGACAGAAGTATCTACATAGGTGAAGTCAAGTTCTTATAGAAGCATTTATGTATTCTCTTGATAGGGTGTTCAAGGAGGACTAATACTCCTGGTGTGAAGGACTGCTGAGCTCTCTTCAAGGCTGGCTCATCTACCTTTCGTGTCCCCCTATAACCCAGCCATCACCTGTGTCACCAAGAAGCTGTAGCATGTACAACAACCTCACTGCAGTAAAACCATCTCAGCAAGTGGGCTTTCACCAGGTTGAGGGTAACTGACAGACCTCAGACCCATCAAGGAGGTAGGTGGATGTCTACCCCAAGCATGTAAAGACTTCCCCCAGTAGAATGGGGGGAAAAATTTGTTACAGTGGCCATGAAGGCAGCTGAAGCAGGCACAGTGGAATGTGAAGGACTTGGTCAGACTTTGAGGACACCAAGGTCATCCAATGTACCTTGGGGCATCACCAGTTGTCCTGACTTTTGACTTGATACTGGACTTCAACGACTGTAGAAGAGAGAATGAATCTGACAAATTTATACACCTCTTCCCCACTTAAGTTCAATTCATTAGCAAGTCAAGGCATCATTCATGACATCACTGGTCCACTTCAAAAAAAGAAAAAAGAAGACCAACAATACCTAATGAAATCTATTGAATATCACACTCTCCAAAAAAAATCAAAATGGTAGATAATGCAAAAAAAGAGCTGCATGATGGATATCCTTATGATGATCTCTTGTATGAAATGGAACAAAATATTTCATCCAGGAATGTTCTTTTGGAAAAAGAATGTGATTAATTAGATATTGAGAATGAAAAATAACAGTTGGACAATCCCAGTACTTCATTAATGTCTTCATAATCTTAAGAGAAAAAAGGATCTACACTACAGCCCGTATCACTGAAAGGACTTGCTTTGGAGAGCTTATGGGAGAATCTGAAGAAGAATCACATAAAACGAGGTGTAGCTCTGTCATGAAATGCATCTGTCAAGGGACTAAATAAGGGAGAGGGGGAGGAAGAAAAAGGGGAGGAAATAAGCATTTTAAGCAAATATTACATGCCAGACACTGTGCTAAACATTTTTTTCCCAATTGTACTTCTATCATATGACCCTCACAATAGCCCTTTGAGGTAGGTGCTATGATTATCATTTTACATTTAAGGAAAGTGAAGCAAATAGAGCTGTCCATGGCTATACAGCTAGTAAGTATTTGAGCTCCGATATGAATTCAAGTCTTCTTGACTCTAGGCCCAGCAATCTATTGTGTCATCAGCTGCCATTAGTAAGATCACAGATACAGCAAAGTTTAGAAGGATGGGAATTCAGCCTAATGGACGATAAGCCAAAGTTAGCAATAAGATAAAACAATATAGTAAGAAAAATTTCTCTAATGATGCTAATGAGTCTTGTTTTTTCTCTACCACTCTTGCATTTCTTTTAGCAACATTTTCTTTGGAAAGGCGCTTAGTTTACTCTTATTTGTTCACATTAAAAAATTTTTTTTTGCTGATTTTGCGGGGTTTTTTTTTCTCCTCTGTATTGATAATGCAACAGAGTAGGATGAATTTACAGGTAATGGTCCTCTCAAATCTACTGTTTTATTGTTTTAATATAACAAATGTTTTACATTCACTTATTTTACTTGCCACTAAAAGCTAAAAAATGGGGGGGGGGGGACTGTGGTTTTATCATTCATGAAATTGACAGCTAAATCAAGACAGAAGGGGAATGAATGCCTAATAAAATATTTTTAATAGCACATGAGAAATGTGATCTCATTTATCAATAATACTTCTTGGCTAATATCACAGTGGCAAGACTGTTACAATTCTTATAAATATCCTTTAAATATTATTTATTACAAATACTTTTTTATGAAAGTCTTATTCCTTTTATTTTACTTTTCTTTAAAGAATTCTAAAGGGCTTATTGGAAACAAAAGGTTTGTATAGAGTTGACTTAAAATGTTCTCATTATTATGGGTTAGGTTTTTTTTTTCCTTTTCTTTTCTTCTCAATTATATGTAAAAAAACAATTCTATCAGTTTTAAACAAAAATGAGTTCCACATTCTCTCCCTTCCTAATCCCTCCTTAAGAAGGGAAGCAATTTGCTACAGATTATACCTATGTAGTCATGCAAAATAGTTCCATATTAGCCACATTGCAAAAGAAAACAGACAAAAAAGAAAAATAAAGTTTAAAAAAGTATGTTTTTATCTGCATTCAGACTCTATCAGTTCTTTTTCTGGAAGTGGATAGCATTTTTCATCATAAGGCCTTAGGAATTGTCTTGGATCATTGTCTGACTCAGAATAGTTAAATCATTTAGAATGGATCATCATAAAGTACTGTGTATGTTGTTCTTTTGGTTCTGCTTACTTCACTTTGAACCAATTCATATGTTTTCCCAGGTTTTTCTGAAAATATCCCACCTATCATTTCTTATACCACAATCCATCACAACACAGCAGAATTATAGCAATTTTGATCATAGTAATATATCACAAATTTATAGATTAAACATTAAAGTACAAATGGGTTCAGTTTCTTAAATGGTGTAGATCAGAGTTGGAGAATGCAAATATTTCTCCTTTAGGGATAAATAAGGAAAAAAGTGTTTGTTTGTGTGAAGTAGATTTTTTTATCCCTCCAACTGTAAATGAGGATGGAGATGTCTGTGCTATGTGTGTCTGGGGTAGGGGTGTCTTTTTTGTGGTTGTAATATCCATGTGCAAAGTTAAGTCATTCATATTTTTACTGGTACTCTAAGACTAAATTGTTAACACAATACTTCAGATTCTATTCACTTACTAACAAACTACTACTAATCTGTAGGTCCCCATTGAAAAAATAATATTCACACTAAATCATGAATGACTTGCTGCATCATGAACTACGAATAACTTGCAGTCTTTGCTGCATTGTAAATCACACAGTCACTGTCCTTTTGTATTTAACCTGTAAATATGTATCATCACTCTTAAAATAAAAAGGCCTGTCCACTTTTAAAATTGATCTAAAAGGATTTTCTTCACATTATACTTATTTTGTTTTCTTTCTTTTTCTCAGCTTTCTGTGCTATTACTTTTTAATGCTGATGAGACAAAAAAATTGGAACCACATTATGCAGTTTTTGGAAGGGGCAAATTTCCTCATCTATCAAATACCTGTACTGCCCAGTATTGTTTTGTTTTTAGGTTTAATGGTATCTTAGAATACACCTTCATCTGGAACTTTCCATTTTAAACATCAATCCAAAATTTTATCTAACATCTTCAAAAACTCTTGACAGTATGTCATCATCATGATTGACTTAACAATCTTTGCCAAACCATTTTCATCCTTGACCTATATGCAAGAGATCAATAGGTTGGAGTGTGCCAGAAAGAAAAGGAGAAGGAGAGAAAGAGCAAGAGTGAGAGAGATAGAGAGACAGAGAAAGAGACACACAGAGAGAGAGAGAAAGGGAGACAAAGACAGAGACGCAGGGAGAGAGAAATAAAAGCTATACAGAGAGGGAAAGAGAGGGAAAGAGACAGAAGGGGAAGGCAGGAAGGGAAAGAAAGAAAGAGAGAAAGAAGGAAAGAGAAAGAAAGAAAGAGAAAGAAAGAGAGAAAGAGAAAGAAAGAAGGAAAAAAGAATTTTGCTGAGGTTTTCTTTGTGTGTGTGTTTGTGTCTGTAGTTTACACTCATAATCATTTATATAATATTTGGAAAACTTTTTTCTAAAATGTCACAAGGAGAGGCAAAATTATAGTTTGCATTATTTGAATACTCCTATAATCAACAATACAGAAAACATTTGCTAGTATTCTTCATTACCTATTTCCAAGTGTATGTTCCCCCACCCAGTTCTAGACATCAATGTGTCTCCAACGCGTCTCCTAGAAATTTTTTTTTCCTAGTTGGTGTTAATGTATTTCTAGAATGACTTCTGAGATCTTCCCAGCAGAGTAGAATCTTTAGCATGACAGACAGAGTGTGAGCCAGCAGTTAGCACATAGGACAAAATGTCATCACTCCTGGGGTTTTCTTCCCAGCCCTGCTGGTGACCTTGTATGTGACACCACATCTCAACATGCCTTAATTTTCCCATCTGTAAAACATGAAGAAAACATTGTTAACTGCTCTGACAGCAGGGTTGTTACATAGAGGGGGGAATTGTTTGTGAAGTATTTATCACTCTAGAAATTATTTGGAAATGATTTCTGGCAGATCTTAAATAATGTCATTTTCAGTGAATATATGGGCAGAAAGCATTTAAGGAACTCATACAGATGAAGTAGTAGATAAGAGTGCAGCACCACTCCTCTTTCTGAGTTCAAATCTGGCTTCAGACACTCACTAGCTGTGTGATTCTGGGCAAGTCACTTAACACTATTTGCCTCAGTTTCTTCAACTGTAAAATGAGCTGGAGAAGAAAATGACAACCTAATCCAGTATATTTTCCAAGAAAATCCCAAATGTGTTCACTAAGACTCAGTCATGACTGAAAAACAACTCAACAACAAATGGAGTCTCACTTTTAAAATATAAATAAAGAGACTTTTAATTGTTTTTGTACACCTTTAGCAATCTATTGAAATCAATGAAGCATTTCTCAGGGGAAAATAATGGGTTTAGTCTACTTTCATAACTGAAGGAAATGCCACATTTCAGTTTGAAGTTAACAAAAATAAAGATGTATTTTTTCTCATTCAAGTCAGACGTTGTGAAATTTATCCATGAACACCTCCAGATCCAGAGACTGCAGGGAAATAAGACAGGCTAGAGGAGGAGTTTTACCCTCATTTAAAATATCTCTAATTTTTAGCACATGGTAATATGCTCTTTTACATTTTTTCTTTACAATTATGTCTCTAAATATAAAGTTTGAAAATGTGCAATTTTAAAAGTAAGAGAAATTCAAGATCTCATTTTCTTTTTATTAAGTTCTTATTAAGGTCAAATGACTGACCTCTCCATCATCTGGTAAGGGAAATTCTGTGGAACTTTTTCATTAGGTTGAAGGACCTGTTTGAATCTAACTTTTCTTTGACCTCGAGAGCAGCAACTCACGTTGACGTCAGCTGAAATCAATTCCTGACTCTCTGCCGAGGTGCCTCAGCACCTAACGACGTTTTCAATGTTGATCCTCCCTATTCTCATTCGGTCCCAACCTTGTGGCCCTAGGAAATATGCATATGCAGACAGTAACCCAGAATATTGATGGCAAGAAGCAAATCTGGCTTCCACTAATCCCTGAAGGTGCCTGGATGTGTTTAATGAGGTCATTTAGTACTATACTGCTTCTGCTGCTGCTACAGCTGCCTGTGGTGGGGGCGGCAGGGAGGAGGGAAGAGCCATCTCTGCCCCAAACATGTATGACTTTTGCACATGCAGGGCACAAACACGCTTACAAACACACGCACATACATGAAAATCTACACTTTCCTCATCCTCCAGAAATAAGCTCTCTCGCTCTCTCTCGCTCTCTCTGTCTCTCTCGTTCCCCCGCCTCTCCCCCCTCCCCACCCGCCTTCTCTGCATCACACAATACAATATACTGGAAAGGCACAATACTTACCTAGTACCCGCAATGTCGAATCAAACACTCTCTCTCTACACACATACACAGCCCTCTTTGTAACATGCCTAGCTAGTAATAATGTGCACAGCATCCTTTGCATAACAGAAATCCCTCCAGACTCTATCCCCTATTCCCCTCTTAGCAATCAACCTCATACAGAACCCAGGCACAGAAGCTATTGGGAGTCGCAGAAAGTATGGGACAGGAACACAACAATTGAGGACAATGCCTGTGATCCACAAACTCCACAAGGACGACCCTTCTTTTGCTATATGCCTTCTGTAAACCCCAAACACATGCTTCATTATTTGAATATCGGCAGAGGCGAATGCATTTACCTATTCCAGGCAAAGGGACTGCAGTTTTCTTCACCTCCCCCTAGTAGATGAGAATTCCCACAAAGGTCTGTTGGTTCCCTAGCCTACTGGAAGCAGCCTCATTGTTGGGACTGTGGCGGTGGGTTTCAGAAGCATACTTAGGCACTGACATATTGAAGTAAAAATTCCACTCCCAGGAACGGTGCTACACTACAGTGTTAAGGAGGAAGGAAAAAAAATGGGGTTCCTCTTAGAAATAGAGTGGAATCTAAGGTCTCCCAGGATCCAGTAGATGGCGCAAGTGCTCTTCTCTTGCAGGGCGTTAACCCTTCGGTCTGAGCATGAAGATGCTGAGTGTAGATGCATAGATGCATACATTTTTCGTTTTGAAAGAATTTCCCTCAATTTACATATTTGAGAGTACTTCAGAATTGATACAAATGAGATAGCTCCCTCTTACTATCTCAAATTACTCTTTATTTGCAGCACACTATAGGCTTAAGGGGAGAAAAAATAATGTGAAGGGGGCAAGTATTTGTGAAAATGACTTTTTCTCCTGCCCACCCTGGAATGAAATTGGGCCACACGTAAGAACATGAGTATATAGGTAAAGGTATACCTATCTAAAGTATACAAGACTCTGTGCAAAGCCAGTCTTTTGTAATCTCTATTTCTAATCAATTCACAGTATAATGAATGCAAGCAATCTGCCTTAAATATACTGCCAGTGGAATAGTGGCACAGGCTATATTAACGATGGGGGCACAGAAATATAGAAATAGAAATGGATAACCCTATGCATTTTGATGACAGTTTCTCAAAGAACAAGCCTGTCCCTCTAATAAAGTATCCTTTTAATCTTTTCTAGCCCTGGCTTCTAGATTTATTTCAGGCTGCAATGGAAATCACACTAACATTATTTCTCTGGCTGCTTTTACAGGCAGAATTGATCCTCTCTGGAAAAAAGCAAGCCCCTTAATATCAAATATTGTTTGGAGTTTATTAGAGAGCTTCGCTGGTCTTCAAGATGCTCTCTGTTGGTTTCTGGCGGTTGCTATAACAAGTGAGAATTGTGGTAGATTTGGGTTGAGGGGAAAAATGCATAAGAAAAGACAAAATCCAGAGTAGCTGAGACTCTGTGCCCCCGTTGGAGAGATGGTTGAGTCCTCGTCAAGGTTGCTGTGGTATCCCAGAAACACCATTCACTCTGAGCTGTGACCGCGCACCAACAACAGCAACAACTCCACTGCGCCTGGCCAAGGAATAGGAATTAGGAGCTCACGAATAATATGAAAGGGATCTGCAAAGGGGAAATCCGTGCAAAGGAATCAAAATCGGGGGACTTTGGGAAAAGAGGATGTATTAAATGCTGCCGACTTGATTTCTTTCTGGTGAAGAAAATGGGGATTAAAAGTGGATTTACGTTTTGGAACCTCGTCTTTTTATTGATGATTTCATGTGTGAAAGGTAGGTTTGATTTCAGGGGTCTCCTCTTTTGATCTGAGGTGTTCCGAGTTGTTTCCTGGAAATAGGTCTGCATATTACTTTGCCATTCGGACTAATGATGATGATGATAATGATGATAATAACAACAATAAAAATAATAAAGAACGGGTTGATTCACGGCTCTATTCTCAGATAGGAAATGCATTTGCTTGCCAGGCTTGGCGTTCAATGCAGTGATTGAGCCCGAGCTCAATAAATATTCTTGCAGTATGCTCAAACGAATACGTGAGTTGGTTCGTATAGCCTCTAACTAGTGGATATTCAAGCAGAATCCCACTGCAAGACTTTTTTGGGGGGGAGGAATACTATCTTTATTTCTAGTCAAATAGATAAATACTGTAGCTTTGGAGGAATATCGATACTAAAGACACTACTGTAATTCCTTTAACCCATTCATTGGGGAAAGTTAAGGGAGGTGCACTGTATGTACACTATATGTTCTAAAAGGCATTAGGGAGCTGTGACTCACAACTCAAGAAGAATTCTAAAGGGAGAGATAGGTAGGTAGGATAGATAGATAGATGAATTGATGGATGGATGAATGTATTTGCGCATCTGTGCATTCTCTATATGTATGTCCCTATGGATGAATGGAAGGGTGTAGAAGAGCTGCACTGGGACCTTGCAGAAGGGTTGGGCAAAGATAAATCTTTTAAAAGCATGAAATGCCATGGAGTGCAGAGAACGACCCTTTGGGGGAGGAATAGAGGTAGAAAGAAAAGTCGTTATCTGAAAACCAAAATAAATAAATAAATGAAAGACCGCCAGAAACTCTCCTGTTCAGACAGGTAGAAGTGAATGTCACATGCACATCGAAGAGGTAGAAATGTAAAATGTCATGTAAAGCAGCAGGGATGCAGGGAACGTTGGGGAGCTTGTGAAAGGGATCTCCATGAAATAGGCAGGGGAGGAAATGAACCCGAAAGCCTCATTCTACAACTTCACACGCACCCTGCTGTCTATTAATTGCTGTAAGAAATACTCTTGAGGTGTTTATGACTAATGATGAATTTTGGACGGATTGCCTCCTCCTCCTTCTCCTCCTCCTCTTCCTTCTCTTCGTCCTCCTCCTCCTCTACAGAACAGCTCTAATAGACAGTATCGATCTCGGGTTGTTTTTTTTTTTGGGGGGGGGGAGTGGACCCAGTTTTAAATCTCGGTTTTTGCGTAGGCACACAGAGGTTGTCAACACAAACTGCATGTTTCTTCCTTTTTAAAGGGGGTGACTCTCTGAACTGCAATCTGGCTCCGTCTTTATGAAACAGTTTATTGTACAGCTTGCAGCTGGTTGCCCTCACACAGAAAGCAGTGCATTTGCATTCCGTGGAAATAATAATTCATGTTTCAAAGGAATGGGAGGGCTACCTTGTGCTGTTTTATCTTGATATTATATTTAATGATAGGTAATACAGCTAGTTTTTTTTTTCAATATTCTTAATGCAATGGACCTTTTTCTGTCTCTATGTGCAAGCAAAATGCTCTCTAATCCTCAGCTTGCATTAAAGCATATTTTGGCAAGAGTTTTTCTTTCAGATTCAATCCAATACATAGAGAACATCCTCATCGCCTTAGATCTCTATAGTTTTCTCTATAAAACATGTTTCTGGTTTTACCAGACCATGTTACGGTTGACTGCTCGACGCATTAGGATCTTAATATTAATGTTTAGTTTGCCTGTACAAGGCTAGGTTAATAGCTGGCTCCGGAGCTCCTTAGGAGACGGGGTGTTTTGTAAGTAGGAGTCGCGTGGAGGCAGCATCCTATAGAGTTAAAGAACTAGGGTGTCTCTTCTTGGGAAAAGATGACCACGGCTTAACAGCAAGTTTTTGTGATACCTGTTGAGTGAAAAACATTTTGGGGGCGGAAGAATGGGGAGGTGGGGCGGGGGAGTATCGGCGCGGGAAGCGCAAGCCTGACAGGATACCAAGCCGCGCTGACTGCAATTATAGTATTGTAACCCGCACTTACCGTATGTTCTGAATGAGAGGCGCCAAAAAATTGAATGAAGTGTTAATTTGTTGAAAGTGACATGAACAATCTGACCTTCCTTGCCTCTAGGCATTTTAGGTTTTTTATTTTATTAAAATAAAATAAATAATATTCCATTTCATCCTTGAAGGGATGTGGAGCGTGGAGAGATTACTCTCTCGTTTGGTCCCTTCCAGAAAGGAGATATATATATATTTTTTAAGTGCTCCATCTTTGATGATAGAGATCTGTTCCAAGGACACCTCTATGTGCTTCAAATTCCTTCTCCTTGATATCAAACTCCTAGGTACTTTCTCTCAGGTCCCTGCTGATTTTGTCTGCTTTCCTTTTTGAGCATTGTTCTCAAGGGTTTCCATGGCTAGCTTTGAAACATACAATCCAAGGCTGGATTAAGCCCTGCTTTCTCTCTCTCTCTCTCTCTTTTCCTCTCTCTCTTTCTCTCTCTCTCTTCCTCTCTCTCTCTCTCTCTCTCTCTCTCTCTCTCTCTCTCTCTCTCTCTCTCTCTCTCTCTCTCTCTCTCTCTCTCTCTCTCTC